>JANHMN010000004.1:66510811-66528050 GCA_030674055.1 Rhabdomys pumilio
TACCCTGTGTCTAATACCATTCCCTTTGTCCATGGACCTTACCCTGTATCTAATACCATTCCCTTTCTTGCATCCACAGTTTTCTTGTAGACTCTGAGAGTTGTGAGTCTCCCATGGTCCTACAGGTTTTATACCTGGCCAACTTTATATTCTTCGGGATTTTTTGTTTGGTTTGGTTTAGTTTGGTTAGTTTCTTCTTTCTATTTCATATGTCTGGATATTTTGTTTACATGCATATTTCTACACTGCTTACATATAATGGCCACAGAGGCCAGGTGAGGGTATCCCATCTCATCCTCTGATGCAGAGTTACTGATGGATGTTAGCCACAATGTTGGTACCCAGAATTGAACACAGGTCCTCTGGGAGACCAACTCCCGAGTCATTTGCCTGGCCATAGCATTCTTAAATATTAAATTCTTGCTATTATTTTGTGTTCTTTTATACTGGAAATAGAGTTTATAACCGGCAAAAATTTAAATATAATTATATACGGCTTCATATGTATACTTCATATGAAGTTTCTGTTTGCTTTTACCACTCAAAACCAAATTTTGATGATGCTTACTTATTATACTTTTAGAAACTTATCAAATGTCTTATCTGATTGGTCAGTAGCTGTGAGTGAATAAATAGTATCATAACTTTATTATATGACACTATTTTTTCAGTATCAATTCTAATTTTGACTAAAAATATCATACTTTCTTTTGTACACTTATTCCCATTAAGACTGAGCCACATAATAACATCTTTTAAGTGCTTTTTCATCACTAACTAGTTAGCTATAGGTTTTCTATAGGCAACATTCTTTATTCAACCTACAGCCTCCTGTTGCTTTGCTTGTCTAATATTATAATATTCCAGAATCTAAATGACCTTGTTGCTTGATATTTCGCTCTGAGTGGAATGCTGTCTTCTGTGCTCATTAGCGTGGAGCATGCAGATCTTCATTTCTTTTGCCCCTTCTGGAAATGCTTTACTTATCTGGAGATGTAGCTCAGTGGCACACTGCTTGGTACTTCCTATGTGTCAGACCCTGGGTTTAAGCCACAGAAGAAAGAAAAAATATGTTTATCTTGTTCTACATATAATTGATTTTCTCTTTAGCATTTTCTTGTTCTAGCTATTTCTCTGAGCTGTCAGTTCCCAAATATCCAAGTTTAAGAAACATCACTATTCCTATACAACATTTTCCACCATGGTAATTTCACTTATTGCGAGATTAATTGATACATGTGTTTCCTTTCACTTGGATGGTCTCCTCAGGAGAGTGCAGCTCCTTCTGTTATAATTTTCATTATCTCTCTGCTACATGTTCTATCATCTGGGTTATAAAAGGAGGTTGAATTAGAGATAAGTGCATACAAAATCTGCAGAAGTAATATAAGTGAAAGTACATTTGCCAGATTTGGTTATTACTAACATTTATATTTTATACAAAGTGTTCTCTCTCCTTTTGGACAATTTGTTAATACAAAGAGAAAGATTAACCACTTTGCATACTACCATCTGTGGACACTACAGACTCAGCAATTTACAGAGGAAATCTTTTGTCCTTCCTTATTTCATTTTTAAAAGGAGGTATAATAAAATCTACTTTTCCCTCTTTTTTTCCTATTGTCAGATTCAATTTACATTATTTCTTGCTTCTGTTTTCTTGCCCCCAAGCCCTCCCATATACATTTCTTTGTTCACTTTCAAATTCTTAGCCTCTTTTTAAGTTATTATTATCTGTCTATATGTGTGTGTGCGTGTGCTTGTGTAAATGTACATGTACTTATATGTATGTATGGATGGATGTATGGATGAATGGATGGATGGATGGATATCAGAAGGAAATCATGCCTGGTTCTTAAAACCTATCCAAAATTTCAGACCTAGTAAAGTCAATGATCTTGGAGAAGAAACTATAATCCTCTAAAAATTTGACCCTATCTTTTAAATGACATTTCACATAAAAAAAAATCAGTTTGAATTCCCAGACTATAATTTTGTGGAATGTTCAGAACAATGAACAAGTGAGTCTAGCTCCAAACTAGGCAGAGGCAAGACTTTTGATTCTTTGTTCTAATTCAAACTGAGGAACTGACTGTTTGTTGACTATGATTCACTTACTAGGGAAAAAAGATATTTCTCTTCCCAGTAAGCAAAAGCCAGAAAAGTTTGAAATGTAAAAAAGAAGAAAGAACAACAACAAACAAACAAAGAAGAAAAAGAAAAGCCAAGAAGATTTCTAGTTCAGAAACCATATACAAAACAACAACAGATGTGCAGTCAGCAGCTGTGCTTTATATCTGTGTACACATAGGCATACATTTATGTTAAAAAGCAATTTAAAAAGAAGAAGTATTAACTTGAAATTCAGGAATGGTTGGAGGTAAGCTAGTTTTGACAAGATCTCATGAGAAAGAAAGAAAGGAAATGATGTAATTCTGTTTGAATTAAAATATATTTTCAGAAGAATTTCTTCCTAAGGAAGACATCTAGAGCTAGAATCAAGTAAAAAATAAACTCTTTCAAGAATATATGAAGTGAGGGTCTTCTCTAAAGAAAGAAATTCAAACAGAACAGATAGTCCCCAGGATGAAGGAGGAAAGACTCCAAGAAAAGTCTCATCAAAGGAGCCATTATTGCAATGAGAACTCTATATTTAAGATTTCCTTGGCACAAGGAGAAAGAAGCTGCAGAGAGATCTGGTTCTTTCTATTAGAAGCTTTGCAATGTAGGGCAATTTGAATTGTGTCATACAGCAGGCTTTTTTATAGATAAAGAAGAAAAGAGAATTCATAGGGGTTATAAATGACTAAAAGACTTCATGTACACAACTGTTTGATATACATGTACATCTACAGATAGATACATATACTCCCATATCTATGCATACATAAATTATACACACATACACACACACATATACATACACACACACACACACACACACATATATATATATATATATATATATATATATATATATATATATATGTTACACATGTATATACGCATGATTCATAAACATGACAAATTAGGCAGTTCACAATGTTCCAAACATTTAATCTCAAATGAGTTACTTTCCCAGACTCAGTGAAGAAAAATAAGTTTTAGTTATATCCAATCCATCTGAATATTTATAATCTACTGAGGAAAATAACTTGAAAAGAAGAACAAAGATTTTAAAAGATAAACAGAAATGCTCCCAGCCTTAACCAGTTATTAGACACAGAACATTACCAGGAATAGTCAGCAACCCTGCTGGAAGAGGGAAACAAGAGTCAAGGGGTGCCCTAGGTGGGGCTTCTCACACTGGGTCTTGTGATTTGGTGGAAGGATTGAGCGATGGTTCTCCTTATACTCCCTCTCAGAGGCTATTTTCTCTCAGAGTTTCTAACAAGTCATTTAAAATTGATACATTTCTAGAGAATTGCCATGAATTTTTCTCTCTGACACATTTTAAGAACTCTGGACAACCACAGCAACTGTAGCAGAGTCAGGGATCGTCATTGAGAAAGGCCACATGCAACAAGGTTGAATAGTTCCAAACCTCCAGAACTGGAATTCAGCTCATTAAAATTTGTCACCTTGCTCCACCTCCCACAGATGACCACAATGGCCCACCTTAAAACTCATAAACCTTCAAAAATTGGCATTAAATGCACAATTAATTTGATAACCATTATTTGCCTTTGTTGAAGAAGAATCCCTTTTCTCTCAATAACATTTGCTTAATTCACTGCTGATAACATGTAACTTTGAAACTGCACTGTATGTGAAACAATTTCTAATGCAGTGTTGACAACCTATAGTTAACTGTCCATGTAATGTCCATAGTAATTGAGATTTAATGTTTAGCTGATATGGAGACACAACTTAATGGCTACACTGAAATGTGTGTATAGGCCCTCGAGACAAAGTCTAATTGGTTCCTCTCTTTTGAAGTCAGTTCCATCACTGGTGTTTACAACTAGCTGCTTTCCCATGAGGGAGTGAAAACTGTAGCAAAGTGTCTTGGGTGCATTAAACTGTAAGTCTGTGATTGACAGAGAATGATACCCCAGACTCAAATGTTACATAATGCCAAGGAGCATTTATTCTGCAGAGAACGTGCATGCAGAACATACATCAGGATGGAAGACAGAGGTGTGTACATTGCAAGGTCAGTTGAAAGCCTGTTAGGGCTGAAGGGGTGAATTTTATGTTTTTCCTCCATTTTTGCTTGGCTTTCTATCCAGGAGTATGGGTGCCTCTGTGATTTGTTAAGGCTCTCAATTTTTTGGGGGGACTTTTGCTGATTAATTTACATGGCTCAAAATAGGTGGTAGGGCAGCCTCTACAGCTCCTGATTGACTGCCCTTGAGGTTAGCTCGGGCTAGGTAATGGAGCAGCTTTCTGGTTGGCTGCACGTGAGGGGTGGGTTTTTCTTGTAATTCATTTTTTTGGAATTTTCCAATTTGGGGAAACAGAAATTTAGAAACTTAGGCCTAGTTTCACAAACTGCCAGTTTGTAGCCTGTTATAGAGTCAGCCTGGCTTTGACACACTCAATCCTCTTAAGATCATAGAGGGACTGGTATTCTGTAGCACTGGAGCCAGAGGTTACTATGGCTATGACTTGGCAAGGCAAGATTAGTATAACCTACAAGAATTGAACTTAGTATAAGACAAGACTCCAAAAGGGTACACAGTTCTTTTGTTGGTGCATCATACCCTACCAATTTTCCTGGGCAGCTCCCTTCAGCTCATTGATTTCTATCTTGATTGAGTCACATCCATCTAAAGTCAGCAAGTCATTTTATTTCCCATTTGTTTCTTTTTCTGCTTACTCAGCCTTTTTCTGCATTGCATGTCACTCCCACTAATCTCAACTGTGTTCTGTAACAAAATGACATGTTTTATATGCACAGGCTGTGAGATTCAGAATGGGTGTTTCTGGCCATCAGTCCATGAAGTTTAAACACAGTACTTTTACAGGTTCCAGTGTACTCTGCACTCATTAGGGAATTTTCTTTCCTCTGCATAATTTTCAACATCTACTCTGTGTGTGGTGGCCAATGACAGGAAGTTTCAGCTTCAGCTTCATTGTCTTCTTTAGGCTGCTCTGGAAGGAACAGTGCAATGATCTGATCATAGGAGATATTGAAGCACTCATTCACAGGACACCAGGCACCTTAAAGTTGCCAGTCTCTCTCCTCCTGAAACCCTTGCATTTATTAGACATTTTCAAGTTTTGTTTTCCCTGAGGTCTATTTAACAGACAGAGGAAATAATTGTTCTCTCAAGGATGATAACCAGTTACAACTATTTGGATTCCCAGTACCCAGTAAAAAGCACAGTTCAATTTTTACATCAAAATAACACATTACTAGTAAGGAACGGCATCTCCAGGAAAGAGATAACTTAATTCAATGTTTTTTTCAACTACATATCCAGTCATAATTATACAGAGAAAGCCAACATATAACTACACAATTTTATGTTTGCAAACTCTAACCACATTAACAGTTACAAATGCTATATTCATTCCCAACTTAAAGTCATAAATGCCCACAGAGAAGATGCAAAGCCTTTTTTAAGCCTAGAGAAATACTGCCTTTACTAAGATTATTTTCAGGTTTTTGTTACCATTAATATTATGACTTTAAATTTTTCTATCAGTTCATAATGTGATTTACTCTACATTTATGTTTAATAATTGGTCATGCATTTTTCAGTTTTGAATTTATTATGCTACATTCAGTAATATTACCAGTATTAAATAGTAATCAACTTTTAATAAGAATTACAAATGCTATCTCCAAGCTTGAGATGAGAAAAATAATCACTGCAATCAATCAGGTGGTTTAATCAATTTTGAACCTAGAATTAACCATGCATCATGTCAGGGGGAAAAAAAACACCTTAAATAACAAGATATGATGCCTTTGCTCTAGAGGAAGATAAAGTGAGTTCTGGAGAATATGTATAAGTTATTTAGTTTCTGGATTATTATGATGAGTTTTGCATGGGCTGGTGGATTTGTTCTTTAAGTTTATTACTGTCTTTCAGGGAGATTAGAACCACAAATCAATCTTCTTCATCTAAGTCTATACATTGTATACATTATCTGGTTCCTACATTGGAATATACCATGTAATAACAAAACAAAAATAAATGTCATTAAAGTATAGATTATTTTAAGTATAAAAGTTCTAAATTGCTGACTTACATTGCAGTTGCATTATAGGCTTTTCTTTATTTTAGTTTAATAGCAAGTTTCTTTCAGAAAATGTCTAGTTATATCAAGGTGAGACATTCAGTTTGCAGAGCTTATATGGGAAAGAAGACTCTATGCCATCAGTGGGTTGAACACTGTCAAACTAGCAAGAATGAATTCACATACCTTAAGGAACTTAAAGTCCATTAAGGAGACAGCTTCATGACCATAATGAAAAGCAAGTTGCTAAGAGCATTGGCATAGAGGGTATTGCATGCAGCTGGCAAGCTAAAAGAGTTTGATTCTGGACACATGTCACATAGGTGAAAGTTTGAGTTATTATTATTCTAGTAATACTTTAAGAACTAATTTATATTAAATAATTAACAATTGCTAGATACTCAGTATACAAATATATGTACAAAATTTTAGGTGTATACTTTATATTTTGTCCTACATAATGTATGGTCTTACTATCAATATCCCTACATTTATTTTAAAGATCATGAAATTGGAGAAATAGAAGATTTAAATAACTTCTGTAAATTCACTACATTTACTAGCAGCCAAACTTGTTACTTATAGCCAAAACTGGGCATTTAAGCCTGAAGTGATCTAGATGTTTAACTGTTTGCCTGAGACTAACTTGGATAGTAAGATCAAGAGTGTTCATTTCATTTGGGCTTGTAATTGAATCATAATCCCATGTGAAACATCCCAAGATGTAATTTAAATTATTTTCAAATTAGTAAACTAGCATTTAACTATGTAAGGAACATTTTTGAATTAGCATGTTTGTTACCCAAATAAAATACAAAGACATTTGAACTGCCTTGACATCGATGTTGCTAACTCTATCTGTACATCAAATATGCCTTGCAAAAGGTTTCAGAATTCTATGGAAAAGAAGCTTTAAACAGGAGTGAAAGCATACTTGACAGCAAATCCAACGTTATCTATTAAGTGTGCACACACTTGATATGAAAGCACTTGAACAAACAGTGATCACTCTTGCATGACATGAAAACACTTTTTCAATAGCGTCTGCACTGATAACTGAAAAGACTCTTCAAATAAATGAAGTATATACAACTAAAGACCTTCAAAAATCTTTTAATATTATTTTCTAAAGTTTTCTAATATTATTGCTTATACAGAGAACCCATTAACATTGTTGTTATTATTATTTAGAGTAGCAAAGAGACCCATAAAGAATCTTTGAGGCTGAAGCATTGATAATAAAGGAGGAATAACAATTGTAGTGTCCACCTCAGAGAGAAACTTGACGTCTTCAGTCTCAGGTATTCTGATTTTGAGCACTGATAGAGATTCAAGGATAAGCTAGTGTAGTTGTCAGGAAAGTCAAGATCTACATGTTAGAAATAAGCCAAGTTATTGAGAGTTAATATAAGACACACTTGGGCATCTCTGTTTAATCTGTAATAAACCTAGATTTGCTGATTATTTTACAAAAGCGAAAATGTTCTGACAACTTATCTTCTACTCAGTCTTCCAACAGTCATTCATCACTGATTATCCTGAACTGATGTCTCAATTCTGTTCTTATTAAGAAAACAGCAACTCAAAGCACTAGACTATTGTCTTTTCTTAATGGATTTGAATAAATGCATAAAAGAACAAAAAACAAAACAGCAGCAAGTAAAATACATTATTTAAAATTTACTTTTCCTTCTTTGTACCTATTTGTATCACTATTCCAAACTTGATCTTATCTTCTTCTTATCATGGAAAAATCTTATTATCTTAAATAGAATATTATTTTCAAATACATGCAGCATATTATAAATCCTTTAGATTTGTATATGTGTTTGTGTGTATGTCTGTGCATGTGCAATATAAATTGTACTCTATTTTTCTCAGTGCTTACAAACAGGTAGGGATTGAATTGCTCACAATCTCTCGTTTTTTCATTAAGTTTCTGGACACATTCACTATTGATATTACTTTGCAATTTATCAAAGATCACCATGTTTTACCACGAATTACTTCTTTCAAATCTTTCTTATATTTTAATAAACAGCAATATTCATTCTTAGTTTTGCTTCCAATCTTCTCTTATAAGAAGTCTTCAATATTGGAATTCCTTGGGACACTCAGGATGTTCAGGCTGACTTTAAGCTGTCTCCATTCACATAATAGCAGACACAATCTGTTATACAGTATTGCTTTTTCCCATATTCTTACAGATTCATTCTTCGGTGTCTAAATCAAACCCTCATTTCCTCTCTTATTTCTGCAGTTGGATGGACAATATGCTTCTTAATCTCAAGATGCCTTGAATATTAGAGAATGTGGGGAAGTCCTTCTTAATAGTTACCTGAATCCTTTCTGTTAGTTGTTTTAAGAAGTCTGACTGCAGCTCAGAACAGACCACTCCAGACCACACCGTTCCAAGGGGGAGGAGGTTTATTCAGGAGATAGGGGATAGGAGATAGGGGAAAAGAAGGTGGAAGAATAAGAGAGAAGAGAAGTACAGGCCAGCCATGACCACGTGGAGTGAAAGTAAGGGGGCGGGGCAGAGAGTAAGAGAGTGAGAGTAAGGGAGTAAGGAATTAAGAGAGTAAGAGGGTAAGAGAATAAGGAGGGGGTAAGCAGCCCCTTTTATAGTGGGCCAGGCCTACCTGGCAGTTGCCAGGTAACTGTGGGGAGGAGCATACCTGGCTGTTGCCAGGTAACTGTAGAGGTGGAGTTTAGACAGAATACTAACACTTTCTCCAAAGATTCTGGCAGGATGTCAGGTCCCAGATATTGGCATAATAATTATAAACTTAAAATCCCACAAAGTTTGAGTATGAACCAAGCATGACTAGGAACCATGACTTGTAATAATTTCTTTCTATTTCATAAGCTAATCAAAGAAAAACAATCTTTCAAACTTTGATCCAGCAAGAGTATGTTAAGGACATTTTTTTAAAACTCTTATTTTTTCCTCAATGCACACTAGTATTCACTAGTATCTCTCTCTCTCTCTCTCTCTCTCTCTCTCTCTCTCTCTCTCTCTCACACACACACACACACACACACACACACACACACACACACACCTATTTCATTTTTAAAAATTTTTGTTGTTAGTAAATGTCTTGCCATGTAATGTCTGTGCTTAAAACATGTTAGCTACAACACACTGAGCTTAAACTGAAAGGGAACCCCCTTATACATTTTCTAAAACATCAAGTTAATCTGCTTCTGATTAATTCCCCATTCTTACTCCTGGCTGTACCTGTGTCTCATTGCCATATTTCACAGCTGTCCTTCAGCCTGGATCACTAATGTGATGGCTCCATAGCTATCTGCCAATCTACCTACAAAAGATTAAAGTACTCAGATATATGTTTTTATATTATCCTGCATACTCAACAATGCCCATCCAACCACTCTATGAACTGTGAGTACTTAGAAAACTCTAAGCTAAGTGATTACAACTATCTCTCATAAACTATAAAACAATACAATAATGTTTGTGTTATCCCTGTTGTCTTATTTTAGAATGACTTCAATGAGGTACAAAGAGGTTAGATACCTTATTTATAGTTATATGCTGAGGAAATTGAAAAATCAACTTTGAATTTCAAATATTTGACTTAAAAACACACTCTAAAAACCACCAAATTCAAGTGTCCAAATATGTATTTTCATATATATTGAGGTTGGGTCTATTGCTATGTACTGTAATGTTAAATACTGGCCCCAAGGTCTGGTAACACTGAGGGATGAGGAAATTCTCACGTACTCCAAGTGATGCCACGTAACCATTCTCCTTAATTTAAAACTATCACTTGAATAAAGATGCCTACAGTCTATAGATGGACAGAAAAGAGGTAGGTGTATCTTCACTTGTGTGTCTTGGGGTCTAAGGAGAGACCATGAGGAATGGAGAGTGAAAAGGTGGAGAGAGGAAAGAACACCATGAAGTAGATGAATCATGAAAACATGGCTACGAGGGCTGGCTAATTGTAGTAAGAGTGGTGGCCCCAAGCATGTTATTACTTGGGGTTATTGACAAAGTAATAGGTAAAATAACTTAGTGCTTTGATATATGGCCAGCTCTAGTGTTATTAAAGCTTCTTATGATTATGAAGTTTTTGTGTCATTTATTTTGGAACTGAATAATCTAAAGCAGTGTAGAAATCCCTGATTAGATATTTACTTCATCAGATATATTTGCTTTTAAACTAAACATTAGTGATAAAAACTGGACTTGTTTACTGTGCATAATTCCATGAGTCTGAAAATGAACATACACTCTTGAAACTATCACTACTGTAAAAATAATAAGGCTTCTCTGACCCACAAAGATCTCTCCCTACTACATGATTTTGCTTTCATTCTTCATCTTTTTTTTTTCATAAGAACACCACATATTGATCTTCTTAGCACTGTTTCATTGCACCACACACAATGGTGAACTCAGTCCCTGCTCACACATTCCTCCACATCTTCCTCATATGACTGCAATGTCCCTTCTCCTGAGCAGCAATCTCTTTCTCCCTGTGCACAAGTTACAGAGCACATTTTGACCTTGCTTTTCTGAGATCGTGTGCCGCTTGTTACTGTCTGTCTGGAAAGCTCTTTTGCTGTTGTTCAGATGCACCCATGCTGTCATGTATGACAAGCTTCCCTTCTTTTTAAAGACTGTTAGTCACTTTATGCAAATATCACCTTTCCCCTCTCGATTCCATATGTAAGCAATAAGGTAGCTTTCCTGTCAGAACCATTGTAAATAACGCTGCCATCAACATCGATTTCTCACTGATTTCAAATATTTTGACTTTTATCCAAAACAGGCCTAGTGGATTGGATAGTAGTTTCACCTTAACTATTGGTGGACTCTCTACACAATTTTCCTACGTAGGAAATATTTTATGTCCCTGTCCAAACTGTAGCCTTCTTTCCTCCTCTGTCTATGTTGGTGCCACCTGTTTGTCTTTCATCAGAGTGTGCAGTCATCCTAGCCTTGGTGTACTAAGTCTCCACTATAGTTTCAATTATTACTTACTTACCACCCGCGATAGAGAAGACTTTTATAGATGCCTATGGGCCATTTAGAATCTTCTTTAGAGTAATTTCTATTTTTGGAGTTTTGTGCATTTTTTAATGAAGCTAAATTGTTTTTAATTATTTTGTTTTCATTTTGATATTGATTCATATAAATCCTTTACACATTTTAGAAATTAAGTTTTTATATGCATCATTTTAAATAATTCTTTAATTCAATATCTTATTTTTGCACTCCTTTGCTTTCTTGGCTATGCAAATGTTTTTGGCTTTATATCATTACACCTGTCTATATTTCCTTTGTTGCCTATTTCGAGGGAATTGTATCCAAGGAATAATTGCCGAAAGTAATTTTTACCTTGAAAATTGTGGTAAATCTTGCAGGTTTTCCATACAAGTTCATATATTAAATAAAATCAAAATAAAAGACATTAAGATATCTTTAACTCATCAATAGTTAATAAAATTACTCTATATATTATTAGTGAGTTATGAAACACACTGTATACCAGACATTAATGTCACCCAAAATTCGAAATAAACATATGTGAACTTTTAACCTTCACTTCAATGTTTACCATAAATCATCCAGAATACATTGTTGTCATTTACTCTTATTAATCTGCTCCAACTTCAGCGAGCAATCAGTAATTTGGCAATAGTAGGTTCACCCTCAGGGAGCCATGATTATCTTGTAGATTAAATTTAAAGAAAATCTTATAGACCTGACTTTTTGAGTTGCTCTATCAACTAAGCAACATCTAGTCAATTACTATGAGCAAGGCAGTATGCTACGTGTCTTTGTGGCTCTGTCTCTTTTAAGACAACAATACTGAGATAAGTATTATTTAAAAAAAAAATCAATATTCTGTGAGTGGAAATAGAAAGTCTTGAAATGACAAAGATAGCTTAAAGAAAAATCAACAGCCCAAAGCTGAGAACCCCAAATTCAGAATTCCCATGGTCCTGTCTGAAAAACCCATACTAATCTTGATCATCAAGATAGTAGCACACATGTGGAGAGTGTGAATTCTGGGACATTGGAGCACAGATGGGAAGAGACGGTGACAGTACAGGGAATTTATAAACATGTGAAAGTGAATATAACACAGAGAATATTATTCCACTAAAAAAAAATCAATTTCCCAACAGACTTAAAAATAGACCAAAACTCAGGTGATGCTTTTATATATGCTGTGTAGAGTTGTAAGTATATATTCTCTGTAAGACATTTCTAGCATAATTAAGATCAATGGTCCTTTGTTACCATCTATGTTCAATCATATAGCTACTGATTTACATCCTAGCTACAAGAAGTTGCAGAAGTTATGCCATGCCCTACCTTACATGTAAACAAAATGAGAAAATATGAGTATCAGAGTGTCCTTTACCAGCTTCAAACAACAAGAACATTCCAAGTGTAATGGTGAGATAAGAATCTTTCATACATAAAAATGCATCTCATGTTTTAACTAAACTCTAGCTGAAAAGATAAGTACTAATTCTTTCTTATCTGAGGTTTTGGAACATATAGTCCTAAATATCTTGTTAATGTACGTCTTTTTTTTTTTTAACAAAGAAGCTGTTTTTTTCTATACTTGCTGCACCTGTGTTCATATAAGAAATTATATTTTGATGACTGAATTTGTCATTGTTTTTTTCTTCTAAAAAAATAGACAGAAAAGATTGCTGAATAAGAATTAATGAGACATTTTAAGGTAGCTTTACACTTGTATGGAATAGTTTGAGATTTAAGATGTTCATAAATACACACACATATAAAGCTCATACGACAATTCAACTGAAGTTTTAAAGTCCATGTAATCAACTAAGGAACTGGCTGTGAGAGTAGCACTGTTCCATTGCTCTGAACCATCTATGCATCAGTGGATAAGCTCTAGTAGGTTTGTTTTAGGGTGGCATTGTGTACACCTTCCTGAGAGACAAGCATCATCATCAAAGCCATGTAAGCTCTTATTTCCTAGGATGTATCTGCCACACCAAATAGTCCTCAAATTGATAAATTTACACATTCAGAAATATGTGCTGATGATGACATGATAAACATCTACTCCTTTTATATCATCACTCCCAAAATAAATACCAACCACTTGAGATGTCCAAGTATTTGATTGAACATTATGCTGCTTTATATTCATAAAGTACAGTGTAGCATTTAATGTTTAAGTACTTCTAATATATTATCATTAAAAATGGAAACGAGTGTAGGAGTCAGAGGGGATACAGAACAAAAGGAGAGTATCAGGATCTACTGGATCAACTCAGCAAGGCTTATATGGGCTCACAGAAACTGAAGCTGCAAACCCAGGACCTGCATGGGTCGGCACCAGGTCTTCTGCATATATGTTGCGGTTGTTAGCTTGGTATCTTTGAGGAATTCTTAAAAATGGAAATAAGTGTGTTTCTGACTCTATTACCTGCTTTTAGTACTCCTTTCTTTCTATTGGGCTGCCTTACCAAGCCTCAATATGAGGCTTGCATTGTCTTATTATAACTTGTTTTGTCCTGTTTGACTGTGCTTTCTTGGTGGCCTATTTTCTCTGAGGAGAAGGGATCTGGGGAATCTGTAAAGTTTGAGAATCTGTAGGGAGTAGAATGAGGGGAGACCATTGTTGGGATATGTTATATAAATGCAGAATATATTTTCAATAATAATAGTAATAATAATAATAATAATAATAATAATAATAATAATAATATAAACACACTCCAGAACATGAAGAAAAAAAAGATTTCCTGTGAAAATACGTTGGTTGGCTTTGTTGGCTACATTTTAAACATAATGCAGGTTTTACATGACAATACTTTTTGTCCGGAAAAATATTACGACTTTTGACCTAGAAGCCTGTTCACAGTTTCACAGAAGGACACTGTTAATGGTTTATGCTTCTTCCAGCAGGAGATGTCCCTGTTATGTTATCATTAAAACTGTGCACCCAGTATCTAATTAATTTGAAAAAAGTTTTAGACAGCACTTCTTAAGCAACATTTTTCATAGGCAGGACGATTAAACACCGTAATGCTGTTCTTAACTCACTCAGAACATAAGAAAAACAATCACTGACTTTGATTTATAGAGATTTGCTTTCAGAACAAGAACTTCACCCAAGACAATGGTTTTCAAACACATTTCCAATTCTTATTTAGTAGGATGAATGGAAGACACTCAAAACTTATCAGCGATAAATTACTCTCCAGTTAGGCTTCTGTAAGAAAAAGAAGCTACTTCCCAATTAAAATCTGATTATATATGCATGACATTATATAGTTATAAATATGACAACTGTAGACTATAGAAAGATCCACATACTACAGCAAGGAAAACCACAGAATATTTCTTTAAACGGATGCCAGACATTTTCTGCTGTCATGCTAGCATCCTTCCTTTTGATTATATTTGGTACTATTTTAGCCTCCTTTATTAGCTTCTCTGACTACTTGGCAAACAGTTATTTGGTGTTGCATGTGTTTCCATTAATAAAAGCAGTGCCTACTTACACAGAGGCTAACTAGACACTGAGAATGAAATAGAAAATATCACAAATATTCTAAAAATTTATGAATTCAAATTTATAATTTTACTGCTTCTTATATCATCTGGATGAAACATCCAGTGGTCATTTTCATGGGGATTTATTTACCTGAAATGACTAACTTAGCCACTGTAAGTACTGGGAAGATATGTATTTTTTTTTTTTTTGGTACTCTTACAATGCCTATAACAATCTCTTTGTTGAGACCATCTCAGTGGTCCTTAAAAGTAATTTGTACTTCTCATGTACTATTTATTCTAAATAAAATGTAGAAGAGCATTCTTAGGCTTCACATGTGGCTGGCTACAAAGGCTGCTTTGATTGTGAGGTTAAAAGGTAGAACTCTAAGCAGAAACAGCACTGGTGCTGAATACACTTTAGTAAAGGCTTGTATTGTAAACATAAGCATGTTAGGACAGAAATAGATTATTAAAAAGAGGTTTACTTGTACTGGCATTAAAATAAAATATTCAAATGGCAAGCATCATATCCCAAACATGAATGAATGACAATCTTTTAACACTTTGATGTGTCTTCTTGTTTTTTATGCTCATTTACTGTTACCTAGTAAATTGTTTAATGTCAAAATACTTTGTTTTTATTTTCTTTTATTAAATATTTTCTTTATGTACACTTCAAATGCTATCCCCTCTCCAGGTCTCCCCTCCGGAAATCCCCTATCCCATCTCCCTTTCCCCTACCTCTATGGGAGTGCTCCCTCACCCACTCACCCACTCACCCACTCCCACCTTAACAAACCTTGGCATTCCCCTACACTAGGGCATCAAACCTCCACAGGACCAAGGGATGCTCCTCCCACTGATGTCCAACAAGGGCATCCTCTGCCACATAGGCAGTCAGAGCCATGGGATATTCCATGTGTACTTTTTGGTTGGTAGTCCCATCTCATAGAGCTTCAGGGGTCCTGGGAAGTTGACACTGTTGCTTCCCCCACAGGGCTGCAAACCACCTCATCTCCTTCAGTCTCTTCTCCAGT
Organism: Rhabdomys pumilio; assembly: GCA_030674055.1. Lineage (NCBI taxonomy): Eukaryota > Metazoa > Chordata > Mammalia > Rodentia > Muridae > Rhabdomys > Rhabdomys pumilio. The sequence continues at coordinate 66,526,574 of JANHMN010000004.1, forward strand.
TCCTCCGTTGGGGACTCAATTCTCAGTCCAATGGTTGACTGTGAGCATCTGCCTCTAGATTTGTCAGGATCTAGCAAAGCCTCTCAACAGTCAACTATATTTCTTGAGAGGCTTTGCTAGGCTCCTGGCAGTAAGGACTTCCCAGCATCCATAATAGTGTCTGGATTTGGCATCTGTATATGGGATGAATCTCCAGGTGGGGCAGTCTCTGGATGTCCTTTCCTTCAGTCTTCTTAAACTCCCTTTTAATTTTCTCCTAGTCCAAGGCCAAAGACAAATAAATCTTGATTCAATTATTGTTTTTCTTCTTTTTTTTTCTTTCTTTCCTTTCTTTCTCTCTTTCTTTTTTTCTTTGTGTTTTTTTAAATTTATTTTTATTGGATATTTTATTTACATTTCAGACGTTATTCCCTTTCCCCATTTCCCTCCACACAGGAACCACCTCTTTCTGCTTCTATGAGGATGTGGGCCCACCCATCGGCCCACCCTCGAATTCCCCCAAACTGGGACATCCAGCCTTCACAGGACCAAGGACCTCTTTTTTCACCTAAGCCCTACAAGGCCAGTCTTCCCTATATATACAACTGGAGCCATGGACCCCTCCCTATGTTCTCACAGGATGGTGGTTTAGATCCTGGGAGCTCTGGTTTGTCGAGATTGTTACTCTACCCATGGGGTCTCAAACCCTTTCAGATCCTTCAGTCTCCTCTCTCACTCCTCCATTGGAAACCCCATGATCAGTTCAGTGGTTAGCTGTGAACATCCTCCGCTGTATATATCAGGCTCTGGCAGACCTCTAAGGAGACAGCTATATCAGGCTCCTGTCAGCATGCACTTCCTGGCATCCACATCAGCATCTACCTTTGGTGACAGCACATGGAATGGATACCCAGGTGGAACAGTTTCCAGAAGACCCCTCCTTCAGCTTCTGTCCCACACTTTCTCTCCATATTTGCTCCCATGAGTATTCTGTTACTCCTTCTAAGAAGGACCAAATCACCCACACTTTGGTCTTCCTTCTTCATGAGATTCATGTGGTCTGTGAGTTGTATCTGGGGTATTGTGAGATTTTCTACTAATATTCAATTATCAGTGAGTATATACCATGTGTATTCTTTGTGATTGGGTAACTCACTCAGGATGATATTTTCTAGTTCCTTTGATTTGCCTAAGAATTTCACGAATTCATTGTTTTTAATAGCTGAGTAGTACTCCATTGTGTAAATGTACCACATTTTCTGTATCCATTCCTCTGTTGAAGGATATCTTGGACCTTTCCAGCTTCTGGCTATTATAAATAAGGCTGCTATGAACATAGTGGAGCATTACCTGAGGACCCAGCTATACCACTCCTGGGCATATACCCAGAAGATGCTCCAACATCTTCAACAAGGACATATGTTCCACTATGTTCTCCCTTCCTTCCTTCCTTCCTTCCTTCCTTCCTTCCTTCCTTCCTTCCTTCCTTCCTTCCTTC
>JANHMN010000004.1:66528060-66575840 GCA_030674055.1 Rhabdomys pumilio
TTCCTTCCTTCCTTCCTTCCTTCCTTCCTTCCTTCCTTCCTTCCTTCTTCCTTTATTTCAAACTCCAGATTTTATTCAACTCCTAGTCTACCCTCCGACTATTTCACATCCCATACCTCTTCCCCACACCTCTGTCTCCCTGAGGATGTTCCCGCCCTGACCCCCTCTCCACCAGACCTCTAAACTCCCTGGGGCCTCCAGTCTCTTGAGGGCTAGGTGCATCTTTTATGACTAAACTCAGACCCAGTAGTCCTCTGCTGTATATGTCTTGGGGGCCTCATATAAGCTGGTGTATGCTTCCTGGTTTGTGTTTCAGTGTCTGAGAAATTTTGGGGGATCTAAGTTAATTGAGACTGCTGGTCCTCCTTCAGGGTTGCCCTCCCCCTCAGCTTTTTCCAGCTTTCCTCTAATTCAACCAGGGTCAGCAGCTTTTGTCCATTGGTTGGGTGTAAATATCTGCATTTGACTCTTTCTGCTGCCTATTGGGTATATCAGTGGCCAGTCATGATAGGTCCCTTTTGGGAACACTCCATAGCCTCAGTAAAAATGCCAGGTCTTAGGGCCTCCCCTTGAACTGGATCTCACTTTGGCTCTGTCACTGTACCTTATTTTCCTCAGGCTCCTCTCCATTTCCACCCCTGCAGTTCTTTCAGACAGTAATAATTATGTGTCAGAATTTTGACTGTGGAATGGCAAACCCATTCCTCACTTGATGCCCTGTCTTTCAGCTGGAGGTGAGCTCTACACATTCCCTCTCCCCAATGTAGGGCATTTCATCTAAGGTCCCTCTCTTCAGTCCTGAGTATCTCTCACCTCCCATGTGTCTGATACATTCTGGAGGGCCCCCTCAATCTCCCACCTCCTGAGGTTGCATGTTTCCATTCTTTCTGCTGGCCATCAGAGATTTCAGTTCTTTTCCCTCACCTACTACCAGATTGTGTTCCATTCTCCTTCACCCAACCCCAGTCCCCTTTCCCTCCACAGTTTCTCCCTCATTATTAGTCCATAATCTGTATGTGTTTTCAGAATGTAGTATAGAACTAGGTTGAATGGAATCATGTCTTTTTCTTCTGAGTATATCTTCCTTCACTTTATAATTAGTGTACTTCTGAACTTGTGTCTTATGTTTCTGCATTCGTGAGTCAGACTTTATTAGTGGAACAAAAGTTATATATGAAGACAGTAGGGCAAAAAAATAGAGAATGCATTTGTTCAGTGTCTGTTTAACGGTTGTCTTTCCATCTAGTTTTAGAGAATCCCTTGCCTTCACAGGGTTTGCGGATCTTTTCATTTAGTTTCAATGCTTCTCATAATCTTGTGGTTGACAATTTTCTGGATTAACTTTTCTTGGGGAGACATAAAGAAACAACTAACTGTTCACCCCATATAAGGCTTCAATAATGATTCCAGCAATAGCCAGTCTTAACCAATGAGTTTATTGGGTTTGCTTACAGAACATAGGTGACTGAGTTAGTACTGGAATGTGAGTGATGCCTAAACAGCTGAATTGTCACAAATTCAGCTATCAAATGTACTAACTTCAAAGAAAGTGTGCCATGGAGGCCTGTTTTCAGTTAACATTTTATTTTCTATATATTCTAGAGTCTCCCAAGATCACTTTAGTCTTGGAAGACAAGGAGAAAATAATACTTGGACTTCGACGTGAAAGTCTTCATAGTCTGCTTTCCCATCTTCTGGATACATCCATAGATCTAACTCTCTCTGTTACCTGAGCTAAAATATTTGTCATGGTTACTTGTTCAAGGTATTCTGTCATATTCTAATATGACAAACTTGGAGGGAAAGGCCAACCACATTATAAACCCTTCCTGATTCCTCAATTAAGAGATAAGGGAACTGAACTTTCATTAGTTTTAATGAAATTTCTGATTTTCTTTGTTCTGATTTTATGCAGCAACTCCACACAGTACTTTCTGCTCTACTATTTTATTCTGTGGTAGTGCTACTTTACTCAGCCTCTGTGTATGACACAGTCATGTAAATAAATGTAAGATTACAACTCCCTGTGTAGTTTTAATATATAAAGTATTAAACAAAAGTAACAGGATATTTATATAAAGAGTTTAGGTCAAGATAGAGCAACACTGGGCTTGCATTACCTCTTTCTCTAATCTCACATGAACAATGAAGTTTATATCTTCAGACTTTATCAAAGCAATAGTCTGAGGTTGGAACACGAGAAAATATCAAATGCTTTAGAAATTTAAATACAAAATGTGAAATATTAGAAACTATGAATTTATTTATAGTTTATAAGATATTAAATAGATAAACTATATTAAATTATATTAGCTCTCATATATGTAATTCATTTGGAGCTAACTTACTTTTCATAAATAATATATTCACAATTATTTAAACAGCTATAGTGATCCTAATCTGTGCCATTGATTAATAAGATTATGGGAAATTATAATTACATATGGACACTTAGTCCTATGATATTTGAGCACTTTGTGGTGAGAAGTTTTATGGCCTCAGAAGTGTAAAAGAATTAATTTGAAAAGAATTCTGGATAAATGCTTCATTCATCAAATTATACAAAAATTATAATTGAATGTGTTGGCAAATTTTATATTTAAATACAAACATAAATTCTGAACTTTATTAATGTTTTATATTTGTATTTTATTCTTCCTACTATGTGATATGGCTTTATTTACAGCTATATGCCTATATCTGAAGTTCAATAAAAAAGTTAAAGAAATTTTTTAATAAAAATTATTTTATGAAGAATGTTCAATTTATGTGAGAATCTTCAAGCATTGGCCATATGGCCATTTTTTTCCTTTCCTAAGAGCCATGCTGTAGTTTAAGAGTGAATAAACTATTACAGAAAAGTACAACAAAGTATTTGGGTGAAGCTATCTGAAATACTTGAACATATAATGAACCCAAATTAGATTTTCTTCATTGCTTCATATACACAAATTGAATATTAAGAATAACCCTTGTTGCAGGGAAATACAGCAGACAATGAATGGGAAATAGTACATAATCACACATTCTAATTCTGATAACTAAAAATGAATGTATGTTAATTCTAGAAAAATCTACATTAGAAGTTTTAGAAGCTATGCTTAATGCTTCCCATAATTTCAGTTAACTAAGTCAGTCTGGATTTCTGACAGGGTTGAAAATCTATAGTCTCATAGCCAATTCTGACTATTTACTTTGAGAGAAAAGATCTGAGTTGATGGTGTTTAGCTGACATTCATTCTAAAGCCAAGGGGGGAAAAAGCCAGGTTAAAATCTAAGTGTTTTAGTTAGGAGAGATGATAGAGGTTCTGCTTAGTCAACAAAATGATGGACTGGGTACTAGGACTATCTTGCATCTCACTGGTACAAATAGGCATAATTATGCTCTTATTGTATTATGAGAGAAAAGTTCTTTTTTTTTTTTTAAACAGGAAGGGTGATATGTAGGAAGAGCTAAGGGGGAAGAAGTACTGAGGAAGAGGAGTAAGGAGAGGAGAAGAAGGATAGGAGAAGCTAGGTGATGAGAGAGAGGAAGAGTGAGAAAGAGAGGGGGGAAAATGGAGACAGATGTTCACATGTCTCCACCAGTCAAAGATAGATTATATATCCAGGTTGGGTATTGAGTAACACTTCTGATTGAGCATTACCAAACTTATAAAGCCTTTGTTTAACAGTTAAAAAAAAGTTGTATACAAGCAAAAAGGAAAGAGGGACATGGGATAGGGACTTTTTAGGGATGGGGAAAGGGGAAAGGGGATGGCATCTGAAATGTAAGTAAAATATCCAATAAAAAAAAGAAAACAAAGGCAAAAAAGAAAAAGAAAACTGGAAAACTAGGTCAAGATCCAGCTATACTACTCTTGGAAAAAAAAGACACTTGTCACATGAATTAGTAAGCGTATTTGGACAACTTTTGTAAGGGGATACTTATCTTTGCAAATTTGATAATGATGACACATATTTAGAAACACACTCTTAGTCCTGTGTTTTTTCTGTTGTACTTTCTGTGAAATTTTAAACATTTAGATTCTAAAGATTTTACCATGAAGGTAAATAAATATCCATTGAATTTGGCTGGTTATATAGCAGTTCATTACTCACCTTTGTAACTACTCTCTGCTTCGTGTTTTTGGTAACTTAAATCAAGTGGAGTTATGATCAATACATTGATATTTATGGTATGTCTCAGATTATTTTCTGGCATTTACATTACCAAATTTTAGTTAAAGGAGTAAAAATAATGAGAAGATTTTAAGAAATATATCATGCTTCTCAAATAAATCCAAACCTCTTAAGAAAAAATTTAAAAGTTAAATTATAATCTAGCTTTAAAGATTAGGAAATGCTCTGACTGCCATCTGTTACTTGTTTTTAAAATAATTGCTATTTTCTCTGAAAATTCTAGTATGAGAAGCAACGACAACGTTTTTTTTTTTTTTAGTCTGACTTATAATTTTGTCATTTATTTTATTTTAATCTATAGAAAATTAGCTTCAAGCCCAGGTGTGTGATGAATAGAATATTCTTTCTACTATTATGAGGCGGCACGGAGTAATAGAGATGTCTAGTTTTCAGGCAGATGTCTGCCTGTCCCTATCAGCTCCAGTCTGCATTTAGATGATTACCACTTCCTCCCTCTAGGAACATTTGGAAATCACTCAGCTGTTTCCTCATCACTATGGAAATCCTAAGTTTTGTTTTGTCTTGTTTTGTTTTGTTTTGTTTTGTTTTGTTTTGTTTTGTTTTGTTTTGTTTTGTTTTATAATGTCTTTTCTGGTTATTCAGGAGGTGGACACATCATTTTTGTCTCTTTACAATCATCCTCAGAGATATTTTCAAATAATAATCAATTCCTTGGTGTTTTACTGCTAAAATACTCCAGAGATTCCCATGTATTTTGGAATAAGTACTACAGACATTACTGTAGCATAGACCTTCATAAGGCTTCCACAACCTGCTGAATATTATCCCACTGCCTAAGAATTTGCTTTTATTTCCTTTTTCCAGGTGTAATTTTTCCATCACTGTGAAAAAAATCCTTAGCTAATTAGAGAGATAAACAGAGGCATTTTACCTTGACTTACAACTGCATAGATTTCAGTTCATAGTCTGTTGGCCTCCATGTTTTCGGGTCAATGGTAAAACAGTTTATCATGGTTAGTAATACAGGCAAAGTAGGGTCCTAATCTCAGGGGAAAGGTAAGATGTACAGGCATATGCTCACAATACCTCCAACCAAACCTCACCTTTAAATATTTACACCAGTTTAACTCTGTCAGTTTCAAAAAACTAATTTATGAAGGCAATATAGGCAATGGGCTGAGGCACTCCCGTTCAACTACAGTATCTACTCAGCAGATGTTCACATAGCTAGATGCATCACTTAATGGGTGTCTTTGTTTCCACATTCCTCATAAGAGTTCATATAGCTACCCTATAAAAAATACTAGTTTGCCCACATACAATATTCTATTCTCATTCCTAGGCTCACCTCTGTCCTTCCATCCATTCATTGTTTTCAAACCAATACTTAATTCTGTGCCTTTATGTAAGCCTTTGGTTACTGCTTGTCTTCCTGAATCAGATACAAACTCTCTTGTGTCAGGGACTTTGAGTTTGTTTGTATCAGCATGCTTAGTGCTTACAGCATGTCTGGCATATGGTGGATTAAAAAAAAAAAAAAACTGTTGCAAGGATGAATATTTAGATCCGTATGTTCAAAATGATAGTTAACTCCTCTAAAGCTTAGTTTCTCATTTACAAAATTGGTATAATCATGGCACTATCCACTCCACTGAGATTTACTAAAAGTCAAATAATATAATGAATAGGAAAGTCCTCTGAAAATTGCAAAGGAAATTATATTTCTCTGAAAAAATGTAAAGTGTTTGAAGCAAATTATTTTAATATTCTAGATTTCTTATTTTCTCTTATTTTAATATCCTTGTTGTTTATCTTTACCCTTGGTATTAAAATATGTAACATAATGTGATTTAATTAGTAATAGAACATGAAGCAGATTCAGTAGCAATTATCCACAGAATTTCTGTATTAACAAATTATTAATGCTTCAGATAGATCATTGAATAAATACTATTTCTGAAAATTGTTGTTTTTGTAGTTTTCTATGAATAAAAATTTATTTTAAAATAATAAAATATTAAAAATCTGTATTCATAGCTTCATTGTTTTATATCAATAATTCAATCCTTATGAAGTCATTAACTGTGTGAATCAATTGTATCAAATGATAGACTATTTAATAGTTACTCTAAAATTTAAAAAAAAAACATGATTGTTTCTTAACATCTCTAAAATACATGCATGGGGAAATACTAAGCTAACACACTGAAAATCTAGCCATCATCCATGCATCTAGCCACCATGCATAGAGAGGCTCGACCTTCCTCTTCAGAGATGGAAAGACAGTCAAGTGGCTTATTTGACTTTATCTCAATACAAATTCTTGGCAGATTATATATTTTCTAAATCACTACATTTTCTTCCTTATCTCATTGTAAAATTTATCTCTGGTTCCACATTATAAAAAGTAATTCTAATATTGATAGTTTTATACAATATTGAGAATTATAGGAATGGAAAGAATTTTCTAAAATTACAGTAAAGGTCGCGCAGTGGTGGTGGACGCCTTTAATCCCAGCACTTGGGTGGCAGAGGCAGGTGGATTTCTGAGTTCGATGCCAGCCTGATCTACAGAGTGAGTTCCAGGACAGCCAGGGCTACATAGAGAAACCCTGTCTCAAAAAAACAAAAAAACAAAAAACAAAAACAAAAAACAAAAAAAAATTACAGCAAAATTGATTTACATCTTGAAACATATCCAGAAAAAAAATATATACACACACACATGTATATATATATATATATATATACATGTGTGTGTGTACATATACATATACAAAATTATTTCCAAAATATTTAGATGTTTATGAAATGTTTAACATCTATAAATCTATTAGATTTTGCTACAGAACAATAAATACTTAAGTTAAAATTAAAAAAAATAATTACTTTTGTTCTTTATTTTAACAATTAATTTTAATGGCAACTAACTAATATCATTTTTTTTTTAAAAAAATGAAGAGTTGTCCTGTATCATTCTGAAGCCACCAATCTGGTAGCTAATGAAATCTCAAACTATAACTTTGAGTGGAACTTATTTTCCCTGAAATAAATTTTTCCTCCAAGAATTAAAAAAAAAAAAAATCAATCCTTTAAATGCAGAGAGTGTAACATATACCTGGATAATCCCAATGGAAAATTTCCAATTGGATTTTATTCCTTTTTTAGTAAATGTACTTTCAGTAGCAAATTTCAAAGGAAAAAATCTAATTTTAGACCTGCTGAATTCCCTCCATTTTTATACTTGTTCTGTTTGTTACACATTAAAACTCAGATGAAATTTATAATCATATACAGCAATGCAGAAATTTAGCATAATCATTCTGTAACACAAAATGTGATAGAAAATGTTAATAAGTATAAATGCTTAAATATTAATATAATTCAAGGCCAGAAAGACCAAAGTTGTACCACAGTATAGACCAGACAGTGTTCACCCATGTCCTTCAGCATTCTTTTCTAATCTGTATTATAATTCCTCTTCCATAAAGACTAGATGGACTTGCCTCATGCCTTTTTTTCTCATTAGTGTATAATGTCAGGAAAAATCACTGACTTTTATAAGTCAGTTGTATTAAGACTAATTATGGGTTGTTGATTTAAGCATAAGGTTTCCATTTTGATACTTTGCTTACTGAAAAACCAGCCACCCTAAATTTATGAAAAGCATTTGTGGATAGCATAAAAAGCCTGTCTGAAGTAGAGTTCCTCTCTTTCTTACCTTACATCTGGACAGACTGATAAGTATAAAGAAGATAAGTATGTTCATTCTGAATTAAATATCATGTAACACCATAAGTTTAATACAATTATATTGAGTACATATACAGAATACATACATATAAAAGTACAATTTTATTTTAATATCATTTTTATACACAAGTACAAGCTAATTGAATTGAATCTTTTCAAAGTCTGATAAAAGCATAATAAATATATTTCATTTTTAGAGGTAGAAAACAATATAAAAAATTTAGTATTCCCATTTGACACTTGAAGGTAGTTCAAAACCTGTGAAAAATGGCCAGTTTCTAATCAAATAAAAAACGTTCCCAGCTAGTCTTCTTATCTTGCTTTCTCAAGTCATTTTCTGACCTGCTTGAAGCCATCTGCTCGCAGCAGAAAATCTTATCATGTGAGCCATCATCATGCTTGAGAATGCACTGAATTTATTGTTTGCTGAGAGGCTCAAAGAGTTAGCCTTCTGGACTAGCTCAGCATTCACTGCTCTTCAGAGGACCAGACTTTAGACTATAGAACACATAATGAGCCTCAAAACTGAGAGTAGGTCCAGGTCCAGTCAATAAGTAAAACAAAAGAAAACACACACACACACACACACACACACACACACACACACAAAAAAAAAAAACAACTAACAAGCAAAAATAACCATACTACACCCCGGAATATCCTTGACAAACAAGCAGGGGGCAGAATATCTATATAGCTTCTTGCTGGTTCAGATCCAAGGTACAATTCACAGACCACATGAAGCTCAAGAAGAAGGAAGACAAAAATGTGAGTGCTTTGATCCTTCTTAAAAGGGGGAACAAAATACTCACAGTAGCAAATATGGAGACAGTGTGGAGCAGAGACTGAAGCAAAAGACATCCAGAGACTACCATACCTGGGGATCCATCCCATATACAATCACCAAATGCAGACACCATTGTAGATGCCAAGAAGGACATCCTGACAGGAGCCTGAATAGCTTTCTCCTGAGAGGCTCTACCGGAGCCTGACAAATACAGAAGCGGATGCTCGAATACAAACATTGGGTTCCCAATGGAAGAATTAAAAAAAAAAAAAAAAGCCTGAAGGAGCTGAAGCAACCCCATAAAAAGTACAACAGTATCAACCAACCAGAACCCCAGAGCTCCCAGGGACTAAACCACCAACCAAGGAGTACACTTGGGGGGACTGATGGCTCCAGCCACATCTATAGCAGAGCACTGTCTTGTTGGGCATCAAAGGGAAGAGAGGCCCTTCATTCTATGAAAATTCAATACCCCAGTGTAGGGGAATGCCAGAGTGAGAAGGCGGGAATGGGTGGGTGAGTGAGGAAATACCCTCATAGAAGCAGGAGAAGGGGGGATGGAATAAAGGGTTGGGGGGGAGACCAAGAAAGGGGATAACATTTGAAATGTGAATAAAGAAAATATCCAGTAAAAAAAAAAAGAAATAAAAACAAAAACAAAAAAGGGTATCTTTGTTAATTCTTTGAACTATATCTAATACAATTGATAAGTTTTGTCTAATAACTATGTATCAAACTTAATGTGGTATTTTATTTATAGACTGTATTCTGATGTGTACTCTACTATTATAAATTATGTAAAACAGTTTTAACTACAGTAATTTCTTTTTGTTATAAATAACCACTAGAGTAAAATAGTAGCTTCTGTGGCTTTTGGTGACAGTGACCACCAACATGCAATCATATGGCCAATGTGTTCAATACAGTCCTATACACAAAATTCAAACTGACAGATTTAATAATATATTTAATAATATATTTTAATATATATAAATATAATCTAATTACTTTTATAAATACAATATTTCATATAGATTTTGTGAGTATTGCCTAAGTACTGGTATTATGAAAACAATGTGGATTAAACTCAATTTCTAATGCTCTTATAGAAAAATCAATGAAATAAACTAAAGAAAACAATTGATTTTTCAAGAGCTTTGTATTAAGAGTTATCTAAACAATGGAACTGATAATGTTGAATATACAAATAAATAATATAAATATATGCATATTTAATTATAGTATATTAGGATGGTTTATATGATGTGGTCCAGGTAGTTTAACAATGGTTGTCTGATGAAGGAAAAACCAAAAATCTTGTAGTTCTTAAGTATAGAAAAGAACATAATTCAGTACTTCCAGTCTGCTGCTGGAGTCTCTTTCTGAATCTAGAAATCTTTGCTGAAGATAGTAATTTCTTCCATTTTTCCAGGTACATGATATTTGCTTTGGTTCACTTTTTTTTTCTGGTAGGATCAACTTTAGTAGCTTCCATTTGTACTTCCCAACCACAACAGACCTCATGCCACAGTAAGTCAAGGAGCTCCTTTGGGAATTCTGTCAATTTTTAAGTCCATCGATCCCAATTATACATTATGAAACTCAGAAAATAACTACAGACCGAATTCAAGGGCCCATTGGACCTGATATGATTTGGGATTTAGCCAACCTAACTTTTATTCTTTGCCTTGCTTCTATAAGTTTCTACTTTAGTTGTAGGGGCATAATGCTTTTGAAGGTCTCCTCAAACCACTGCCAATTTAGAATAAATATTCAATAGACCCAGAAGTCTAATTGTTTCTTTTTCCTCAGGGTGTAATCACACTAATAAAGATCTATAGGTCCTCTGGGGAATGATGGGTCAAACACTAATGTTAAAACTCATAGGCATTTCCTAAAGGCCCTTCTTCAGAAGGTCCTGGACTTCCTTTCATTAAAAGAGTCCTGGAAGTTGGTTCAAAGGCTAATATTCTCTATTGCTACAATTCAATGCAACTTTTTTTTTTCAAAGACTTTTCTCTTTATACAATTTGAACAATAATGTAGTAGGTGTCTTATCTATTTCATTGCTGGAAACACCATGACTGATAAGCCAGTATCTGAGGTCCATCTGAATTATGTCATCACAAAAATCAATTTACCTATGCTGCTCATCATAAGTCACACTGTACTAGACTAGACTTAAGTCATTAGGGGTGGATGCTGGTTTTCCTGTGCAGCATCTTCAACCCCAATGTCTGACCCAAGAAAAAGAACAATAAAGCTGTGTGTCCCTCTCATGGTTGTACACCTTACAGGATTCCTGAAGGCCTTCTTCCGGGCCTTCCTATCATAGAAAATTAGGCTTTACCGATTGTAATTTTTCTGATCCTGAAGATCATTTCATCACCACAAAACCAATGGATGTCAGACATCTTCTGCTCCTGTTCTATAAGTCAATTTTGACAACTACTTTGGCTATTCAATAAAACAAACATTTTATACCCTTTAAGCTGTACAATCCTCAATATTAAACCTAGAATCTTCATTCAGTGTGTCCATACAAATAAACTCAAAATTAATTCCAATTTTATGTTCCCGACACAATTATCCAAATTATACAATTATACAAAAAAAGTCTATTTTTGTACATTTTCATGTACTTGTGCTTCAGTGAAGTGACAAACTCATTGACCTCTTAATAGTTTAGCCTAGGTATTTATGGGATACTTTTTTCTATCTTCCTGCTAGGAACTGTTTAGCCTTTGAAATTATTACAGGTCTAGGGGTAGCTATTGGTAGGTTCTCTGAGAAATTAATATTGAGTTGCCTATCATCTCCTGCAGGGAAAGTTACTACCAGTTTGCCAGAAAAATGAAGTATTATTTCTTTGAGACCAATGTGGAGATAATACTGCTACAAGAGATGATGGTTCATCCTCCTCTAACACTGAAGAATCTTTTCTTCAGTTGAGACAATCAGTTCAGAATCTGACAGTTCAAATTTCTTGGCCACTATAGGGTCCCACCCATATTTCTCGTTCACTAATTATAGGACCACAGTCATTATCATTCAGTACTCTTGCTTTATTGATGCCCTCCAAAGATGGGATTTGAATTTTCACTGTAAATCAGCCAATCTTATAATAAGAGCTTCAGTTTTACTTTCTGCAAATTAAACTCTAAGGATGCTAGAAAGAAGTCTTGCTTTCACTACCAATTAGAAACCTGCAGATTTTATACTCATATAGAACTATTCATTTTTTATCACTGAGTTTATTTTTTTCCTTCATCACTGAATTTTGAGATGTTGTGACTAAGTTAATTTGTCATGGATTTTGTTCTTTTTCCTTGTCAATTCAGAGATACTAGAATTAATCAGAAAACATTTTGTTTTCTTTGCTTTTCCACTAATTGTCAACAGTTTTATGTATAGAATCACAATATTTCTTGTTCTTTACAGAAGGTAAATCAAATCATCAAACATATTTACTTCATTAAGTTCATCAAAATAGTTTACACCATAGACCTTTAGTAGTGTTCTCCATGCTATCAGGAGAACCTTCAATAACTTTAAGTATCTAAAAATTTGAAAATATATATATGAAATCGGGTAGTTGCTGAATCCATGAAACTGGAAGTCTTAAAATTCCAAATTTGATGCTCTGTTCCCAGGAAGACAGAGTACTTCTAGTCTTCAGCCTATATTGAATCTCAAAGAAGTAGGGACAAACATCAGCAAACTAATGCCTCAGCAACAGGGTAGTTGAAATTGCCAAAGTGCAAGCAAGCAGACAAAAAAAGAGATTACTTGCTTACTTTTTTATGTTTTTTTTTTAATATGATGATCTTCAGTAGAAAGTATGACCCAGATTTCTAGTGGGCCTCCATACTTCAAAACATCCAATCAAGAAAATCCCTCTGAGCTGTGCCTACCTGCATGGATTTTTAGTTGATTCAATATTTTGTCAATTGATAACTAACATTAGCCAGAACAATCCTCTTTAATCCAAAATTTATTATATGATCATATTAAGACAGTATTTAGTTTTTTAAATGCCTTTAATAAAATTGAAAAATTTTATATATACATTTATGGGCCTGCTGGAGGAATGGCACAGTGAGTTATTCTTCCAAAGAATACCAGTTACTCTTCCAAAGACCCAGGATCAATTCCTAGTGCCTACATGGTAACACCAGTTTCGGAGTAAATGGTACCCATATTGGCACTCCATGGACACCATGCATGGAAGAGAGATAAAGAAGCTCAGTCTCCATGTTGGTTCACCAACAGCTGGAGTAGGGGTTGTCCCTAAAGCTGTTAACTGTCTGTGGAATCTTTTCCACAACTGGATTACCTTGTCTAGCCTCTCTGGCAGAAGATTCACTTAATCCTGCAGAAACTTGATTTCTCCAGGCTGGGGGTATAGGCTGAGGGCCCCTCCTTTTCAAAGAAAAAGGGAAGAAGGCATGGGGAAGGGAAATCATGAAAGGTGAAAGAGAAAGGGGACAGTGATTAGGATGTAAAATGAATGAGTGAATGAATAAATAAATAAATAAATAAATAAATAAATAAATAAATGGATAAAAATAAAAGGAAAGAGTAAATCATAAAGACATATATGAGAGCAAAACACCTACACACAAAAAAAATAGGTATTAAATTTATAGATATTTATAGTATAGATATTTCATGTCACACTATGAATGGAGCACAGTCTTTGTCCTAAATACTCAAGTATATACAACTGATTAAATAAATTAAATACACTGCATCAAGCACTTCAGTATGTTAAAACTGAAGATCATTAAATTTTGTTGTTTGATGAGATCTGATCCATAAAACGAAATTAAGTCTGAAATGGTAAATATGGCTAAACTACGTGGCTATGGAAGGCATAGGTCCAAGTCTAAAACATATTTATATTGTTTTGCTTGATGATTATACAATCAAATCATTTTCTAAATATTTATATCTATAAATTTGTGTTTGTTTCAACTTTGGTCTACAGTTTCATATTTCAATGAGTACTAATTAATACATAGATATAGCATTGTTTAAAATTCTTGAAGTAAGGGATTCTGAGTGTTCAACCGTAGATAGGTCATATATATCAAAATCTCCAGGCAAAAGAGACAGAAAGATTGTAAAAGCTAAAGATTGGAAAGAGTTCTATAAAATGTTGTTCATGGGACATGAAATGACTGTTGTACACATTAAGCCAAATTATTTGTGGCTACCTACATTAGATCTGAAAAAAAAGTTACAAAAACAAACAAACAAACAAGAAACAAGCCAGTTAAAACTTCCAGCATGAATAAGAGAAGGCTTGCAAAGACTCACCCTTGGCAGGGGAGCTATGAGCAATTGATGCTACTGCAAGAGGGAAAGTTGATATTCTTTGTAGGATTGCCCACTTGTACATTATCCAGTCTCCAGTGAATGAATTACTGCATTCATGTAAATCCATGTATATATGGGCATCACTTTATGGACTTCGCAGGATATTCTTCCTCTTATAAGTTGACATGAAAGTCAAGTAGGGATGTCAAACACCTCTAATTTCAGAGCTTCTAAAGGCAGAGGCAGCTGACTCTCTGTGGATTCTACTGTTATTAAGAGTGAATTCCATGCAGGGATGGTTCAATATTCGGAAATCCATCATTGTAATCCACTACATAAAGCCCAGGATAGCGAGAACTATTCTCAACAATAAAAGAACTTCTGGGGGAATCACCATCCCTGACCTCAAACTGTACTACAGGACAATAGTGATAAAAACTGCATGGTATTGTGTGGGTTAAAAATAGCTGGGGAATCACAGGGTCTCTCACACCACACTTTGTGTAGTTGGCTGAGAATGCCCTGGGTTCCTCCCACTGTAAGTTAGGCCCGGTGGCTGCTCACTAAAGGCCTCTGCTGCGGCTCCACGGCTCCTCACAGCACGGCCCCAACACAGAGGAAGTCCTTGGGTTTCCAAAACTGGTTTATTGGCATGGTAGATGGTGGATGGATCTGGATGTGCGCGCCCAAAATCCAGAGTTAAATAGGGAGGGGAAAAGGGGGGAGGGGCTGGGGAGGAATGCTTAATTGGCTCCACCCTCTGGCCTTCAGGTACCACATTAGTATGTAAATCTCTCTAGGGCCTGGAGCCTGTTTATCAAGCCCACCTGTGTACATGACTGAAGGGTGAAAGCAGAATGGAGATTAGACCTCATGTCAGGCCCCACAGTATTGTTATAGAGACAGGCAGAAAGATCAATGGAATAGAATTGAAGATCCAGAAATGAGCCTACACACCTATGATTATTTGATCTTTGACAAAGGAGGTAAAATCATCCAGTGGAAAAAGGACAGCATTTTCAGCAAATTATGCTGGTTCAACTGGAGGTCAACATGTAGAAGGATGCAAATCAATCCATTCTTATCTCCTTGTACAAATCTCAAATTCAAGTGGATAAAAGACCTTCACATAAAACCAGATACACTGAAACTAATAGAAGAGAAGGTGGGGAAGACCCTCGAATACCTAGGCACAGGGGAAAAGTTCCTGAACGTAACACCAATGGCTTATGCTCTAAGATCAAAAATTGACAAATGGGACCTCATAAAATTACAAAGTTTCTGTAAGGCAAAGGACATTGTCAATAAGACAAAACCGGCAACCAACAGATTGGGAAAAGATCTTAACCAATCCTACATCTGATAGAGGGCTAATATTCAAGATATACAAAGAACTCAAGAAATTATACTCCAGACAATCAAATAACCCTATTAAAAAATGGGGCGCAGAGCTAAACAAAGAATTCTCAACAGAGGAAACTCGAATGGCTGAGAAGCACCTTAAGAAATCCTCAACATCCTTAGTCATCAGTGAAATGCAAATCAAAACAACCCTGTGATACCACCTCACACCAGTCAGAATGGCTAAGATCAAAAACTCAGGTGATAGTAGATGCTGGAAAACTCCTCTATTGTTGGTGGGATTGTAAACTGGTACAACCACTCTGGAAATCAGTCTGGCAGTTCCTCAGAAAACTGGACATTGCATTACCTGGGGATTCAGCTATACTACTCCTGGGCATATACCCAGATGATGCTCCAACATATAACAAGGACATATGCTCCACTTTGTTCATAGCAGCCATATTTATAATAGCCAGAAGCTGGAAATAACCAAGATGTCCCTCAACAGAGGAATAGATAAAAAAAATGTGGTACATCTACACAATGGAGTATTACTCAGCTATTAAAAAACAGTGAATTTCAGAAATTCTTAGGTAGATTGATGGAACTAGAAATTATCATTCTGAGTGAGTTAACCCAATCACAAAAGAACACACATGGTATTTACTCACTGATAAGTGGATGTTAGCCCAAAAGCTTGGAATAGCGAAGACTCAACTCACACACCACATGAAGCTCATGAAGAAGGAAGACCAAGTGGGGATGCCTCAGTCCTCATTAGAACGAGTAACAAAAATACTCAAGGGAGCAAATATAGAAACAAAACGTGGGACAGAAACTGAAGGAGGGGCCATCTGGAGACCATTCCACCTGGGTATCCATCCTATGTACTGTCACCTAAGCTAGACAGTGATGTGTATGGCTGGAAGTGCATGCTGTAAAGAACATGATATAACTGTCTCCTTAGATATCTGCCAGAGACTGACTCATTCAGAGGAAGATGCTCACAGCTAACCACTGATATAATCAAAGGTTTCCCAATGGAAAAGTTAGAGAGAAGACTGAAGGAGCAGGAAGGGTTTGTGATCCCATGAGGAGACCAACAATACCAATCAACCAGAGCTCCCCAGGGTCTAAACCACCAGCCTGGGAGCACATAGGGAGGGACTCATGACTCCAGCTGTATATGTAGGGGAGGATGGCCTTGTTGGGCATAGGTGGGAGAGGAGATTCTTGGTCCTATGAAAAATTAACAGAGAGTATAGGGTTATGTGAGGGTGCAGTGGGAGTAGAGGGGGTGGGGGTAGGTTGGGGCACAGCCTCATAGAAGCATGAGAAGGGAGGATGGGATAGGAGGTTTCTGGGTGGTGGGGGGAATTGGGGTAAGGGGATAAAATCTGAAATGTAAATATAATACCTAATAAAAAAATTAAAAAAAAAAATAAAAAGGGTGAATTCCAGGACAGCCAGTGCTACACACAGAGAAACCCCATCTTGGAACCCCACTCTCCCCCAAAAATCAAGCAAACAAACAAACAACAAAAAAAAAAAACACAAAATGGGAGAAATATATGTTGCTAGTGTGCCCAGGTTTGGAGCAAGGACATCAAAGGGAGATTTGATCAAAACATTATATATATTTACAAAATTTTAAATAATACATTTTTAAGAAAGAAAAAGGTGAAAGTAATACTCAGCACAGTGATAGTAAAATTTTTATGAAATTAATCTCATTCAAGATGAATGATTATTTGAGGACAAAAAGCATTTTGGAAAGAAAAATTAGGTCTCCTTTGTAGTCAACACATTTTTCTTAGTATTTTATTGTTTAAGGAAACCTGAATTTCATATTTGCTTTCGTATTTCATATTTAAATTGCACGGGGCCATAGGTGAATTTTACCTTTGCTACCTATCATGGCACAGATATTCTTTCACTAAGTATTTTGAAGGTGTTTCTTTTCATCAGAGTTTTTCTTTAGTAAACTTACCACAGCAAATATGATGCGGAACATTATCAGAATAATGTGTAAATTATGTGAAGCAAGCCTAGAAATACTTTTTCTAGTAGAATTACCAGTCAATAATGAAAAAGTGAACCTTATATTTTGAAAATCATAGCATGCTGACTCACAGAAATGCGAGAAAAAAAAAAAAACAGAGAACCTACTATTTGGATGCATATAGACACACCAGAAGAGAAATAAGACATTATCTACAATGGAACAAAAATGTTCTTTATGATAAGCAGGAATATTTCATATAGGCTGCTGACATTGTCTCAGTGGATACAGAAGAAGTGAGGGAAAGAAAAGAAACAAACGTCTCCACAATGACCTGCAGTTGAATAAATCTGGAAATCCTCTTACCTGAAATTGCTCTGTAATCCTCAGTTGAGTGGAGCAAAAGAAAGATTTCTATTTCCTATGTTATTTTCCTTTCCAAGTTTATAACAATCTAATTCCATTTTAAATTAATATATCTACAGTAATATTTTTCCTATTATACCCCAGTCAGCTGTAATGCTGCCCATTTTATCTTCAAAAGTGGTTATAGAACTGTAATTTAAAATGTCATTTTTACCCATTTCTGTTCTTATAGTTTTTATAATAGTCTCAAAACAGAAGCAGTTTTCCTCAATTAAAGCACCATGACTGTAATGAATTTCATAATAATTTTTGGGGGTAAAGAGTTGTTTCAAAAATCTGAAGTATAGAAAAACATAAAGAAATTAAAAATATACTGATATAATCTGAATATGAATCAATTCATTAAATTATATGTAGCAGCTACTTTTCTAGATGAAGAAAGAAGGTGTGTTTGTATTCACATATGTGTACAATGTACATGATACCAGAAGAGGGTAATAAAGTGTTGCTCCTCTACCTTGTATCTTTAAGGCAAAGTCTCTCCCTGAAAATGGACTTTCACATTAATTTTCAACTTGGCTGCATGCCAGCAGGCCCTAGTAATCTTGTCTGTCCCTGCTTATCTTATTGTTGGTGTTATAGGGATTCACAGAACAACTTTCTATGTGTGTGCTGAGATCTGAGCTGTGTTCCTCACACTTGTGCAGTAAGCATTCTCAACAAATGAGTCATTCTTCCATCCATTCCCTCAAAACATACGTTTAATGCACTATATTTTTAAAATATAAGTCTATTTCTTCTCTAAACTGCATAACTTGATAAAACAATCTTAGATTATACATACTTTATTTTTCTAATAGCATGTTTTGTTTGCTACCCAAAAAGTGTCTTGTTTTGAACTAAATTGTCCCAGTCTACCTTCTAGTGTCAAAACATTGACCAAAAGCAACTTGGAGATAAAGCTCCTTCTAGTTACACCTCTTACACCACAATCTACTGAGTGTTGTCAAGGCAGAAATTTAAAGCAGAGAACTGGAAGCACACACTTAAGAACTGGTAATGAGAAACACTTGTATAAAAAAACTTGTAAAAGCCAGTGAAATTGCTCAGTGTGACTGCCCGGGCCTTATTCTCAAGTTCCATCCTTTGAAATTACTATGAAAAAGAGAACTTGCTCTCAAAAGCTGTCTATCCTTCAACTTCCATGTGTGCAAAACAAGCATATCTTGCACATAATAACAATAGAAAATTATTGAATTAATAAAACAAAATTAAAAATTATTTAAAATATTTTGTGCTTTCTCAGTCCATTTCAAATTTGGAATTTTCAAATAAAAATGATAAGTGAAAACTTTAAAACTATCGATAGTATATCTTCAAATATGTTCACTCTGTAACTATACCAATTGTAAATTCCTAAATGCCATTTTATTTTAAATCTGATAATAAATATAATTCCATGAAAGATTTTGTAAAATAAGATTAAACCAAATACTTTCAATATAGTTCAGTAAATTGTTATTTAATAATTTATCTATAAATCTTCAACCTAGGTCATGAATATAATTTTAGTATCAAAGATGGTATAAGTTTCTAATGACCATCATAAAAGACTATGAAGATCTGTGCTAGTAATTTAGTTTTTAACTGATTATCAATTTTGTTTTGTTTTCTTGTATGTCTTTTCAGTGTTTGACTATGAATTTCAAGCTTGCCTCCAATCTAGCATCCTTCTGATTCTGCATCCTGGTTAGGTATTAAATTTTCTTTTCTTTCTACAATAGTAACATAACCACATTAGTTTGTTAATGGAAGTGCCTTGTTCTCTATCTTTTGACAAATCCTCAGCAACAGGACATCCAGTCAGACATCAGTCTTGGATGATTTAGCTCCACTTAAGAGTCAAATCAGCCAACAGGACTCAAGGAACTCAATGTAACTCAAAGAAATTTTTGACTCTGCTTCTCTTTGTGATAAGTTCTACATTTTGATATTTCCTTAATGAACATAAATTTAACATAGTTTTGGACATTTTATCTTATAAATAATTTATTTTCACCTTTATCTCACAACTATAATAAAAAAAGAAAAAGGATAGTATTTTCCGTATTTTAGTTATTACCATGAATTCTTCTTCATTTTGGTCCTTTTCAGATATGTGATATATGACTTTACTAAACCATAGTTAACTGGGTTCCCATTTACTTGACTAGCTCTTGATCTCATATTTCTTGTGTAACCATGGGCAAACATCCTTCACAGTCTTAACAATTTCCTAAACAAGACTGTTTTTACAATTGTTAATTAGATGTGGAATCAGTAGTTTCAATCTTTATTTTCAATGGACAACAGGCACTAAGAGGAACAGATGCCATCTTTTGTTCCCGAGCAGGCACACCATATGTCAGTAGTGCTTACCCCATGGTAGAAGAACAGTGGATTAAAATAAGAATAACATGAATTATGCAGAAAGAGTGTGACAAGTATGAACAGAATGGACTTTTGGGAACTCTAGAACCTTAGGAGATATATTGTTAGAACTCAGTTAGTACTGCTTAATCAACTCAGTAATGTAAGCCATGAGGGGGCATAACACATTATAGTTATCAAAAGTTCTCTTCTTCCTAAAACAATTGACTGGCCATGACCCTGACAAAGGAACATCCTACTGAAGTACATTACATTTCTATGACTCATGGGTATGTACACCAATGCTCAAATTAATCAGTAAATGTACAGAGGAGTACTGTAAGCAATAACCTGTGTAGATGTGATAAATACTGAAGTAAGGGCAATTGCTCAGCTTCTGGCAGATTCTCCTCATTACTGTTTGCTTCAGATTCATTGTCCTGCAAATAGAGATTCCAGGGAAATTAGGGATATCAATGAGAGGGAAAGATGAGGTGTTTGAGAAGTCAAGAACAAAAGCCACTAACTACCAAGAGCTTTGGTAAGAAAATAGTAGTTGTCAGTAGAGAAGGGAAATAATAACAATTGCTTTTAAGCTGGTATTTATGTTATCACATTTAAAAACTAGTATTATTTTATATTAGGAACTTTAAATGTGCCTATTAACCACCTACATGTCATTCATTATGTCTCATGCTATTTATGACCTCGAAGCCAGAATTATTCTGAGAATATATTATTTAAAACTCCAGCCTGTGTGTTAAAGTGGAAAAAAGAGTGATCCGTTTTTTAAAAAAATTATTGGTACCCATTTTATTCAACTTTTTGGCATTTTTACTTCATTTATGCATGGTATTGCTATGAAGATGAGCAGATTGTGAAAGTACAATGGGGTTATAAACATTCTAAAACTTCCCAATAGTATTAAAGGGGATAATCTAACAACAATAAAAACCTAAGTCTCTAAACCCTAGGAGATTTTATGCAAAAGAGGTGTATCAAAAAAATTGACAAATCGCCACATAAAGTCAAGTCTTGCATAAAAATAGATATCATCCATCATCACAATAGAGCTAGCGAACACCTACTGAGTCCCTGATAAGCTGTATTATAAAAATTAAGTAACCTCTCTCACAGAGTCTTCCTTCAAAAAAAGCTAATTGGTTACTGCTGAGTTAACTTGCAAACTGGCAAGTTAAACTCATGAATATTTATTGACTACTGAGTATGTGCCTGGCAGTGTGCTGAAAAAACAAAACAAAACAAAACAAAAAACAAATAAAAACAACAATTCAAGATAAATATTAACTTAACACATAATCCAAAGCATGTTCATGTTCTACAGAGCACATGTAGTCTGACTTTCTTCTTCTGGGACATACAGGGTTAGCAAAATCTACAGCAGAAATCCAGGGGAGTACAATTTTCTTTCTGTAAAATCTATTTATAACTTGGGATTCTCTCCAGATGTCAGTCTTGGGTCTTTCAGGAAGAGAGAGGATTTGAAGCTCCATCAGTACAGGAAATCATTACTGTAAGAAGTATGACCTAAAATGAAATAATGCAGTGAGATCCCCACAAAGGAGCAGTTAAGAGCAACCAGGAGCTAGTGCTAGCTGCAGTCTGCAGCTCATATACAGACTAGTGAGAAATGCAAAGGATGTCATACAATACATCAGGTCACACACAGACCCATGGAGAATAGATAGCTGGAGAGACACAGACTGCAGGGTATTGCAATGGTCCAAGGACTGGATCCAGTGGGATTACAGAGAAAAGAGATCATAGCCAGGTGTGAACTGTGATCTGAAGTGTGACACTGTGAGCCTGGAGCTGAAAGTCCTATCCCTGTCATAAGTGAGGAACTGAAAATTACACTGAGAGACTCCACCTGGCTGTGGCAGAGATTTCACTTTAAATCTTTAAATTGTATCTCATCTTCATTAGGACACTGTATAGACACAAATCTGCCTTTACAAATTTTAACTTTGGTAATAATCAGTAACTCTGTCATCAGTGCAGTTTGCTACATATAATCACATAGGGAGATCATTTTAAATCCATTCCACAAGGAGTGCAATACAAATAGCCATTGTGTTTTATAAATCGGTTTACTTTTATTTTACTTTAACTTTTAAAACCTATTTAATCTCCAATAAGTACTTTCTAATGGTTTGTTTTTATTATCTTTATGTTTTATTTTTAGTTTCTTTATGTTTTGCTGTTGCTTTTTAATTTTTTATCAAAAAGAGATTCTTCCCTCATATAATACACCACTACTGTTACCCTTCCCTCCATGTCTTCTAGCTCCACTATTCCCTTAACCTCCCTTCTCTCTGAGATTACTCTCTCTTCCTATCCTTTACAGAAAGAGCAGGTATCTAAAAGACAGTAGCTAAACAATGTGGGTCCATGGAAGGATGGCTTGGTTTCTGGTAGAGCATAGGCTAGAAATGACCGGAGACCCTGCAAGGGACAACATACATTTAGCCATGCTCCCAGACCCCAGGCTCCTGACACGCAGCCAAAGACCTCCATTCA
The DNA here is from genome assembly GCA_030674055.1 of Rhabdomys pumilio. NCBI lineage: Eukaryota > Metazoa > Chordata > Mammalia > Rodentia > Muridae > Rhabdomys > Rhabdomys pumilio. Next base: position 66,550,728 of record JANHMN010000004.1, read on the forward strand.
TCAACACCTGTCAGTCACATAGGGCAACGCCCTTACCAGCCCCTCCACATGTAGAGCGTGTGACTACAGGCCTTAGGCCCTCTAAAGAGATTTTCATATTAATGAGATACCTAAAGGCCAGTTAAACATTCCTTCTTAGACTCTCCTCCCTTCTCCCTCCCTATTTAAATCAGGTCTACCCTGAGTTTCAGGGGCAGGTACAGCCAGATTCATCTACTTTTCACCATGACAATAAATCTTGTAAATACCATGGACTTCCTCATGTCTTTAGGGCCAACTGTGGAGAAGACCTTCAACTAATGAGCTGAGTCATTGCTGCCTAATCTCCAGACAGGAGACCTCTCTGCATTCCACTATGGAGACCTGCCAACTCAATGAAGCTAGCCAACCCAGTCAAGCTAGTGCAGTAACAAAGAGTCTCCCACCCACAGGGCTCTGTCAGGGGCCTTCTCTCCCCCTTGCCTCATCTCAGTTCTGCTGTGGCTCTCGTGGAATCTGGGAGCTCCAGAACTGAGACCAGGAGCCCTGTCCTCATGGGACTTTCAGGCTGAGATCACTCCACACCTGGGCCGAGCCCCAAGCAGTTTCTCAGCCCAGAGTCCACCCAGCTCAGTGTGTAGTGATTCCTCCATGCACAGGCAGAGCCCCAAGCAGCTTCTCACAGCACAACGTCCACCCAGCACTGCGTAGAGAGAACTCAGTCAAATTTCTGCACTTCTGTTCCCAGAGCCACGTCCAGCAGCCTGGGTTGGCAGACACGCGGGAGTCACAACTCTGCCCAACAGGACCCACACCTGCGCCCACATGAAAGCTAACAACCCCACAAAACACGACCAAAGAAGGTACAAAAGAAAGTTAAAGCTAAAGGCCCTCATCCTGTGTCTGGACAAGGCATTTTATAATCAGTGCCTGTTTCCATAGCCACTCGACGGTGCATGTGCCACACATACTCCTATGCCAGTGCAAGTATTTTTTCATCATTCCTACCTCATTTCCTTTCTCAGTCTATCTTTCTCTTTCTCCAAATCTTCTGCACCTCTATTGTGTATGGAACTACTTATGCTTCCTTCTATCAGTTTCAGAGTTTGGGTACATTGAAATTTAAATGTTCAGTTTGTTCAAATACTAAAAACACGACTCATATTTTAGTGACTTTGTTGTTGTTGTTAATGTGACAGAATATCTAAAAAAGGGAAAAGCAACTTAAGGGGACTTGGAAGAACTCTTAGTCAATTTCTTGGCGCACAAGCTTAAAAGTGGAATTAAGATCTCTATAATCTACATGAAAAGCTGACTTCTAGTGCTAGAGAGGTAATCACAGGAGTATAGAGAGACTTGCTGTAAAGCCAGCCTAGACAAATCTGCAGGCTTTGAAGTTAGTAAAAGACCAAGTCTCAAAAAAGTAAATTAGAGTGTAGTAGAAGACCTTGGTTGATCTTGATTTCTCAGTTATGTACACATTGCATGACATTGGTTCTAAATTATACACAAATATAAGCACACAGATAAACATACACACACACACACATACACACACACACACACACACACACACACACACACACACACACCTCAGAAAGCATCCTCAAGAGAAAATGATTTATTTAGCCTCATGGTTAGAGGATACTGTCTATCATGGTAAGAGAAGCAGGAGGCAATTAAACTCAGGAAACAAAGAAATGAATGAGGATGATCATTGTCCATTGTCTTTTTCAGTTCAATACAGGACCCTGTTTCCTGGAATATTAGCCATATATATTTAGTGTGTGTCTTCCAACTTCAATTAAACTAATCTAGAATATTTCTCATAGACATACATAGAGATTTGTTTTCTTTTGATTCAAAATCCCATCAAATCAAATTCTCAATCAAGATTAATCAGATTAATCATACCATTCATATATATATAAATATATCTGTGAAAATGAGGGGTACTATTGAGAGTGAAAGTGGAGGAAAGTATATGAGGGGACCAAAGTCAAAACATGAACCTTTCTCTTTGAAACACAGTCTAACATGACTATCTACTAAAAATATATAGGAATAAATTTCAAATTAAATAGAATTATTGCATTAAACAACCAGTCTATTTTCAAAATGGTGTTGATTGTGAATGTTTCAGAAATTTGAACAAAGCTTGGCAGAAAATCTAGAAGTTGGGAGGGAATATAAAAATATGAGCTCATTTGAGCTATTACCAAATTATTTGGAAAAAGGTATCAAAAATAATTTTACAAATTTAGCAAATCTCTACAATTTTCATAGTAGACTTTCACTAGAAATAGATACTGAACAGTAAAATACCAAGCAAATGATGCAGCATGTGGTTGCTAACTAACCAAAAAGAGCCAAGGTAAGCACTTTTCCTTAACTTCTAGAATAATAATCAGCAGATTACTGATGTTCTTTGAATCCATTGAAGATTCTGAGACTCTTGCCTCTAAGAGTCTGTACAAAATACTGACATTGACTGCTATAGAAATAAGATTTATAGAATAAATAGGAATGTGGCTTTTATAAGGCTGACTTTTAACTTTACCTTTTAAATGTCATTGTTTTATATGTCTGACAATAATTCAAAACCAAATGATTAAAGGCACTGCAATAAAATATCAGTAACAATTCTATCTTCATATGGTTCATGCCTCTTCTCAATTATATGCTGCTTATCAATTATTTTCAGTGCAAAAGAGAGTTTGTGAGGGAGTTGTCTAAGATTCTCCAATATGATGACAGGACTTTTGGGTTGAGTTGGTTTCTCTATTTGTTTGTCAAAACACTTCAAAAAATTGTTAACAATCTAGACTTTCCTCTATGTTTAATTATTAAGTCAGCATTTGGTGAATTCATTCTTTTTGGAATGTGTATTTATGAAAACAAAAAAAGTAGTCTTTTAACTCATCACTTATTATGAATATTTAAAACAAAATGCCAACATTTAAAATTCACAGTTTTTACATTTTTTGATTAAATGAAAAAACAAAGACTTGTTTTGGATCTCCTGTTTTTCAACATTACAATGGTTTTTAATGAATTTAGTACATTGGCAGTTTTGAATTTTAGATGGAACTCATTAAAAAATATAAACCCCAAAGAAGTAGATACTTCATGTAAGTATTGGGGAATTTACAATACAAGCCTTATGATCTAATATAGTAAAATTTTCACAAGATGTAGAAGTAATAATTAAATTAACTTATCAAATTTTGAAGAGCTATTGAAATGTGGTCAGCTAAAACATTGGTGCATATAGAATAAAAAAAGATTTTTATAAGATACACTGTATGATTATTTCAATATTTGAATAAAATACAGCTACATGTCTCTGACAAACATGTGGAGATACATGTATATAATAGGGGTTTCATAGACTGCATGCTGAAATCAGGCTAAAAATAAAATTATGCACAGGTACATATATAAGTGTTCTATTATAAATGCTGGATACAGTTAATTATATTTATGTGTATATGTGTTTGGTTTTGTGTTTGGTACAGGTCTACATCTCTGTGTGTTTGTGTATGTCTATACACATGTGCACATCCATACATGAATGCATGTAGAGAAGAACCTTTGCTATCTACCTCTGTTGCCTTTGAGACAGAGCTTGTCATTGCCCTGAAACTTCCCTATAAGTCAAATCTGGCTGGCCATGAAACGATCCAGGGATTCTCCTGTCTTCACCTTCATAATGCTAGGATTATATCCCCATGTCACCTGTCTGAGAGTTTTACTCCAGTTCTAGAGATTAAATGAGGTTCCCATGTTTAGAGAGCTAGAGTTTTACATACTCAGATATCACTCCAGCTCTATATTCAATATAACAGTATATATATATTATATATATATATATACTGTTATATATATATATAATATATATATATAAATAAAATGCATATATATATATATATATATATGCATTTTTCCATTGCAATACTTTGATTTCAAGCAGTAGTTCATGTTATGAAACAAAATTAACCAAATATGTTTGCCAGATTATTTTTATTAATTATTTACATTTTATTATCTGTTTATAGTATTTACATTTGGGTGACATTGAAAGGTTTCTCATCTCTAAATTTAGAAAATATAGAAAGAGGTCAATTTAATTTTGTGTTGTGTGGAGAAATCACTGTACTTTTAACATTTAAAAATACAATTTTAAATATCACTATTGCAAAAATATCATATTTTTGAGGGATTTAATATAGTAGACTTTCTTCTACTTTGTGAGTCTCTCAATTATTCACTGTCTAGAATGCTATCAGAGCAAATTTTTTTACTTTCGTTTTCTTTTATTTTTACCTTAATGCAATCTCAGTAAATATTGCCTGCATGTCTATCTGTGTACAACGTGAGTGCCTCACGTCTCAGAAAGCCAGAAGAAAGCATCAAATCCTCTAGAACTGGAGTTACAAATGGTTGTGTGCCACACATGGACTTGAACCTATGTTCTTTGGAAGAGAACCCTGTGCCTTTAAAAATTGAGCTATCCCGTCAACCTTTATTTTTGTAAATTTTTAAAGTGAATCAATGCCACTCATGGTCTGCTTCTCCCCTCTGGGTATATGGACTGGAAGGAGTGAAGATTACCCAGGGCAGTTGGGTTATGTAGGTTCTCAGTCAGTATGAGTATCTGTGTGTGGAGAAGGGGGCAGTGACAGCAGTCTTCTCTTTAGACAGTTTTCAGTGAAATAACGTTTCTTACTGGGGTGGGCATGAAAAGTTCTATATAAACTTTGGCAGGAAGCCATTAGTCCTACTTCTATAGGTTTCAGAATGAGATTTTGGGGGATCTGGCAAGCCTGGTCTCACTCTTGATTAATACCAGGTTCCCCATTTCCACGATTTTCCAGCTTCACAAATCAGTAAATATTTCCCTACCAAAATTTTCAAGGAAAACTTAATGACTTATAGAGTATGAGCATTGATGTCTTCTAAAAGCATTGGAGTATTAATTGAGAAATATATAAACTTATGCTTGAAGCATTGCCCTAAATTATAAGCAACTGATGGCTGTTAATGTTTTCTAAATGTCCACCACTCGAAATATCCATGGACCAAGGAGAGTGCTAAGTTCTTGACTCTCTGTAACAGGTTCAACATAAAGCTCATCATAAAACTGCAATCTCAGTAAATATACTGGAGAGCAGAAGTCAGGATAACACATACACTACTTACTGCATCTCACAGATGGACAAGATCTGTGTGCATAACACTTCATGCACATATATTTCCTTAAGACAGCACTGTAACTGCAAACACAAAGCAGCTGTTTTCATTGAAAAGAAGGGGATTTTATGCTCTATTCCAGATGGTAGAAACTGCAGGAAGATGTTGGAACTTCCTGTCACCTCCCTCTAAAACAGAATTCTTTTTTTTTACAACATAAAATATTAAAAAACTGCCAGAGGGTATTTCTCCATCTGTCCCCAAATCTGGTTACATTGTAGAAATATTTCATGCAACATTTCATAATATGATAACAGTGCTCTAAAAATCATGAATCTTTTCTCTTTTTAAGGAAAAGTGGCAATGTAAAGAATACTTTATCAGGTCCTATTATTAAACAAATGATTCTATGCTTTAAATAGTCAGAATTTTCCCTTACTTTTAAAAAATTGTAATTGGTCACAAATAAAAGAAAAATTTAAACCACTATTTTAAGCAGACAACTCAATATTAAATAATTCATAAGAGTGTAAAATTGTCAGCAGCACCTTCCTCTTACTCTCATTAGCATTATATAAGAGCAGTTAAAATATTGTGTGATATATCAGTTCTTCCTGGGGAAGAAATTTTTAAAATTCACTCTGCATTGATAAACATACAACTTCAGTTTTGGGACATCAAGGTACCATTAAAGTCAATGATGCTTTATTGATTAACTTGGTTTACTTACATAACAGAAATCCAATCTAAAAAATTTTGAGTTGATTGTTTTCCCAGAATATGAAAACAATTTCAATGTTTTTGAATAAATTTATTATTTTAAAAGGGAAAATTGTAGATTTGGAGCTCTCTAGCTCAACATTATTACAAGAAAAAATGCTAGATTATTAAGTAAGAACTATGTGTGCAATAATATAAAATATGAGAAAGAATCTTTCCAGGATCTTCTAGTATCACATATCTTGTTATATATAATGTAAATATCTAAAAAAGCCTTCCAGTTTCTGATTGAAGTATAGATGAGCACTGTTGTTATATAAAACCTGAAAAAGTAATATTTCTTCACAATAATGACTGTTAAATATTCACATACATGGCATTGCATTATATTTCTATCTAATATAAATTTAAATAATATATTACTATAAAACTATCAATTCACAACAATACAATGTGATTTTTATTCTTTTTCCTTATTAAATATATTTAGATAGTTGCTTCAGGGTTCTTTCAAATAAAAAAAACAGTAAATCTTGACTGCTGTCTTTAAGATGACTGTTCCTTTGGATGGTCAAGAACACTTCTTGTAGTTTATTGCTTAGTTAATAACTATGGCAGCAAATTTGAAAGAAAACATATTTGGGAAATTAAAATAAGAACAATTTGGAAGAACAATTTCAATTTTTTTCCAAATGATCATGTAAAATAGAGCAGCCATTTAGACAGGTATCAAATCTAATACATTTGTAACTATGTACAGCTACATAAGTAGCAAAGACTCTAACCAAACCAGTACACATCACTCGGAAATTCACATTGCCTTATATCTATGAGTGAGAAGAGAAAAGACAGGATGGTCAGTGGGCCTACATTATTTGGAATGTACATAATGCTTTCTCTAAGAAAGTTAATTGAAATAAGAGAGTCATTCTCCTCCTGACTCAGTAAGAGAGTGACTTACATTGGGTTAAGGATGGATCACTCTTAACTTCTATGCTTTGTTCCCAGTGTTATCTCCAGGGCTTTGCAAGCTATTTCTGTGACTGACAATTTAAGGAAAGAATGGCTTTTGAGGAGTTCACAGTTTGAAATTATGGTTCATCATGGTAGACATGGCAGGGCTGCAGATATAGAAATCAACTTATCTATTGAATTTTCAATCAGTAAACAGAAGTAAGTAGTTCTGGTACTCAGCTTCCTTTCTTCCTTTTCTACAATCCAGGACTCCAGTGCATAGGGTCCTATCATGCACATTTAGAGCAGGTTTTCCTATACCAATTGTGCCCATGTTAAAACTCTCTCACAACCAAAATGAGAGGTTTTTCCATTTTGGAGATCATTCCCCATAGATATAATTGTAGAAATAGAATAAGAAATAAAATTATTAATAAAATTGAAGAAAGAAGAAAACTTTGGTACTGATTTATTTCACATAAAATACGAAATCTCAGGATCTTCAAAGATGCTGTTTAATGATATTCTCAATACAGGAAACAGAATGTTTGTTAATATTAACCCAAGTTTTATTATCAGACCAAGGATAACTAACTCTCCCTTATTCTAGAAAACATTCTTCCCCCTATTCTTTTCACTTTGCTTTAGTCCTGGTGGGTGCCTATCAAGTTTCTCAAGTTTTTTATTATTGTTGTTTTTGTTTTGGTTTGGTATGGTTTTTGTTAACCATAGTTTTTGATACATCCTTTATTTGTGGACTTATTTTTCCAACACCTAACAATGCAGCTTCTACTGCACTATTTAGCCATTCTTACTCTATTGCTACCCTGATTTTTATGTCAATTCTTCATCCCCACTCCTACAACATGGAATATATTTTAGTATTTCCCCTTGGGCATTCATGAATACAGCTAGTGATCTCAGAATCCACTCTATAAACAAATGTTTATTTTTAAGTATTACTAAACTAAGCCTTCTATTAAAAGCTGATAAAATGATGAGCACGAACTATCATTGTATAATTTACAATCCAGTACAGCAAACCAAGAGGTATTTAAAACAATGCTTGACAAGCATGGCTAATGTAAAGCAGAGAGGATGTTCCATACTTACAAATAAGATCATGTGACCAATATTGTTAAACACCTAACAACCAACTCTTAGATAAAATGATGAAATTAGGTATAATTAAATATTTCTAAGGCATCTTCAGGTTGTGGTGTACTTGTGTCATATCGGTTAGACTAATAAAATAATATGGCTGGCTAGAAAGAGATCAGATTCTCAGATAGCATCTGATTTATTATAATGATATGTGCCTGCCTGGCTCTGTGCCTGTTTCCCTTTCATCTAGATTAGAATATAGACATCCTCTGATACTCTGAGAAAAAGCCAAGGAAATAAAATGGACACAAATCCAGAATCTTCAGCCAACTAAGCCACAAAAGCACTTTCTTGAAGCACTAGACTCCTTAAATGAGTCTCTCATTTCTTAAGCATCCTCCACCCATAAAATTTGACCATTTCTGACTCACCTCAGCATTATCTCTAGTACTCATACTCTTATTAAAATTAGAATAATTTATATAAATGCATTTTGTCATTAACCTGTTTATTCATTAAATAAATTCTATAATTTGAAAAATGTGAATCCTTTTACTTAATACATTTTTACAGTGACTACCATGTGATGTGACTCAAAATGAGTTCATAAATATATTCTCTCAACTTTAATGAGAGCAATTTTTAAAATATAAATGTTTCCTGGGCAGAATAAAAGTAATTAAGAATGCAATTAGATATCTAGTATTATTGGAACATACCAAAAATTATGCCTACAGTCATAAAATTACGTTATATTAACTGATATGTAAAAGTAATATTATTTACTTAATGTTACTTAAATATAGATTTATATCATGAAATGTTTATTTTTTAGGTGAATAGGATAAGTTGTCTGATCTCCAAAATGTCATGTGTATAACTAGATAGTGTAAAATGAAAAAAGCCAGATAATTTGCCTTTATTGACTTTGCTGATGTGCTAGACAAAAAGGCTCATTTTTACAACAGGGCACAATTTAAAACTATGAGTTAAATAAATCAATAATTCTTTATATGTACAGATAAAGTAATTATGTGGTTTTTTATCTAATTGCCTTTAAGAAGAATATTTCACTAAACTGAAGGCTTTGAAAGTGCAACTGAAGAGCACTACTTCTTCTAATTCTGAAACCGGAATTGGAAGGAACATCATAACTGAGATGAGACTCACTGTCAACTCTGAGTAGAAACAAGAGAACAAAGAGAAGAGACCAGGTAAAGACCACTTTGAAAAACTTGTTTGTATATTCAGTGGCGTGTATATTAGTCACATATTTTCTAACTGCTTTGAATTTCTTCTGTAAACCTGTGAATTTAGAACATGTTAGTAATTTCTGTCAAAAATTAAGTTTTAGACATAGTCTTACATAAAGGACTACTTTTCCATGTAATTATTCTACGAATTTTTTATTGGTAAGTAGTCTAGTTTATATCATGGCTTAACAGAAGAGAAAATGGGTCAAGGTAAAAAGAGGCATAGAAAATAGCTGCCCACATTTCATTATTTATTTTTATTATCAATTTTTATATTAATTTTCAGTTTTGTTTTACATTCTAAGTGTCTTATTTCTTCTTCCTTTAGTCTCTTTGCCTTTTAGTTACAAAATACTCATTTCATGCCACAATTTGTCTAACATCTCAGTACAAGGCAGAACTACAAGAGTATAGTCTCTCTTGACACTTTAGCCAAGACTGAGTTGTGTTATGAGCACATATGACGTAGACTCCCAGCAGTACAAGAATATTTCACTTCTACTTTCTAATATTTTTCATAAAGTAAAAAATGTTCCCATAAACATTATTTTGCATGTAACATATTCATAAATTATTAATCGGGAAAAAAATCTGAGATAGAATCTTGGAAGGGGCACAAAATTCAGAATATTGATTCAGGACTACCAAACTGAGTGACCTTCAGTTTCTCTGCTTCTCTGTGTTTTCTTTGTCTTATAATTTTCCCATATAATTTGGTAAATCAGCAACAGCATTCTTCTAATAAGCCCTCTCACAAGAGAAGCTTAGGGTTAATTTGAAATTAAGCTATAATTCAGTTCAGTAGATTACAATCAGCACAACTTATTGACAATATTGTTGGATGTTCTCAGAATAGCAGTGTAAAGCTAAGAACTGAGAGTTGATTCAGATATTCTGAGTCTACAAGTTCTGGCTGTTTTTTTATATTAAGTTAACCTAACCAAAAGTCACTAAATTGAAAAATTATCTAAATTAAGTTGGCTTTTATTCAAGTATACAAGAGATTGTTTCAATTTATGATTAATGCAGGAGGCACCAGCTACTGTGAAAAACAGTCCCTAAGCAGGTGCACCTGGACTGTATAGGGATGTTAGGTTGTCATAAGCCAGTGAGCAAGCCAATAAGCAGAGTTCCTCCATGATTTCTGCTCCTGGGTCTTGCATCCATGTTTCTCCCTTAAGCATCTGCTAAAATCAATGATGGACTGTGGTCCGAAAGTATAAGGTGAAATAAGCCATTTCCTCTACAAATTACTTTTGATAGTGATGTTTTCACAAAAACAGAAAGCAAAGTAGGACAACATACAAATCTTGGATGAGCATGACTGTTGAGCTATAATTTCATTTTCAAATGAGCAACCCCATCTCAATCACGAGGGTGGAAAAGTGATCAAGGATGTTTCCTGATGAGAAGTTGTATGTGTACTACATTCCTCTCCCTATCAGTACCCACTCATATACAAAACATAAACACACACACAGAGAGAGAGAGAGAGAGAGAGAGAGAGAGAGAGAGAGAGAGAGAGATTTAGAAAGAAACAAAAGAATAACTCCAGTTCATTTGGTATTAGATTCTATTTCAAATCTTATGCAATAAAGTACAATAATAGTTTTCGTGAAAACTTCTTATATATTTCTCAGCTTCAGTTGCTTAAGCAAAATAAAAAATATCTTGATTCTATCACTTATATCACTTATAGGAATAAGAATGGAATATACTAATTGCATATTTGCCTAAGACTTATAAAAGTACCTACCCTTATTCAGATCTCTTTCTGGCAAATGAGACACCAGGATTCAAAGGCTAAAGCCACCATATTTGTGTTCTCCTGGAAGTAGCAGTCCTAGCAAATGCTAAAATCACAGCGAGTCATGACATATGATTTTGGGGTTTGGAAATTAAATTGATGTGACAATACATAGAATTGTTAGAATCTACAAAGGTACCACCTTCTCATGTCCCTAATTGTGCTCCAACATAAGTTCTAGTCAATCATCTGAGTTTTAGAATTTGTATTGAAAATAGTATCTTATAAGAACATATTCATAAATATTAGCCTAGAAGTATTTTAATAGATGACATTACATTATTACCTGTTACATCCATGTATCTCCTCTATCAGATCTTGCTATGTGTTTTTAGGTATCTCTTTCATGTATTGGGAATTTGAATTTTTTTTGATAAACATTTCACAGGAGGAAACAGAAGTTTTTCACCTAAACAGTTCTTTTTGTTTGTTTGTTTGTTTTTGGATAGTTTATTTATTTATGTTTCAGATGTTATCCCCTTCCTCATTTCCCCTCCCTAGAACCCCCTATCTCATCCCCCTCCTCCCTTTTGCTTTTATACCATCTTAATTACATGCATATATTAAGGTCAATTTTAGATTAAGGGTCTAGCAATACAATAAGTGAAAATAGTTAAGGAACAAGCAAGATAATAAACACAAATAGTCAAAAAAACAAGCAAGGCATTAAACCCAACTAAATGAACACTCCCATGGTCACTGTTTCTAAGGGTTTATCAAGATGACTAAAGAATCTGAACCTATTTTCCTGTCCTAGCCCAAAGTAATTTTCATGTCTGAAGCCTACTTCCTGGTTCTAGCCTAATTTTTAGATTCCTACCTGAAATTACTTCTTTGTTCTATCCTAGTTCTTTGTTCTAGTCAGATTCCTGCCTGAATCTTACTTCCTTGTCTTTGGCCAATGTCATATTTCTGCCAAGCAGCCCATTTCCTTGTCCTTGTCCCAAGTCAGATTCTTGCCAATTAGCCCCAAAGTAATTTTTGACAAGAGCTACTAAGCCTTCAGTGGGACTATTTGCATTAATTCATTTAAGCAAAACACAAGCAAAAGTTGACAGTGGGGACTAAGATCTAGAGAAGAGAGACTGGCCTATTACAAATCCTCAGAACAACAAGAAAAGTCACAGGACAGGAAAGACAAAGCCCACAGAATGCTATCTGTCTACAGGACACAACTTTTCAGATAATCTGGAGGTTATCTTCAAAAAGTTCTTCTAAAACACTTGTCACAGTAAACTATTGGGAAAATTGAAGAATAAAGATGTGAAATTCCAGGTCAATCCAGCATACATAGTAGAACCCTTTTTCAAAAGTCAAACAAAAAAAATGGGTAACAAGTGTTATGAGGCTTTGAAAGTAATGAGTCAGAAATGGAATTGAAAAGAATTGGCCCTCAGTTCTCTGCTAATTCCCATTATGAGTTCCAAGATTCCATGGAGAAAGTATGTTCACTTGGTTATCATGTCTCCTTAAGCTTCATTTGAATAAAACTTTTCTCAGACATATTTTTTTCCTTGAGAGTATTGAAGAGTGCTTGTAAGATATGTTGTAGTAAAACCATTTGTTGAGATTTTTCTGGTGTCCAATTATGAATAAGCTGATGCTAAATGGTTGCTAAGGGAGACCAGAGAAATAACTCATCATTTTCATCACATTCCAAGGAGATGCTCAGTGAGCACAGTTCAGGAGACCCTTGTCTGCTGTTGTTGACCTTGATCACACTTGGAAGTAGTGTTGTTAAATTTCCCTACTCTAATCTTATTTTTTCTCTTCATTTCTTCCTGTGTTTTTTTTTTTTCTCTTGAAAAATATTGTGAATATGTCTCAATTGAAGAATAAGAAATTGTTTCCCTTTCTTCAGGCAGAAATCCAAATAAGTTGTACAGAATTCAGTTTGGAAGATTTATCTCCCAAAATCTTATGGATTTTGTAAGTCATGTGTTTGCGTGAATATAGACTTTTGCTTTCCTTCATAATCCAAAGGTACTTTTGTTTTACTGCCTCAGTGTTTCTGTTGTGGCATGAGGGCCTCTTCTAACAAGCACATCGACTCTTAGATGACACTTAATCATGTGTTTCAATTTTATTTTGCTTTTAGTCTTCCTTTTTCATGTCATAAAATAAATATGCCTTTTCTCATTCTTAGAATCAGTTATTGCTCCAAGGAGTCCTGGCTTTTTATACTCAGAGATATTATTCATAAACTAGACACGAATCATAAGTCTACATGTATAGGGAAGAGAGGTCATTTCTCTCAGTTTCTACCAACTAAAAAAAGAAAGAAAAGAAAAACAAAAAAAGAAAGAAAACAAATTGCATGCAACCCCTGCATATATGTATACTTGCATAAGTAACCAGCTATAATCATGTAGAACAACTAGGGCTCAAAATTAGACAGCTAATTTCTGCAAATTTCCTTTCAGTGCTTCACTACTTTACCATTTCTGAAAATCTCTTCTCCCTTACCTGATTCTAATGTTTCTGAATTGATTGTTTTTAGATGAAGTTGGTTCGTCTAATTAACAATGCATTAGGTGATCCAGTCAGCGGAAGTGTCAATCAGAACACTGGAGTACGTAAGATGAATTATGAGTACCCAACATTGAAAGAGGTGAATAGACTCTCTGATGGGTTGCTCTAACATGTGGATTGTCCTCAGAGCCAAGGAATTCTTATTTCTGTCAAGCTGTGTTATTGCGGGACCTTGCTCCTATTCTTGTCTTGTTTAATTTGGAGACCATCCAGGTAACCCTTTCCAGTTGATGAATTTATTTTTACTTTTCTCCACTCCCTCTTCTGTCTTCCTAGCCTCTTGAACTGAACTGCTCTAGTGAAGGTAGAAACATTTCTTTCCCCAAATAAGTTTTTTTTACAATTCTATTCCTATTATGTTGTAATTTTCAGAGAGTATTGGTATGAAAGGATAGCTACAGATATATAAGGTGTTTTGTGTGATAGTATGGGATTAAAGAGTAAGCACTGACAAGGAAACACATATCTAGGTGAATGTAATGCTGCTAATTCTGGAAGTTGCCACTCACAGGGTATCATCTGGATTTAATTTCTGTATGTTTAAGGGATGAATAGTTTATATATTTTCTTTGTAGGTAAGGTTCAAGATCACTTTTCTACAAGCCTGTGAAGTACACTAGTTGTACCAGTGAGAAAAGATGTATTGATGGTGAATGGAAGAAGCACAGGTTTGTATTCCTTTAAATTATTCCCACTTCTGCCAATATTTCAGAAGGAGATTGAAGTTTAACTAAAAACCTCAGCATGAAGAGCACAGCAAACACCACAAAGATAGAGAATGCTGTTGTTTTTTTCACATTGTTCTGATATGGGAACTTTGGTAGGGTTTAGTAGAGATAGGTTCTGTTGCTTTATAAAAGATGGTCCTAATTGCAAAACAGAGTGATATATCAAAGAGATTTTAAAGACATTTCTAGAAACTCAGTTGAGCATTATAAACAGAAGGAATCATATTAAAGAAAAAATGCAAGTTTCGATTTAGGGCTAGCATGTCAGAAAGTACCTCCATGGTGGTTTCTGAAAGACACATTTTTTGAACTACAGAGTTTTGAGGATGGTGTTGCTGATGTAGAGAAACAAAAAAAAAAGAAAAGAAAAGAAAAGAAAAGAAAAGAAAAGAAAAGGAAAAAAAGGCAATAGCTCAATCTTTCAACAAACAATTACAAGCAACACAATGTGCTTCAGGCATTAATCCTGCCCTGAGGATGATGTTATAGAAAACAAAACATAGAAAATCTGCTCACACTTAATTGCTGGTGAGGAGATATTTCCTGAGAGTTTAAAAATAGAATCTAAGCTAGGCTTTTTCCAGTAATAAAACTTAGGTTATACTGTTTGAAATATAGGAAACTGGTTGTAAAATTATGAACAGATATATTGTTGATTCAACTTACACAATGGACAATGCTAAACCTTCCACATGTGACTTGGTTCCACAGCTATAGCAGGTGGGCATCACCAGCAGTTTAGCTCTTCTGGGGTATAAAATGAATCTCAGAGAAAGAAGTTACCTCAACTCCTATTAAGGATACAAAGAGTACACATATCCATAATAGATGACACTTAAACTCCTAACCATTCTTCTACACAGTAAAGCTGAAGACAAATGAGAATGCCCTTTATCAGCTAGCTACACACCTCCTTTTTCCTAAGACTCCACAGAGAATAATCAATTGGCACATCTCCAATGCTCTTTCTCTTCCCAATCCATAGGGCATGAGTCATGCAGGAAGGAAACCTGAACCGAAGTGGGCTGCAATTTTGCTGCTTAGGTCACACTTGATTTTCTTTATTGAAGGCACAAAATCAATACACTAATAGGTCTAGGAGCCATATTCCTTTTTACTTTGTGGAGAACGAAACAGTATTACCTTTGAAGAATCTGATATATTTCTTAAATATAGTATTCAAATGTATGCTTACCATTTTAAACACAAAGAACAAAGAAGTTTTATTTTGTTCAAAGAGCACATCTAGGGTCATGATAATGGAGGATATTACCAGTAGTTTTCAAGGAAATTGTTCTGTAGAAAGGAGGCAACAGAGAAAAAAGGATTCATGAACTATCCAACAACTGTAAAAACAAATGTAAAAATGTGATTTTTATTTATTTGTTGGATCACGTATTTTAGGAAAGGAAAGAATGTATAAAGCAGTTTTACAGGGGATGAGAAATACAACTACGTCATGCACTTGAATCTTATTTAGTTAAGTATCACAAAATAAATGTTGTACTGTTTCATAGTGTCATGAAGGTAAAAACCCGATGAGAATACTACTTTCTAATCCCACTAGATACCTTTCATTTTATTCATCAGTGAACTATACTCAAGGAATTCAGAGCAAGACTTTTGCAAATTTTCCACTAACAACCCACTTTGCTGAAGCAATTTGTTAGAAACCTTGGGGATATAGGTATATAAAATAAGTATTTAACCCAAACAAGTAGTGATGATCAGCAATAAATTAATTTCAATTTAAGCAATGCTTTGGCATGCATATAATTTCACAATTTATTTAAAAATAAAAGCAAAATTGTATGTGAATGGTAAGGATGTGCTTAGTTTTCCAAAAGAAATAAATTTTGTTATTTCATAGTAGGATATAAAATATCATCAAAGTGTTTCTTAGTTACTTTTTTATTGCCAAGACAAAAGACCTTGACCAAGGTAGCTTTAAAAGAAAGCATGCACCAAATCCACAAGCTTAAGGAAGGGAGAGAATTGGGAATGGAGTGTCCTTTTCAGAACCCAATTCAGTCCCCAGGGACATACCTAGTAGGATCAAAACTAGTAAGCCTTCCCAAACAGTTTCACCAACTGGAGACCAAGCATTCAAATATCTAAGCCCATAAGTGCCATTCTGAGTTAAACTACCACATCCGACTCCCTAATCCTCATGGGCTTGTAGTCATACAATACATTTAGTCTGTCTTCAAAAGTCCCCATAGTCTTTCAGTTTGTTACCACAGTTTAAAAGGCCCAAAACTTTTCTGAGTGACTTAAGACTATCTTTTATTATAGTTCCCAGAAAATTCTAAATGAAGATTAGCTACTTCCAACATACAGTGGTACACAATATGCATTACCTTTCCAGATGTGAAGAATACGAATGTAGGGAGCAAATGTTAGACCACAGCAAGGCCAAAACTCAGCAGGACAGCATGCAATCCTTGAGCACTATGTCTGATGTCAAGGGACGTAGATGCTTCTTCCCTTCAAAGTTTGCTCACTGAAGCACATTTTTCTCTCGTGGGCTGGTTCCACTTCTTGTATGAAGTTCTCCCTGGCACACATCCTCAGTTCTATTGTGTCCAATATCCTGGGAATTTCAGCACAAAATAGGTTTCAGTTTTAGTTTCAAACAATGGCCTCTCAGAACTTCTATGCAGGGACTCTGTTGCCACAGTCCTTAACTGAGAAAAATTCCACAAACCCTCTACTCTGGTGGTGTTTTCATAACTCTAATGCCAGAACCACTTGGTCAATGCTGTCACTTCTGCTGATGGCTTAGGATGACACGTGCGCCTACATGAATTACATTAATATGAACTTTGACTTTCTTTTTGTTCTTTATGTACAGATAATTCCTTATGTTTTATTGTTATTGTTTTGTTTTGTTGTTTTTGTTTTGCTTTGGTTTGCTTCCCATCCACCCACTCTTGATACACTGCAGATGGAGTTAGGTGGAATCTTGGCTTGAGGGTATAACTCCATTTATTCCATTTCTCTTTATCTCTTAAGGCACAAACTATGACTCCCATATTAAATTTCCTAATGCTTTTTCCTTCTTATACAGTAAATTTTGTATTGACTTTTTTGACTCATTTGCTCTTTTTATTTTGGATCTAGATAAGAATGATCACAAATAACCACATGGCAAGAGTCGATATTAGGATGTCATGAAATCATTTCTGCCAAAGAAGTTAGACCAAAAAAAAAATCTTCAAAATTGAATCAATCAGATTCTTAAGACAAGGGCAAAAAAAGAGGCACATTCTTAGCCAAAACATCTGTTACAATTGTTAATGTTTCTGCCCTCTGAAACCTCTTGCTTTGAGTTTCCAGAACCCACATCTCTCCCCCTCACTATTGTTTATAATGTTCCTGTTAGGGTGGACCATAAAGGACCATGTGTAGTACTCAACAGTGTCCCTATTTCAAAGTCTCCAAATCTTCCACATTCCTTCAAATATTTATATGGTCAGACCTTTGCAGGAATAGTCCACATTCTTCAATGAACTCTGTTTTCTACGAAGACCAAATAAGAGAGTTAGAAGATGATATAATGAAATTTTCCACCCCTGCAACTTTCTTTTTAATTTACTTTTTTTAAATTTACTTTACAACCTTCCCCCATCCTGGTTATCTACTCCTCCGCAATCCTTCCTCCATGCTTCCTCCCCTTCTCCTCTGAGCAGGTGAGTTCCCTCCTGTGTATCACACTATCCTGGCACTTCATGTCTCTATGAGGCTAGGCACTTCTCCCACTGAGGCCAGACAAGACAGCCTAGCTACAAGAACATAGTCCACATACAGGCAACAACTTTTGGGATAGACTCTATTTCTATTGTTCAGGACCCACAGAAAGACCAAGCTCCACATCTGCTACATATGTACAGGTAGACTTAGGTCCAGTTCAAATATGTTCTTTTGTTGGTGTTTCAGACTCAAGAGCCACAAAGGTCCAGATTAGTTGGCTCTGTTGGGTTTCCTGTGGAGTTCCTATTCCCTTTGGGTCCTGCAATCCTTCTTCTATTGTTCCATAAGAGTCTTGAAGATCCATCTGCTGTTTGACTGTCACCCCTGCATCTTTTAAGACTTGGATCACAACAATAAAAATATCTCCAGAATTATGATACTGGTTGTGTTTCACCATTTTCCCTGGTAAATTTAAATCCAGTGGCTTCCACTAGGTCTTTCTCACCATGAAATCCCTTGTTCCATAGATTAGCAAAGAAAGGTGGTATTTCTGCCAACTCCTAAGTACTTCTAACTCAACCATACATTCTGGAACTGGG
Source organism: Rhabdomys pumilio (assembly GCA_030674055.1). Taxonomy (NCBI): domain Eukaryota; kingdom Metazoa; phylum Chordata; class Mammalia; order Rodentia; family Muridae; genus Rhabdomys; species Rhabdomys pumilio. The sequence goes on from JANHMN010000004.1 coordinate 66,569,290, forward strand.
GAAGGAACAGTAGGATAAGTTATAGAACCCACTGAACCAACTTTGAATTGGACTTCAGCAAAACTATTAGTCACCTGACCTCCATAAAGTCCTCACTTTAACTAGAGGGTTGCAATGTTTCCTGAATCAGTGTCAACTGTGAGGCAGTACTCAATATACATACATGTTTAAAATATTTATAGTTTGCTACTTTAGAATTAGTTTTTTCTAGGTAATGAGAAGTTAGTCACCATTTCTCTGCATATATATATTTTGTATAGGCAGATTATTTCAAAAGGGCATTCTTTTCAGTTCTATAGCACGTTTTTGCAGAATCGTTCTTTTAATCATTTCTAGTTAATCTGAATGTCCTTGTAGAAAATATAGAGGTAAATGTGAGTTTTAATATTTACCTAAATGCAGAGAAAATATAAAAATTATAGATCCATTCATATGAATTATATATAAAATTTTCTATTTGGTATTTTATTGCTATTTGTACATGTAATTATTTTAGAGTATAACGATGACTTTAATTTTTATGTTTTAGACTTTGTTGGGTTGCCTTTTTTGTTTTGTTTTGTTTTGATTATGTCTCTTACTATATATGAAAACCAAGTGAACTCTGGTCCCCTAAAAGCAGTGCTATAGCATAATTTTGTACTAGGATTGAAAATCTCAGCTAAAGTGAAACCATTTGCTTGATTTGTGATCTAGGCCCCAGCCTGTAAAACCCTTAAAATACTGGTCAATCATCTATGAAAACTAGGTCAGATCAACATTTCACATGGAATGAAGAATGCCAATAACAGATGATTTGAAGTAGAGGCTCACTTTCAATGCCAATCACCTTGAAGATATAGGAACTATAATATTCAGAGTATCTTCTTCTTTAACACTCCCTCTTCCATTAAATAAGTATATTTTTAGTCAATCAAATTCTTCAACAAGACTGTAAAACAAAACCCATTCAGAACTCACAGGAAACTGAGGCAGTGTAGATTTAAGGTTTGGGAAATTCTTAAATCAAGCTAGCATACTGATGAACCAAGTTTTAGATGGCTGAGTTTATGTACACATATCATGCCTGTACATTTCTGTCTCTGTGAATTTCAGTTCAGATGGCATGGCAGTTCACTTTGCCCATGTCATTTTCAAATTCTTACTGTCTTCTTGAAGTGTTATATTAATTTAAAAAGTGGCATGTGGTTTTGGAAGGTTGGAAGGGAAGAGAAAGGAAATTAGGAAAAAGTTCAAGACACTCAGAAAAAAGAGAATGTAGTGACAACTAGGGTTAATGTCACTAGAAATGAGCTTTGAGAGCTTTGAGAGGATAAAGACAAGCAGTGTCTCTGTGAATCTCTTTGGTAGTTCAGGATGTGAGCACTCAGCTTGCTACTGCGGCCCCCATGCTTCCCAAGTGCCATGCTCCTCAACATTATGGTGATAGACTCTTTATTCCTCTAAAACCCAAATTTCTCTAAAGGCAAATAAGTGCTTCCTTGTACAAGTTGCCTAAGTAATAGAGTTTAGTCACAGTAATAAATAAATAAGTAACTAATACAAACGGTATTTAGTCCCAGGAATAAAAATAAAACTCCTATTTAATTAACAGTCAAAATAGATTTATTTTTAGCAAAGTCATTATGATCTATCAGATAATAACAACCAAACACTGCTATGAATCAACAACTTACCACTGCGACTTTCCTTTAAGCAACCCCCCTGGATTAATGTTCAATTAAAAGATATTTTTCAAAAATGGAAGTTCAGGAAACATCTCAATAGATCGCCACTGAAAATGTCTTTACTCAAGCATGAGTCAAATGGTAGAAGGCAGAGACACTTCTCACAAATGTTTTGTTTTGTCAGCCTCTTTGAACTCTTGCATTTTTTAACCAGAAATCTTGTGAATGAAAATACTAAATGTGAATTTTTTAGGATTATGTGCTTAGGGAACTATCTGTGCCATTAGTTAGTGAAAAAGCATCAGTAATAGTTTCAGCTACTATTCATGGATATTTTCAAGGTCAATATAATTTCTTTAAAAAGACATGATCCCACCATCTATCATCTTATTGGTCTAACATATAGGAAAACAGCCTGAGAGAGTAAATTACTCTGATTGTATAGAACATGTATAATTGATTTCCATTTGCCTTCAGAATGTGAACAGGGGAAAGAGTTTTAAGTTGCAGCCATAAATGATTGTCTTAATACATGAGAAAAAATTAAAACCTAGGTAACCACCAAAGCAAATTCCTAACTCACTGAAGAGTGACCAGTTTGTTTTTCTCTAGATATAATATTCTAAAAGACTGACTTCCTAATGTAAAATTCAAAACTTTGTACGTATCTGTGGATTTTGTGCAAGATCATGTGTGTTTGTCTGTGTTAACAAATGTGTTTGAGTGTATAGGTGGTTGTATACTTCTCTGTTCAGGTTTATATTAATAAGTATGCATATGTGTTTTATAAGAACAAAAGAGCCAAGAACTGATATCTGTATTTCAATAGCTTCCATGATTCAAAAAGTTTAGAAATATATTTTAGCCATGAAACATGGTTTAGTTCAACAATTCAAATTACTTTCTACAGATTGTAACACCTGAAAATATATACAAAAATGTAGAATAGGAAACTCACAAATTTATTTATTTATTTATTTATTTATTTATTTATTTATTTAGAATGTACTTGTATAAGGAGAATACTGTCGGCTTTTGAAACCTAGCTTGAAAGGCTCATTGATGCTCATGGAATCTTGGAAGGTTTTGGCACCATTACTTTTGATGTAGAGGCTAGCTATAAGAAGGAAGTCTCTAGAAGCAAGTCTTCATTCTTTAGAGCCTGGTCAGACTTCTTGTTTATTCTTTACTTCCAGAAAGTAGATTCAATGTGAACAGCCTGGATCCTGCTCCTGCTTTCAGGCCTTCCTTGTACCTTCTTATATATCTCTACGCAAGATAAAAGGTATCCTTCTGAAACACTATGCCAAAATAAACTCATTCTTAAGTTGTTTTGTCAGAGTATTTTATCCTATTAATAAAAAAAGAAATAGTATAGAAATTGACTCTGTGAAGGATGAGTGTTGCTTTGTAACCTTTAGGCCCTTGGGACTGCTTTGTGTAGAAATTTGAGAAGTCTAGAATTTGTCACTTTGAGGTAGGAAAACCCCTCAGTGCTATGAGCAGAGATGTATGTGTCATTCTGGTTGTAATTTGGAAGAACAGAGTAAAGACAGAATGTAGAAGGTAAAGGGCTACCTCATGATGTTTTCCCCAGGAACAAAGATTCTACTGGTTCATCCAATAGTGGTTGTTCTTCAAAGACTCTAGCTGCATTGTACGTTGTCCTGAAGACTTAAATGAGGCTACTTTTTAAATTAATGGCCTAATTTGTTCAGCAGAAGAGATTTTAAACCAGGACTACATTAAGGCTAAGCCATACATATTGCTTACTGCTTTGTTTCAGATCTACAATAAGCATCAGAATTAAAAAAAAGAAAGAAAGAAAGAAAGAAAGAAAGAAAGAAAGAAAGAAAGAAAAAAAAACCTAAACTAAACTAAACTAAACTAAAGTTAAATTAAATGTAAACTTTCAGGAGCAAAGCTGTGAGAGCAGAGAGCAAGCTTAAATTTGTGAAGAAGAAGAATGCAGATGAAAAAACTTTTTGAATTGTTAGAGAGGAACCATCAACAATAAATCCATCCACTCTGCACTGCAAGAAGAAAGGTGCACTAAGGGAGAAGAATTAATCTCAAAGCCTCAAAAAGGCTGAAGGATTCTGGACAGGAAAGTTGACTTGAATGATAACACCTGTGAGCTCTCAAGATCCAAAAACCTTTCCAGTAGGTTAATAAACCACCCTAGTTTGTTCTACACATCTGTATATTGTGTCTGTCATATTTTTATTTCATCTAGTTCTACATGGTTTTTAAATGGTTTTCTTGACTACTCCAATGACCTAAGCTTTCATGTTTACCTTTCAAGAGTTTTTATCTGACTCACACAGATACAGACACCCACAGCCAAACAGTGGGGAGATCTTGGGGTCTCTATGGAGATACAGAAGGAAGGATTGTGGGCTTCAAAGGTGATAAGAACTACAGAGGAATACCAACAGGGTAAATTGTGGACCCTTGGGACTCTCACAGCCTGAACCACCAACTACAGAACATACATGTAGTAGACCTAGGCCTACCTGCATATATGTAGCAGATGTGCAGCTTGGTTTTTACATGGGTTCTGAACAACCAAAATGGGGGCTATCCCAAAAACTGTTGTCTGCATGTGTGATATCTTCTTCTAACTGGGCTGCCTTGTCTGGCCTCAGTGGAAGAAGTGCCTAGTCGCACGGAGACTTGAATTGCCAGTGTAGAGAAATACCCAGGGCCCAACTCCCACCCACTCAGAGGAGAAGGTTGGAGGAAGGACTGTGGGTTTGGTGTGACCAAGAGGGGGACAGTGAGCAGGATGTAAAATGAATAAATACAATAAATTAAATTAAATTAAATTAAATTTAAATAGAACAAGGTATAATTTTTTTTTAGGTAGAGATGTGTTTAATTTATTATTTAATTTATTATAATAATAACTCACATTCTATTGACTGTTATAATAGTATGCACTTACCTTTCCTTATCAATAAGCTTTTCTGTATTAAAATTTTACATGTCATTATCAACTGTGCTTTCTTCTTGTCTAGAATTGCTGAGGTTGAGGCATTCTTAGGGCTTAACTTCCTTGAATATATTCAGATCATTGTTTTAAAAATAAATAAATTGAGGAAATAGACACTGCCAGTGTGATTTTAAGAAGTAAAATCTTCAGGGACCAAAATGTAAACTACTTAGGGTAATTAGTATGACAATGCACTAAGCGATCAGGCTGACAAAAGAATAGAATTCTACTTGTTAATTCAGATCCCCAAAGGATTAGCACCAGTGATTCTTGCCAGGAATCAGTTTAAAATTACTTTTCAACTGATTTACCACCAGAATATCCATCACAAGGAAAATGAGGACTCCTTTTTATGGGTTCTTAGTTTTGTTCATGAAATAACTTCGGAAAAAAATTGAAAAGGAATCTCAAGAACAATTTCATTAGAGTTGAGAGTAAAACAACAAAGCAGGAAAGCTGTATCTTTCATTAGCTGACAGAAAGCAAGTGTTGTAGATGATTGAATTCAATAGAGGTCAACCAACAGCTAGTTGGTGTAAGGGAAGGAGAGCTTCAAAATAGAAGAATGAAGTCCAGAGTGTCAAGGAAAGTAGCATAGGCTTGGGGGCTGAAAAAGAGACAGAAAGAAGGAAAACAGGAAGTTTTGCTTTTTGAATTAGGACTCAAAGTGAGTGGGCTTAATAGTGCTGAATGCAGGAAGCTCTGTAAGCAACTACATCAGAGAAGAGGTTTCTTGGAGGGATACATTTATCATGGGACTTTAAGATAATCAACATTCCTATGAATGGACTCCTGGCTAGTGGAATTATCCTGTCCAACTCTGGTACCTCTTAAGCCAATTAAATAGTATGTGATATTCTTATTTTTGAAGAAAATATTATGTCTGTAGCAGGACCAATGGTAGATCTACAAACTATTCTTTTGAACACAAGGAGGTAGCTTTTTCTTAACTGGCTTCAACAAACCCATGATATGCTGAATTATATTGTAAGGAGGTGCACTTGTAATATTCCACTTTGCAGTGTTTCTAGAGAACAAAAACAGCTATCCTCAATGACTTCCAAAGTTAGTAATATGTGTCTAGCCACCACATACCATTCTCTAAGGGTTGAAACCCTAAAATCATTACAGAGAAGAACATTTTGTCAGTCTAGCTGTTTCCAGACTCCCCTCCCCCGAAAAAGCAAGAAATGACAGCAGGAACTAGAACTCCCTTCTGGCATCCCTAGCTAATAGCCCAAAACAAACTAACAAACAAACAAAAGGCTGGAATCCTGCCAAGAAGACAGCAAGTTCTATTACTGGGGCTCCTTCCCTAACCACTCTGATGAGATTATCACCTATTCTTCTCAATCCCCTCTTCTGAAAGGGTAACCCCAGCTCTTCCTAGGAAATCTGAGTGATGACCACCATTTCTATACACTGGTACACAGACCCAACCAGTGTGGAACTCCAGCCTCTCTTCCAGTAGTTAGGGAGCCTCAAAGTCTTTTGCTCTTCCATTTTTGAGTTAGTAAAGTGTGATGAAGAAAGTGTGTTGGAGAAAGAGTGGTGCCTAGACAGATGTGAGAGAGAAGAAATCAAAGCAATGGAAGAATCCCAGGGATGTAAAGTTCCAGCCTTTCTTTAGAAAAAAATATAATTCCTTCTTTTCAGAAGCAAGGATTTGTTTCTGCAAAAATTTAACATTACAAGTCATAGGCAGAAAACTAGAAAAGCAAGAACAAAATACATAGTTAAATATGTGACTCAAAGCCTATTACACTTCTCCAACAGGCTCACAAAAGCAACTATCTGCTTCTGGTTTGTTGGAAAGTCAACACTTTTTAATTTGTTTGTTTTCTTTCCCTTTCCCTTTCCCTTTCCCTTTCCCTTTCCCTTTCCCTTTC
>JANHMN010000004.1:66585013-66601677 GCA_030674055.1 Rhabdomys pumilio
TCATACATCATACATCATACATCATACATCATACATCATACATCATATATAATATATATTAATTTGAGAGAAATGTTTTTATTACAATTATATATACAACTGTATCTATAATACGAATGTGTATATGATTATATTGATTACCAAAAACATTTTTCATATGATCATGTTTTTGCTGGTAAATAATTTTACCAATCAAATGCTTCTAGGCAAAGGAGGCCAAGGGAACTTACATATAAGCTAACTTTTAAGTTTGACTGTTAAGTCATAAGCTTGGGGAGCTAAGAAAGCCAAGTGAAAATGTATGTTTATGTGCCATTTCTTTATCCACTCATTGTTCCTGTCAGATTTCTAGACCTAAACTGTGCAGGACACAGTGATGAGCACAATGATTTGTTTGGCATAGCTTTGGGAAACCAAGAGAATGGGGATGAATTGTCCTAACAAAAATTACAGTGTTTCTGTTTGGCGGTGGGGCAGTGGGGTGGTGGGGAGGTAAGGTGGTGGGCTGGTGGGTGGTGAGCTGTGAGAAGCAGGAATGTGGCTCTGCTCCCAGGCCCTGGTTCTTTTCATTTAGCTTCAGTCCTCTCCACAGCCCCTCCCACAGAGAGATCTATGGCCACCAGTCACAAGGAACAGGACTTAGGCCCTAGGTAGATTTACATACTAAAGAGATATCTGAAGGCCAGAGGGTGGAGCCAATTAAGCATTCTTCTCCAGCCTATCCTCCTATCTCCTTCCCTATTTAACTCAGGTCTGCCCTGGGTTTAGGGGGGGGTGCACATCCAGACTTAACCATCATCCATCATGCCAATAAATCCCTTTTGGAAACCCAAGGACTTTCTCGTGTCATTGGGGCTGTGCCGTGAGGAACCATGGAGCCGCAGTAGCCTTGCCTAACTTCTCCCTGGAGGAACCCTTAGCGTTTCCCAGCCACATTTCCCACATGTTTCCTCTCTCCAAAAATGGTAACTACTGTAAGGGAGAATGCCCTTATCACTAAAGAGCATATAGGACTCTCGATTAATGGTGATTGTCCATGTTTCCCTGATAAAGGTACCACTCAAGACATTGCTAGTAACAACTCATGTATTACAGAAAACTTCTGATGAGACACACGAAAGTGTTTAATTTCTGATATTGGATACCAGTTCTCTGACTTCATTGATAACCCAGGTTTATTTAAGATTCCTCACTAAATCAATTGGACTTATAGGCAGTGCTGATGGAAATATGCCAAAACTAAAGGAATTATTTTTATCAGTCTCAGCCTTAGAAATTCTCTTATATGTTTCTTGATGACAAGACATGTCACTGGGAGTCTTCACCTAAAGTTGGGGGACATACTTGTAATTCTCCAGCTACTCTGTAACAGCAAATGCCAGTTACCAACATTAAATACCACTTACAAAGCTAATGCAATGTTTAAATATGAGCCTTTCAAGTATATTAATATCTTCTGATGCTACTGACACCTGCTTAGGTAGATAAAGGCCAATCTCACACACTCTAAAAGAACTCAGGAAATATTTCCCAGAAAGAAGCTTTTTTTCCTTGTGGAATCTCCATGGTCACAATAGCATATTAAAGACAAGGTCACATATGTCATCTTGTTAAAGAAACAATAATAGGAGTTCATAGCTTTTCAGATGTAAAGGCAAGCTTTATTCACAAACAATCATCACATTAGGTTTTGGATTTCTTCATTTTTTTTATATTGTTGGTTTAATGTTTGTCCAATTCCAATGACTTTATACTGTTTCCATTTTAATATACTCTACCACTGGATTCTTTCTTAAAATTGCTTTATCCAATTCTCAGGAAATAAACAACATTCCTTTTTAAGTGCTCTTTTGTGATCTTTTCTCCAGTAGCAAGCTACAAAAAATAAAATAAAATAAAATAAAATAAAATAAAATAAAATAAAATAAAATAAACCTCCCAAAGAACAACTGGTCCTTGTCTTGTTGGTTTCTTTGTATTGAGATCAAGGCCAAACCAAGGCTTTCTCAATGATGAAGAACACAGGGAACCTAGTTCTGTGTTGTGTTTTTGCCTAGGGATAGACTTGGCAATGTCTAGTGGAACTGGTGGCCAAGGTCTTGAAGAAGTTAAGGTTTTGGTTGGTTCCTAAGAACTTGGATTTTACTCCCACAACAGATAGGCTTTAGCAGACCTAGTTGTACTTTGTTGTAGTGTGCTTGGTTTGTAATGTTGTTGAGATACTCTGTTCCTTTTAGCATCCTGCTGACTCTGTCCCATTATATGATAGTTCTTTACTAAAATGTCACATTCCACTCTTAGAAACAGTATGTAAGATGCTGTACTTAATCAGCTTGCTTTCATGGACCATAAGCTTTGCAAAAACTCCTGATCCCAAACTTTTCTATCTTCTTTATCTTCTTATCTCCTGGTCCTCTCACTTAGACTCTGTCACTGAAGAACAGCCTGCTGTTCTAGGTCACTTTCCCTTTTTGTGTGAGTACTAACTAGGATAATTATGACCCTTTTGTTTAAACTTTGAATTTTTAATATCCTTATGGAGTCATAAGTCTTTAGGATGATCATAGGACTGTGGATAGTCAAGAAATGAAGGATTTACTCTAGAGAGTTACTTTCTGAACACTTTTAGTCTAGGACCAAGGAGAAACTTTTTGCAATGCAGGTATCCCAGTAACTTCTATTACAAAAAGAACTAAGTTTTTCTATTCTGCCACTGGATAAACTGGGGAGAGAGTTAACAAGGGCTGCACTCATCATCAGCATAGAGATTGTTAGAGAAGATATATTACCATCTTTCAGCTCCCATCAAAGATTTCCAGAGACATAATAGCTCTTAGAATAAAAGTGTAGAGCAGTAATGAGGGTACAGGGCTGGAAATTATTACATTGAAGAAGCTAGTTGACATAGAGGAATAATGAAAATTCTTTCCCAAGCTTGAAAGTCCAAAAGTAGCATAACATCAAGAGAAAAATCCCCAGAGTATGCAAATGTTCAAGAAAATTAGCCTCAGACAAATAACTTGTGGGAGGGGGCATGTCAAAAGCCCTCTTAGCATGTGGCCATAAAACTACATTTAAACTACATTTAAAACTATATTTAAAACTACTTTCCAACTACAACCCATTTTGCCTCTTTTTTAAAATGTCTTTGTTTCTACGACTGAGCACTCATTGCTCCTAGTCCAATTCCTTGATCCAGGCCATTAAAACATTTGAAATCATAGTAAGTGCCCATCAGACTTTGATATTTTCAGGTAGCACTGTGGATGTAAGGACTAAATAGACCACAATGTAGAGAGTGTGAGAGGCACTGCATCTACATGCAAGTAAGATGGATCACATCAAGTTATTCTGCAAAATCCTTGTATAAACAAATGTTCTATTCCTTGTTCAAAAGTTCTTGTAAATTTCTAAATTTTAAAAATTATATATGTGTGTATGTTTGGTTTATGTAAAATTAACTTATACTTGCCTGATGTAACTGCTGTCTTTGAGGCTTACTGCTGAATAAGCTTGCCCATTTTAGTTCTTTTTGGGCTCTGGCTGGCTGGTTCAGCTTAGCGGTTCTTGCTCAAACACCTCTTCAACTTGAATTATTCAATCTAACTTCTATTGGCTTCTTGCTGAATTGTTCTGCTTGGCCTCAAACTATTTCTGGCAATCTCTTCTGGTCTTTTGGCTTCTTCTAATTCTCTGGTTTCAACTGGGTCAACTCCATTGTACTGTACTCATTGCACTGATTTCCAACAAACATATACTCTTTGTTTCTCTATCTCTGTATTTCTCTGTCTATGTGTGTGTGTGTGTTTGTGTCTGTGTGTGCATGTGTGTGTGTGTGTGTGTGTGTGTGTGCGCGCATGCGCTCACTGCTCTTAAATAGCTTCTTTTCCCCGTGCTGTTCTTAAGAGTTGGGCATAGTCTACCTCTGGCTCATTCTGTCAAATACTTTTCTTATTCCTCACTTTGTCTGAGACAGGGTATGTCACAGAACTTGGAAGAAGAATGACTGACCTGATTAGTCTAGCTGGCTAGCAAACATCTGAAGTTCTCCTCACTTGGTCAGCACACTGTGGTGAGGTTACAGATATATATCATTCTAAATGCTTTTTGTTTGTTCATGTGTATATTTGCTTAAAATTCTTGCCCAAAATTGGCACTAGGATCCTTAAGCTTTCATGACACTTGCACAACTGAGCTCTCTGTTCAGGCCCCCAAATCTTTTGCCTCTCTTTATCTAAATATGCCCTGCATATTCAACACAGAATCTTGCTGTATGTTTTTTTCCCTATGGAAAGCATTTTTATGGTATTATAAATACATAATGTGTAATGAAGTTCTAAGTTTCATTACAACTTTGGTATCTATGACTAGAATTAAAGTCGGAAGACATAGTGTAAGTATAATTCCTTCTTGTTATTTCTCTTGTGTCTGCACTCCTATTAAGCCAACCATTTACTGGAATCTCAACAACACAACAGAGACTCCATTATATTAAAAAAGTACTGGCATGTTTATGAGAGGATATGTGTATGTGTGTATATTTCTATATTGCACACACACATACACACACACACTTGTGTGTGTGTATGTGTGTGTGTGTGATAATATTCCTTGTGGAGTTATATGTAAAATAGTGATTGTCCCACGGTAGGAAATTATTCTCAGTTTAACATAATAGCACTCATTATCCTCATGAATTTCCCCATAGCCTTACTTTATTATTCTAGATCTATGTGTATTTTCACCATGCTGATTATGATTCATAACCTTGACTTCCCTTAGACTCTCTCAGGGAAATCATCATGTTTTTAAATATGTCAGCTTTTACTGTAACTAAACAAGAGTAGTATGGCTTCCCTAGACATTATAAATCATGTGCACAAATGAGAGTAGTAAAAACTCATATGTTTTTTCATGATATCTCTTACATTACTTTAGGAACGGAGTCTTGTGTCATACTCATAAAAAAAATAATAGTTCAGTTGGGAACACTGAAAGAACTGAAGAGACAACTGGAAAGGTATGTTTGGATTTACATGCTTGTTGAAAGCCTCAGAACTCTCCTTTGTTTTTCTCATTTGAGAAACATTATTTTCTTTCTATGACTGACATCCCAACTGCTCATCACCTCAGGTTTATATCTCGCTTGCACATGTACTTGTGATTTCTTCATGAGCACTGTGCCATTTCTGATGGTCCTCCTTGTAGGCCCCATTAATGTCTGCCAGAAAAAAATCCAGCTTCAGCCAGGAGACCTGGAATCAAAGTACAGGCAAGTTTGTCAGGCAAAGTAATGATTATACAGAGTGTAATTGGAAGGGACTGAAAGGAACTGGTAACATCAACAGCAACTGAGCAGTTCTCCATAATTTGTGTCAGAAAGAAGAAAAAAGTGAATTCACCTTAAGCCAAAATGTATTTGGTTTAAGTTCAGCTAATATCAAGCTCTCAGGCACATTCTTGCACAATGGTCCTGTACAAGGCTTGTGAAACACCATATACTCTCTATATTCCAATAAACTGGATGACTTGGCAAGAATAAGTAACATGTGCTATTCGGAGGATTTTTTTCAATCCGTTTGCTTTCTCATTTAATCTTTTTTTAAATTAACTATTTTATTCATTTATATCATAATGTTTCTCTCCTCTTGGTCTGCCCTCCCAGAGTTTCTCAACCCATCTGCCCCTCCCCTTTGCCTCTGAGAGTGTGCACTACCTCTCCCCTAATGCTTCTTCCCTGGGGTATCAAGTCTTTACTAAATTAGGTTCCTCTTCTCCCACTGAGGCCAGAAAAGGCTGTCCTCTAGAGAGATCTTAGAGAAGCCCTAGGGCTAGAAGAATGAACTGAAATATGCAACTGCAAGGGGTGGTGGGTTGGAGGAACCTCAAAATATTCCAGAGACCTGGAATGTGAGAGGCTCTCAGGACTCAGTGGAGATAACCTTAGCTGATGTGCCTAACAGTAGGTAGATTAAACCTGAAGAAACCACCTCCAAAAGATAGATTTGGCCCCCAATTGAACCATGGAACCACTCACCCATCTTCAAAATTTTTAACTCAGAATTGTTCCTGTCTAAAAGAAATGCAGTAATAAAAATAAAGCAGAGACTAAAGGAAAGGCTGAAATTTGAATCAATCCTATGAGTAGACACCAAACCCTGACACTATTACAGATGCTATGTTGTGCTTGCAGACAGGAGCCTAGCGTGGCTGTTGTCTGAGAGGCTCTACCAGCAGCTCACTGAGACAGATGCAGATACTAATAACCAACCACTGGACTGAGATCACGAACCCAATGGGAAACTTAGGAGAAGGATTGAAGGCACTCTGAGTCCTTTATGGGTATTAAACTTACAAGCAGCTGGTATAATGTCAAACTGAATCCACTAATAAATAACAAGAATAACAAGTAACTATTTTCCAGCTATGTAAGGGCCATGATCTATAATATGCACATGCTAAAGAAATAGTTCTTTATCTCATCTGAAACAGGTTTAATATGTTTCCATATGTCTTTATTTATCAAATAGGTACTATGTGAGTTTTGATTACAAATCTCTTTTTTTTTCACAATATTTAAATGCTATGTTATTTTCAGTTTTGTTTTTCTATTAGATATTTCTATATTTTTATCAGATAATATCTTTCTGAACATTCTAATATAATTTATAGCTAGAATTTCTCTGTATTAATCTTCTAGCATAATACATTTATATTTTTTGTACATTTGCTTGTGCATTTTAACATCATACACTGCTTCTTTTATGTCTAATACTGCACTCAGGAGAGATCATGTGATCCAGCCCCAGTACTACCCACCCACACCCAGAGACAGCTTGACTCCCAAGAGGTCCATCTCTACTAGACTCATAGGCTTACAGGAATGACAGGCTCCAGTCAGAAGAGACACTAAGGCCAATTAAGGCCAGAGATAACCAAATGGCAAGGGGCAAGTTGAAGACCATAAGCAAGAGAAACCACTGCCACTTGGCACCATCAGAACCCACTACTCCCAACACACAATCCCTGGATACCCTACCAATCCTGAAAAGCAAGATTATGACCTAAAATTTTATCTCATGAAGATAACAGAGAAACTTAAGGAGGACATAAATAACTTCCTTAAAGAAATACAGGATAACACAGGTAAATAGGTAGAAGCACTTGAAGAAGAAACACATAAATTCCTTGAAGAAATACAGGAAAACACAATCAAATAGGTGAACGTATTGAATAAAACCATCCAGTATTTAAAACTTGAAATAGAAAGAATAATGACATCATAAAGGGAAGCAACACTGGAGATGGAAAACCTGGGAAAGAGAACAGGAGCTACAAATGTGAGCATCACCAACAGAATACAAGGGAGAGAAGAGAGAATCTCAGGCATAGAAGATACCATTGAAGTTATTGACACAATAGTCAAAGAAAATAAGAAAAAATTATAATGTTCCTAACCTAAAAAATACAGGAAATTTATGACACAATGAAAAGACCAAACCAGAGAATGATACATATAGAAGAGAGTGGAGATTCCCAAATCAAAGGGTCAGTTAACAGATGTAGCAAAATTATAGAAGAAAACTTCTTTAACGTAAAGAAAGAAATGGCCATAAACTTTAAGAAGTTTACAGAATGCCAAATAGATTGGACAAGAAAAGAATTTCCTCCTATCACATAATAATCAAAATAATAAATACACAGAACAAAGAAAGAATATTAAAAGCAGTAAGGGAAAAAGGCCTTGATACATATAAAGGCAGACCTATAAGAATTGTACAAGACTACTCAACAGAAACTCTAAAAGCCAGACAATATTGGACAGATATCATGAAGACCCAAGAGAACAAAAATCCAGCTCAGGCTACTATAACCAGTAAAATTCTTAATCACTGTAGATGGAGGAACCAAGATATTCCATAGCAAAACCAATTTTAAACAATATCTTCCACTAATCCAGACCTATATAGATAATAAAAAGCAAACACCACAAAAAGGAAAACTACACTAATGAAAAATGAAGAAATTAATCATCTCAAAACAAACTCAGAAGAAAAGAACCACACAAGTATAATACCACTTCTAACAACAAAAATAACAGGAACCAACCATCATTAGTATTTAAATCTCTCAACATCAATGGACTCAATTCCCAAATAAAAAGACATAGGCTTACAAACTGGACACATAAACATGACCCAGCATATTGCTGCATACAGGAAACACATATCAGTGATAAAGACTAGAAAATTTTTTTCCAAGTAAATGGTCCCAAGAAACAAGCTGGAGTTGCCATTCTAATATGTAATAAAGTAGACTTTCAACCAAAAGTTAACAAAAGAATTAGAGAAACCAAATATACTGATTCTATTAGAAGAGAAAGGGGGAAAGATCCTTGAACTCATTGGCACAAGGAGAAATTTCCTAAACAGAATTCCAATGGCTCATGCTCTTAGATCAAGAATTGATAATTGGGACCTCATCAAACTGGAAAGCTTCTGGAAGGCAAATGACACAGTCAACAAGACAAACCAGCAACCTACAAATTGGAAAAAAAAATCCTCACTAACCCCACTTCCTATAGAGAGCTAATATCCAAAATATATAACGAACACAAGAAGCTAACCACCAAAATACCAAACAACCCAATCAACAAATGGGGTATAGAATTAAACTGAGAATTCACAACAGAGAAATCTCTAATGGCTGAGAAGCAACTAAAGATATGTTAAAAGTCCTTAGTGATCAGAGAAATGAAAATCAAAACAACCCTGAGATTCCACCTTACACAAATCAGAATGCCTAAGATCAAAACCTCAGGTGACAACACATGTTGATGAGAAACACTCCTCCATTGCTGGTGAGATTGCAAACTGGTATAACTACAATGAAAACGAATCTGAAGGTTCCTTAGAAAATCGGAAATAGATCTACCTGAAGACCCAGCAATACCACTCTTGGGAATATACCCAAAAGATGCCCCACCAGGTCACAAGGGGAGGTGTTCCACAATGTTCCTAGCAGCTTTATTTGTGATAGCCAGAAGCTGAAAATAACCCAGATGTCCCATGACAGAAGAATGGATACAGAAAATATGGTTCAGAAAATGTGGTTCATTTACACAATAAAATACTACTCAGCTACTAAGAATGAGGACATTCTAAGTTTTGCAGGAAAATTGATGGAACTAGCAAATATAATTCTTATGTGAGGTAACTCAGACCCGAAAGGACATGCATGGTATGTACTCACCAATAAGTAGATATTAACCCCCCTCCAAAAAAAATGAAACAAAATACCCAATATATAATCCACAGAACTCAAAAAGGTCAACAAGTTGAAGGGCCCAAGTGAGGATACCTCAGACAGACTGGGGGCAGAGAGGAAAGCATTTACAAGTGGGGAGGGAGGGAGGGACCTGGGATGGAAAGTGGATGGGTATCAGGGGAAAGAGGAACCTGAGCTAGTATTGGATGAGGAAAAAGGACTGAAGCCCTGAGGGCCAGCAGTAAGAATGGAAACCAACCGGCAACCTCCAGAGAGAGGAGTTAGGGGGCACCATCCAGAATGCACTAGAGACCTGGGAGGTGAGTAACTCTCAGGACCCAAAGGAAGAGATCTTACATGAAATGCCCAACAGTAAGGAGAGGGAGCTTCTACCTCCAGCAGGAAGACAGGATTTCAAATGAGGGAAGGGTTGCCATCTCACAGTCAAAACCCTGACCCATAATTGTTCCTGTCTGAAAAAACTACAGGGATGTAAACGGTGAGGAGCCTGAGGAAAAGAAGGTCCATCAACAGGCCCAAAATAACATCCAGCTCAAGGGGAGGTCCCAAGCACTGAGGCTATGGAGTGCTCACAAAAAGGAACCTATCATGACTGCCCTCCATAAGACCTCAAGAAGCAGCTTAAAGAGTCAGAAACAGGTATTTGCACCCAACCAATGAACAGTAGCTGCTGACCACTGTAGTTGAATTATGGAAAGGCTGAAAGAAGCTGAGGAGGAGGACGACCATGTAGCCTCCTCCAGCAGTCTCAATTAATCTGCACCCTTGAGATCTCTCAAACACTGGACCACCAAAAAGGCAGCATATGAGGCCTCCAAGACATATACAGGAGAGGACTGCAGAGTCTATGTTCAATCAGAGATAATGCACCAAACCCTCAAGATACTGGAGACTCCAGAGAGTTTAGAGATCAGGTGGGGAAGAGGATGGGGACTTCCTCATGAAGAGAGGGCTGTGAGGAGGAGGTATAGGATGTGGAACAGTGGGAGGGTGTACCAGGGATAGGGGGGTATAAAATATAAAATCTGATGTGTAAAATAATAAATAAATAAATAAATAAATAAATAAATAAATACTAAAGAAAATATTATCCTGAATGAGGTAACCCAAACCCAAAAGGACATACGTTGTATTTATATAGTGATAAGTGGATATTAGTCCAAAAGCTCAGAATACCCGTAATACAATTCATAGACCATATGAAGCTTAACAAGAAGAAAGGCCAAAGTTTGGATGCTTCAATCTCACTTAGAAAGGGGAACAAAATAATCACAGGAGGTAGAGGGAGGGTGGGACCTGGATGAGGGAGGAAAGGTGGAAGGAATAGTTCAGGGAAGGGGCAAGCAGGATCAAATATGGGAAAAGACAAGAGAGTATGGTTGTCCTCTGAGAAGTTCTGCCAGCACCTTACTGAGACAGATGCAGACACTCACAGCCAACAGTTGAACTGAGACCTGTGGACCTCAATAGAAGAGTTAGGGGAAAGACTGAAGAACCTGAAGGGGATTGCAACTTCATAGGAAGAACAACAATATCAACTACTCGGGACAGCTTAAAGCTCCCAGAAACTAAGCCGCCAACCAAATAGTATTTATATGTGGATCCATAGCCCCTACTACATGTGTCACAGAGGATTGCTTTAGCTGACATCAGTGGGAGCAATGGTGCTTGGTCCTGTGGAGACTTGTTGCCTCAGTGAAGGATGATACTAGAGGGGTGAGGCAGGAGTGGGTAGGTGGGTGGGGGATCACCCTCTTAGAGGCAAAAGGGAGGTGGGATGTGATACAGGCTTTGTGGAGGGGAGATTGGGAAAGTGGACAATATTTGAAATGTAAATTAAAAAAAAAGAATCAGGAAAAACAAAATCAAAAAAATCTCATCATTCACCAATAGTGTCTATGTATCAGAAAGACTCCATTCCTTTATAAAATGCAAAGGCTTTTTGTAAACCATAAATAATAATTTAATTTTTAATAGCAATCCACTGATAAATATCTTAATTAAAATTAAAAATGTAAATTTTCTGAGTATTGTATGATTTGCTACTGGAATAAAATGTAAGTATTTTGATAATAATTGACATGTAAAGGGGAAGTACTTGTCACCAATGTAATATTGACATATTGCACCACCTCTTACTCAGTCCTGGGTACGCTTGGCATTTTGATTCATGCTCCCAGGCTTTGAATTTAAACACCATGATAGAAGCAGCCTGAATCCAGAACGTAAAATAGTGAAGAATTAATCTGTCTTGGAAAGGTGTTAAACAATCTGCTTGTGCCATGGCATTTCAAGATTCTTACCCAGCATTTTATAGATAAAATGCATTTCTGATGCACAATTTGCATGTTGCTATTTATTTAATGGAAACAAAATATGCAATTTAATGTTGTGGTAATAAATGTGTTACATGTCAATGTTAAAAATCTCTGATTATACTCTAACACATCATTCGTTGTTGTATTGTCCTATAAGTGTCAGTGACTGAACTTTGAGCAACAAATATTTTCACTTTCCCCCAGGTCCCAGTGTTTCTTTGAACATATGAATATCTGATGGCTTTTGGTCTGGAGATTTCTATATTAAAAGAGATGATTTAAGTTTAGCTGTTCTCTACATTGTGAACATTAGTCCTAACAGTTAAATGCAGTACTTAATTTGTTCACTTAGAATTCCCTACCCATAGTATAGAATGTCAAAGCTAGTAGGTAGAATGTTAAAGAAACACAGGCCTTAAAATGGTATGAGTAATGTTATCCTCACTATAGGGCAATAACTAGATTTAGTCCTAAAGATGGACAAATGCATACAGATATAATAAAGAAATTAAAATAATCCCAAATTTAAAGTTCATGCAACCCTTTATTGTGAATGATGGCAGTTTATTTGAAAATAAATTTCCCATGATTGAGAGCAATAGCTGGGCTGGAGAGATGGCTCAGCCATTAAAGGCTAGGGTCACAACCCAAAATATAATAGAGCAAGAGCTAGAAACATCATGTCTGTCAAAGATTTCAAAACAGCAGATATAAGAATGGTCTTGATGAAGGTCAGCTTGCTGATGGCCCTTGGCTTCCTCCTTTGTGTTTGTGCTCCATGTTTACCTCTACCTTGAGGCTGCACTGGAATGAAACTGAGAAGAGAAAACAGAACACCTGGTTATGATGTTGCTTGGCTGGCCTCCTCATACCTAACAACCAATAAGAGAATATATCTTTTATTTCCAAACATACTCCAACACCCCCCATATTGCCATGATTCATTCATTGTTCCAATATCTGAATATGAAATTTAAGTGTTACATTTTCCTGAGATAACTCAGATTATTCATTTTTAGAAATTAATATTACCCTCATAGCTCTATCTCACTAATGTTAACTTCAGTAGCTTAGAAGTTCTTGAGAGCAAAAACTACTAGTAATATTAGAGGTAAAGCAAGTGTATTCAAGCTACTTTATGTGTCCCTACATCTGCCTTTGGTTAGCAAGCACATATTCTTTTATCTATCATTTAAATACAGTTTTTTCTAAGTTATGTACATTTCATAATCTTAACAGCTTGCAATCTATACACAGGGAAGATTAAATCTCAATTAACTACAGTCTTAAAGGTTGTGGAGTCATGGCTTACATCTGAATTATCTAAGCATTACATCTTTCAAATCATAGACCAGGAGTTCTAAACACAATTAGAAAATGTGTGTCACATGAAACACAGAGATGTTCTATCTCCTCCTGGTGTTTCAACCCCCCAACTCTTCCAAAAGACTATCCAAGCTCCATCTAATCTTTGGCTGTGGGTCTCACTGGGTGAAATCTCTGAGGACAGTTAAGCTAGGCTCCTGACTATGAATCCAGGCTAATAGATACAAATGTCCCTGCTCCCTTTCACCAATGAGAAGGGGAGCAGGTCCCTCTTGAGTCCGTCCCAGGGATCCAAACCACCCTGGCACTCAAGTCACTGCAGGACTAGTACAGCCTCTCTTTCTGAGGCCATACCAGACAGCCCAGTTAGGGGAACAGGATTCACAGGAAAGCAACAAAGTCAGGGTAAGCCTCTGCTCTAGTTGTTAGGGAGCCTGCCTGAAGACCAAGCTGCACATCTGCTGCATATGTGCAGGGAAGGGAGCTGTGATCAGAATGTAAAATGAATAAAAAATTAAAACTGACACATACACACAAAGAGAGAGAGAGAGAGAGAGAGAGAGAGAGAGAGAGAGAGAGAGAGATGCTTCAGCTGGTATCTAGAGTTTCAAAAACAGTACATGATAATCCATGTGACACACTAGGAAGGTTTGAAGGTTAAGGCACCTGTATACTCTGCCACTCCCTACAGCACATTTAGTGAAGAGTTTTAGATAAGACTGAAATTTTTCTCTATTAATTTTCTTATGCTTCTGTTTTCTCTTCCTTTTATGTTCTCTCTCAACTTTGGCTGAATTCCTCCCTGATTCTGCTTCCAAATCATTTGACTATGCAAAACATACAATTCCTCTTAATTTATCAAAGTTCTCACTTTGCCCACTAACTGATAAATTTAACCATATTAAGTGGGAACAATATCTAATTCCTTATGCCAGAAAATTACATATTCATGGAATGTTTGTAACAGGGTAAAATAGTGAGGTTCCCACAAGACAGAACAGGCCTTTTGAACACAGACTTCTGAATAAGCAGTCACATGTGCATTCTCTGTTTTTAGTTATTGGTTTTTTTTTTTTTTTGGCTTGTCTGTTTGTTTTGATTTGGTTTGCTTTTAAATTTTTATTCTTCTTTCATATATTACACTCAGACTTCAGTTTTCTCTTCCTTACCTCCACCCCACCAGGACCTTAATTCCCTGCTCTCCTTTCCCCTTGATCCAGCCCTTGCCAATCTCTTCTCAGAAAAAGAACAGACCTCCCAGAAACATAACAAAACAGACCATAATAACCTACATTAAGACCAGGTACATACCATCACATCAAGGCTGGACAAAGCAACCCAGCAGAAGGAAAACGGTCCTATGGGCAGGTAAAAGAGTCAGAAACAGCTCCTGCTCCTACTGTTAGGATTACCACAATAACACCAAGCCACACAGCGATACAGTATCTGTAGAGGTCCTAGGTCAAATCCCTACAGGCTCCCTGATCTCTGTTAGCTGCCATGAGTCCTAGCCAGTTGATTTTGTGGGCTGTATTTTTGTGTTATCCCTGACCCTTCTGGCTCTCCTATTCTTTCTTTCCCTCCTTTGCAGGTCTCCCCATGCTCTTCCTAAGGTTTGGCTGTGGGACACTTCATCTTATACTATCAGTTGCTTGATGAAGTCTTTCTGGTCTCTTAGATGAAGATACTGCTAAGCCCCAGTCCCAGAACATTCTATATCATGACAAACATAGGTAGAAGGGTTTATAAATGGTCTTGTATCCCAATCTCTCCATTTACAGTCTTTCCCTGTTACAGACGATGACTGGTTCAGAATCAGTAACCCCATTACTTGTGGGTCTGAGGAGCCCACTCTTGGGCATGGGTTCTGTTGGGTGGCATTGTGGTTCCAATGCGTCTGCTGTCCCAGGTGTCAGACACTGCAGCTCAGGGGGGCAGAAGCATGGGAATTAGAATGAGTTTGCTCCACCAAATTAACTGTTTTACAGGTTGTACAGTTTGAAGATAATTACATCTGATTATTCTAGATAGACATTATATTTTTCTTACTAACATGTAAATTTCCCTAAGTTCAGTAGCCATTTGGTTTTGGCAAGAGAGTTCATCTGTAGCTAGAAGGTCTAGATTTGTCTTCTGTAGGACTCAGTGTATGTCTCTGGATCTCAGCGTGTGTCTTGGGAGTCTTTGGTCAGATGAGGTGTCTGGAAGAAGGCAGCTTGGTGTCCCAGGCAGGTTCCAGGAGATGGCGTCGTCTCCACTGAATTTGTGAGAGCACCTGTAGGATAATTACAATGGGGGAGCAGAACCCCAGCAGGGGCATGTCTGCAAAGTGTGAGTAGGAAGTATTAAGCTACTTGGGAGCAAGCACGTCATGGTCTGCCATTATAATCCTAAAAAAGCAAAGGTGTTTGAGGAAATTTAGTCCTAGAAGGCACCTTTGAGTCTTTTTTGGATGGCTGAGAAAGAAAATCATCATCTTAATTATGTATCTGGGATAGGCAGCAACAGTTTGTCTGTAAAAGGAAACTGGTTGTTAATTAAGGATTGAAAACATGGCGATCAGAATAGTTGGTTGATTTGTGGAAGTAGATTAGATGACTTTTGAACCTTAATGAAATCTTGAACAAATTGAAAAAAATTTGGACATACATCACGAATGTTAGGGAAAAAAAGAAACATTTAAATAAAAAGCAAAAAAAAAATTGAGTTGAAAAGCATGAACATTGTTTCAGGTATTCCTGTTAGGGGGGAAAAGCATTAAAAACATATGCTAAGGGTATCAGGCGTACTTCTGTTGTTTTTGGCAGGTTTAGTAGCAGTGGGGGAGGGGCCTGCTCTGCCATGTGGTATCTGTTCTGCCATGTGGTGTCTGTTCTGCCATGTGGTGGCTGGGTGCTCTAGCAGAGACGTCTCCTATTTCCCCTATTTCTCCTATTTTTCTGAGCCAGTAAATCCTAAATGTAGAGAAGAAGAAGAAAGGCCACCCTTAAAGAAAAGCTTAAAGGAAGAAGCATAGAGGCTTGATAGGAGAGTTAGAGCCAGAAGAAGTGAAAGGATGTGAAAGAGACTGACCTGTAGTGGCAACACATGGCAGCTGGGTTGGAGCCTGCGTTTCTGACAGCAGTTCCTCCAGGACCGGTCTGGGGTTCTCAGCCATGAGAAAGAAACTGTCTCAAAAGGAAAGGGGAATGTCTCATGCAAGGGGAGGAGTCCTAGAACGAGGGTCTAAGGAACACAGGGGTGAAGGGAGAAAGCAGGGTCCTTGACCCACTGCTTCAGGCAAATCGGCTGCAGCTGGCCTAAAATTATGGAGGAGGAGGGGGAGAGGCCTATGCTAGCAGGTAGCATGTGAAAGACTGATCCTTGGGAGAGACTTGCTTCGGTCTATAGCTTGGAGCCAGTGCTCTTGAGAGAGAGAGGGAGAACAGTCTGTCAAGGCCCAGCCTGGTGTTCTCAGGTGAGAGAAGGAAACTGTCTCAAAAGGAAAGGGAATGTCTCACCCAAGGGAAAGAGTCTTAGAACAAGGGTCATGGCAGATGCTAAGGCAGTTGTTAGTTGTGAATGAGCCCTCTCTGTGGGGCAGGGGAATGGGCAAAGAGTGGAGGTGAGGGAGTCACTGCCATCTTGCCCTTGAGTTGGAGGCTGTGGCTAAAGGTCAAAGGGAAGAAACTGGCCAGGAACATGTGGAGAGAGAGAGGGGAGAGAGAGAGAGAGAGAGAGAGAGAGAGAGAG
>JANHMN010000004.1:66601777-66616777 GCA_030674055.1 Rhabdomys pumilio
TTTAGAAACATTTGCAAACCCTGGGCACTTTGTCTTCTCCCGTCTGCATAAGATGAACAGGACAAGAGTCATAGTGATCTTTATGGAGAGAGAGAGAGAGAGAGAGAGAGAGAGAGAGAGAGAGAGAGAGAGAGAGAGAGAGAGAGAGAGAGAGAGAGAGAGAGACTAGTCTTTTGAACTAGGCTGGGAGTTACTATCATTGAGTTCCATTGAGTGGTTCTTCGTGGGTGCCAGTGGGGGTACTCTTGAGGCTGGTTTTGTCTACATCCTCCACCAGTTGTAGGTCTGACCCGCTCACTCATGGGTGTGGTTTCTGTTGGGCCGAGTTGTGGTTCCAGTGTGTCTGCCACCCCAGGTGTCTATAACCCCCGATCAGGGGGGCAGAAGTGTGGAAATTTGACTGAGTTTACTTCACACGGTGACGGGAAAATGCTGGGCTATGAGAAGCCACTGAGCTCCACTCAGGGCAGAGATCTCAATATGAGACTGGATGGGGCAGAGCTCTTGGTTGTGGCAATTCGCTTGGCTGGGTCATGGCTGGTTCAGCTAGCTTGCTTGAGTTGGAGACCTCTGTTCTGGAATGCAGAGAGATTAGGCAGTGGCTCATTGGTTGAAGGCCCACTCTACGGTTCTCCACAGCAGGCCCCAAATATGAGAGGAGGTCCATGATTTTAAAAGGTTTAGTGCGATGGCGGAAAGTGGATGAAGCTATACCTCCATGTTCTCAAGGCTGATGTTAAATATGTTTTGCAAGGAGGAGGGTCTAGGAAGGAATGCTTAATTGGCTATACCCTCTGGCCTTTAGGTATCTCATAAATATGGAGATCTCTTGAGGCTCTGCAGCCTCTAGTCACGTCCTGCTACCTGTGCTACCTGACCTAAGGCCACAAACCTTTCTTTGGGAGGAGCTGTGGATGGCTGAACCTAAGTGAAAGGAACCAGGACCCAGGAGCAAGGCCAAACTCTTACCATCTCTTCAGAGTATTTGGGGTTTGAGACCTGTGCTTGAACAGGTACCTAGCTGCTTCTCACAGCCCACCACACCACAATTACTAGAATTCTTTTCCAGTGTTATTTTTGTAGATTCCATAGAGTTTTTACCTTGCTCTCAAAATCGTCCCAAATCTAGTCATTTCTCCTAATATTTTCTCTCCCTCTCAACCTAATCTCTCCATCCCATACCCCACTCACTCTCAGTCCACCCTCAAAATCTATTCTATTTCCCATTACCAGATGAATTGTTCTATCACCTCAACAGAAGAATGGATAAAGAAAATGTGATGCATTTACACAATGGAGTGTTAGTCAACTGTTATAAAACGATGATATAAAATTTGCAGGAGCTGGGCGCTGATGATGCACACCTTTAATCCCAGCACTTGGGAGGCAGAAGCAGATTTCTGAATTTGAGCCCATCCTGGTCTACAGAGTGAGTTACAGGATATCCAGGGCTATACAGAGAAACCCTGTCTCAAAAAAAAAAAAAATGCAGGCAAATGAATGGAACTAGAAAAAATATCAGCCCAAATGAGGTAACTTAGATTCAGAAAGACAAACATGGTATATATTTACTTGTAAGTGAACACTGGTTGTAAATTGTGAGGGTTCAAAATCACTGAAGAAACCCTCCAGACTTAGATTACAGGCAAAGACAGAGTGTTTATTTGAAGAAACAACCAGCATTCAGGAGTCAACCATTCTCCAAAATGGCAATCCCAGACAAAGGCACACAGGCATTCTTATAGTGAAATGGGAGAACTCTCTAGAAGCATTAGGTTATCTAAAATTTTATTGGTAGGTTCTAGTGTTCACTGATCTTCATTCCTATGTCATGAACTTTTAACCATAGGATGAGATAAAGCTTCCCAGCACAGATGGTCCATTCTTGAGATAAAATGTTTCCCTATTTTTGTGATTATCCCCAGGCTCTTTGTTGGGAGGAGGTTTTATGACCTTGTTTCTGGATTTTATGAACCTGAAGCTAGTTCCTTATGGCCTTCTTTTAGAAATCAGGCCCGGTCTTTAAATGGAGACAAATGAGGCTTATGTCATGCTTTCAAAAGTAGAGAATGATCATGCTAAAATCCACAGACCTGGAGAGGAAGGCTTAAGGAGGAATACAAGAATTTTTTCCTGTTCTTTACTTCAGGATTTACACATTCTTCAAGAGTTCTCAGGTCACCAGAGACCAAAGGGCTGCATATGGAATTTTCCCAGAGAAGTGACAGCATAGTCTATTCAACAAGTAACCATTTTTTTTTTTTTAAGTAGCCATGGTCTTGGTGCTCAACACAGCAGCAGAAAACCGATTAAGCCAAACTTTTTATGTTGTTCTTTTTTTTTTCACTGAGTAAATTGCAAAACTTCCAAAGTACATTTATAATTTAAAATATAAATAAAATACAGTAACGTTTTTCTTTTTTTGATTGCTAGTCTGATGTCTTTGAACAGAGACCTCTCTTCACCTTTCCCCTTTCCCTTCCTCCATCTTCTTTTTCTTGCCTTCTTTGTTTCCATCTTCTCCCCTTCTCTCTTCTTCCTACGTTCTATGTTAGCTTCTTATATTTTCTGATTGTAGATCTTAATTTATTTCAATTTTTCTAGTAAACTTTTTGTTTAATCTCACTATACCACTGATTTTCTGTAATACATAATTGTGACCTATTCTCATTTTTATGTACTTAATAAATTGTACCTGAAATAAACATTTTGAATTTCTTATCCCATAATTTTTCCACTAGCAAGGTTGCCATACTTGTTTGTGACCATAGTAGATTGGTGATTTGGGGGTTTTGGATACATCAAGAGGTTGTATCCTGAAGTAAATGTCTTCCCTTTCCCTAGCTAAGAACAATTTTTTCCACCCAAAGCCTTGTTACTGATTTTCCCTATATTGCATTTCTCAACAAAATCTACATATTCATGAACTTCTAATATTTATTTATTTTTGCCATGCAAATCATTTTCTGAGGGAGGCTACTTGTTGTATTTTTGACACAATTTTCTGACAGTATGTAGTGTGTAGATACAAACAGTTTACAATTCATAGATATTTAGCTAGATTGCTTTCAGGTTGGAAATAGTATGTGCTTAGTTAACAATGGCTTTCCTGCCCAGGGGAGAAGCAGGAAAGTTATCTTTGCCCCTCACTGAATGTAAGAGGAGAGCAAGGGGAAGATTGCAAGGGCAAGGGGTGGATATGAGGAAAGATGAGCAGAACTGGATGCACAATGTGACACTCACAAAGAATTAATAAAATGTTTTTTAAAGTGGTTTTACAATAGTGCTTTGTCAAATTGATTTAGAGACCATGGTTCTTATTTATAAATAACTGTGTCTATTTTTTTTCTATGTTTCTCCCATAACTGGTTTAGCTTATATGTTTGTAGACATTGTACTGGCTAGTTTTATGTCAACTTAGCACAAGTTGTAGCCTTTAAGGAAGAAAAAAAAAATTAACTGAGAAAATGCCTCCACCGGATTGACATGTGAGTAAGACTGCTGTGCATTTTCTTCACTATTGATTGAGGTGGGCCAAGCTCTGGATGGCATAAGAACACAACTGAGAAACCATGGGTAAAAAGCCATTAAGCAGAACCTTTTTTGTGGCTTTCTGCTTCAGTTCTTAACTTTAGGTTTCTGCCCTCTCCAGTTTCTTTTCTGACTTCTTTTGATGACCATAATGGTGGACTGTGATGCAGAAACGTAAGCCAAAATAAACTGTTTTCTCCTCATATTGCTTATGATGATGGTATTTTTCTGTAGCAATTGATATCCTATGTAAGATAAGTATCTTCCTGACTTCATTTGCCAATGTGATTGTATGAAGAGATTATACCAAGAATATATATGAATTGGTTAATAAATCTATTCATCAATAATAAATATTTTTCTTTTTATTATAAATCATTTTTATAAAATATAATTGCTATCTTGAGGTTTTAGTTCACATTGCACTAAGGTAAAATTAAGCTATATGTCAACTACATGCACTTTCTTTTTTTTGGTTTTGAGAAGACATTTTTTTCTCTTGAATTATTTTGATAAATTTCTGTTTTATATTACATCTGTCCTTTTTTGTTAGCATACTGATGTTTTATGATGGACTGTTGATGTTCTTTCTAAATTTTGAAAGTAAGCTCATTATCATACCTATCATTTCCTCCCTTCAAATCGTTCCATGTACCAACATTCCAGTCTTCTTCTTTACAAGTTTATGGCATCTTCTTTCTTAACTTTCGCTACATACAAACACATGCACATATATTTTGTTACATAAAAACAAATACACCACATGAATCTCATGAAGAAGGAAGACCAAAGTGTGGGTGTTTCTGTTCTTCTTAGAAGGAGTAACAAAATACTCATTGGAGCAAA
The DNA here is from genome assembly GCA_030674055.1 of Rhabdomys pumilio. Taxonomy (NCBI): domain Eukaryota; kingdom Metazoa; phylum Chordata; class Mammalia; order Rodentia; family Muridae; genus Rhabdomys; species Rhabdomys pumilio. The sequence goes on from JANHMN010000004.1 coordinate 66,606,155, forward strand.
TATGGAGACAAAGTGTGTGACAGAAACTGAAGGAAGGGCCTTCTGGAGACTGCTCCACCTGGGTATTCATCCTATGGGCAGTCGCTATAGGCAGACACTGATGTGGATGCTAGGAAGTACAGGCTGATAGGAGCCTGATATAGCTGTCTTCTCAGAGTCTGATATATACAGAGGTGGATGCTCACAGCTAACCATTGAACTGATCATGGGGTTCTTAATGGAGATGTTAGAGAAGACTGAAGGAGCTGAAAGGATTTGAGACCCCATAGGGAGTGCAACAATACCAACCAACCAGAACTCCCAGGGTCTAAGCCACCAGCCTTGGTGAACATAGGGAGAGACCCATGGCTCCAGCTGTATATGTAAGGGAGGATGGCCTTGGGGCATAGGTGGAAAAGGAAGCCTTTGTGTCTATAAATGCTGGATGCTCTAGTGTGGGAGAATTCAAGGGCAAGGAGATAGGAGTAAGTGGGTGGGTGGGGGCACATCCTCATAGAAGCAGGAGTAGGGGGGATTGGGTAGGGGGTTTCTGGGTGGTGGCAAAATGGGGAAAGGGAATAACATCTGAAATGTAAATAAAATATCCAATAAAAATTAATTTTGAAAAACAAACAAACACACAAACTTATGTCTCTGGGTATGACTGTATGTGTGCATTCCTATAAATGGATATTCTTGGTTTTCAACTTGACTATATCTGGAATGAACTATAATCTGGAATTGGAGGGCACACCTGTGATCCAGATTTTGAGGCTGGAAGACACAAGTTTCTGACCTGGGTCTTGATATGGCATTCTTGAGGCATAGTGGCCATGAAAAGCTTAGGCCCAGGCAAGGTAGTCCATGCCTTTAATCCCAGGAGATTGAGGCAAGGAGATCTCTGGGTTTAAGGTCAACCTGGGATAAAGCAAGTCTCAGATCCAGTCATGGTGGTCCACAGTTTTAATCTGGGCCACACCTTCTGCTGGAGGCCTACATAAAGCCATTGGAAGAAGGAAGATTCACTCTTCTTGGACTGCTTGCACTTATTTGCTAACACATTTATTAGAACCTACTCCTACAGAAGACCAACTTAAACATCTAGCCTTGTGGGACTGAGCAACTACTGGATTCTTGAACTTCCCAAGCTGCCCATTGTTGGGTTAGTTAGACTACAGACTACAAGCCATCACAATAAACTATCTCAATATAGAGACATAATCCATAAGTTCTGTTACTCTAGAGACAATTCCTAAATATATAAATTCAACTTGCTCAGTCTGCCCAATGTTACTTGTATATTTATGTTTTCAAATATGATTTATTTAGTATTTGATAATCCAATGGTGTGGTCTTCCCTGTGGAAGACTCTTTCTCCTGATCTCAGCAATCCTTGATTGCTTGTATTTTTTGTCTGAAGTAGTTGCCTCTATGAAATTATTTTTGTACTGATTGCAGTAAAAAATATTTTTAAAATGATATTGGAATCAGCTTGTCAACTTCTAAAATAAGCATGGGAGTGTTTTAATTGAAGCTTGCTGAAATCAGGATATTAATTAGAGGACAAATGGATGAGACAACAGCATTGACACATCCTATTCATCATCAGGAGATTCTTTCTTTAAAGCTTCTCAGGGGCGTTTTGTAATTTTCAGTAAGAACCTTTCATATAGACCATAATCAATTCTAAAATGTTTGACAACATTGTAGGTGGAATTGTTTATTTTCCAATTATTTCATATAAATACTTGTATAGAGACCTTTTCCTAATGGGCCTGCTGTGATGATTTATGTCAATTGTCACTTTGACAGAATTTACAGTATAACATTAGAGACAAATATTTTGACATGTCTGTGGAGGATTTTGTAGATTGGGTTAACTGAGCAGAAAAGACATACCTATTAGCCATGCTCACAGAATTTGGTAAAACTTCTCCCTTTTAGTTAAACAGGCATTTTCCTTTAGATTCTTGCCTTCTATGACCCATTGACTCTTTGTAATAGCTAGCCACCAAATATGTTGATTAGTTGTTTGACATTTTATAACACATTTTACAGTATATTTCCCTAGCTCTCCTTAGCAACAGTAAACTTTGAGCTAAAAGAGGAATGTTATTTGGGCATTCTTTCCCTCTACTTTTCCCAACTTATAATATGCTATGTTCAGAAATACACTACAAATGAATCTTCACTGTACAAATCAGAGCCAGTTATCTGATTCAGAGCTGGATCTTAAACTAGAGACGCCTCACAAGTATTTTTCTGAATAAAGACCATGCTGTCATTGAATCATTTATCCTTTCATCTGTCTTCTCTCCTCAATGACCTTATTCCACTTTATAAACAGACCAAAGCATCACAGCTACTATCCTAGACTCTATATAAAGTCAACTCAGCACCAATATTAACCACTCTCTTCTTCCTGATTATAATGTAGATGTAGTGTGATCAGCTGCTTCCTATTTCTGCTAGGATACCTTCCAAATCACAATAGACAATGTCCCTTTTACTTAAAAACCAAGATAAAACAGTGTTCCTTCACTTTCCACTGTCATGGATTTTGACACAGAAATAAGAAAAATATTAATACAGGTAATCAATACTAAGACTGAGGATTTTTACTATGTTAAATTTGACTGTTTGGTTCTTAGTAATTTCAAACTGGTTTGGGGAAAGAAATTATGAAATTTGGGTTAGATGAACATGAGAATGTTGTAATCTGATCTAAGTGGATAGTGATTTTTAGAATGTGATTAGATCTGTAGAGAATGTTGGACAAATCCGCAGTGGCGGCAGTCTGGCGGCTGGGTCGCTGGGGAAGTCCTCCACGCTGGTCACACTATGGCGGTCCACAATAGACACGAGAAAGTCAGGTCCCAAAAGTTTATTGTCCATGGCGAATGTAGATGGCATGTGCACCCTCAATCCAAGCCATAGGGGAGCTACCTTAAATAGGGAGGGGGAAAAGAGGAGGGACTGGGAAGGAATAACTTAATTCAGCTACTTCCCCTGGCCTTTAGGTAACTCATGAATATGCAAATCTTGAGGCAGAGGCCTGTTAGTCACGCCCTCTACCTATAGCTGTAGATGGTGATGCAAAACCTCTCTGGGAGGAGGTACTGAGCCAACCGCTTCTGCAAGGCACAGGTAAATGGTGATGTGGGCTGAATGGAGGAGTTTGGAATGGGGGGGTGGGGACGGAAATACGTGGAGTTCCTCACAGGCCATGTCCCTCACAGGCCATGGTCACCTGTTGGGTCTCTGCCTTTCTCAAACCAAGTACCCTACCGAGGAGACCAAATCATTCCTTCACAGGCCTACAAATAGGTACCTAGTGTATGAGGTTTCAGATAAAACAGAAACTGTATCAGGGGCTGGCCTAGAGGGCTTTTGAGATGTACTCTATCAAAGAATTTTAGTGCATTTTTCTTCTATCTTGAGAATTTAAATGAGGCTGAATTAAAAAAAAAAATAGACAAGACTGTGTTAGATGGGGTTTCTAGTACTGGTGAAAGCCATGATCAAAAGCAAATCAGGGAGGAAAGTGTTTATTTGGTTTACAATTCCATATCATCATTCATCAGTAAAGAAAGTCGGGGCAGGAACTCAAATAGAACAAGAACCTGGACACAGGAGTTAATGCAGTGGCCATGAAGGGGGTAAAGCTTACTAGCTTGCTCTCCACGGCTTGTTCAGCCTGCTTTCTCATAAAATCTAGCACCCAAGGGAGTGTTCTACTCATAATGGGCTGGGCCCTCCTTCATCAATCACTAATTAAGAAAATATCTTCCAGGCTTGCCTACATTCCAATCTTATGAAGGCATTTTCTTAATTAAGGTCTTTCCTCTCAAATGTCTTTAGCTTATGTTAAGTTGATGAAAAACTATCCAACACAAGGATACACATTCAGAAAATTTTATATTCTACCATAAAGCTAAATATCTTTGCACATCCGTATTTATTGCTGCTCTACTTATAACAACAAAAAATCTAGATGACTCTTAAAGTTAACGAACAGGTAAAATGTGGTATACCACACAAATAGAATAGTATTCAGCTCAAAAAATAAAAATTGCAGCAGGAATAGATGAAATTATAATGTACAAAATTAAGTGAGGTCATCCAGACTCAGAAAAAAAATGCATATTCTTACTCATATGCATAGTCTAGACTACAGTATATACATGTTTAAATGTGAATGGCTACAAATGTGGGTATTGTACAATATTTAGAAAAGGGACAAAGAAAAGGTAATATTAGGAATGGGGCAAGATAAAATACAAGCAAAAAGGACACATGAGTGATGGAAAAGAATAAAAAGCTGATTGTTTTTCTTATTTTGTATTAGTCATAATTTTTCCTTTGTTATAGTGGATAAATCTATGAATTTTTATTGACAGTAAAAGTGTAAACTCTGTGCAAAGCTCTGTGGAAAGAAAATGGCTTTTGTCAGTTTACAGAAGTTAACTGAGATACATAAAGTTTGAGACTGGGGAAGTATCTCTTGGAAGTGACTACTGAAATCTAGCTTGTGATTCGTGTGTGTGTGTGTGTGTGTGTGTGTGTGTGTGTGTGTGTGTTTTCATGTGTGTTCATTATTGTAAGTGATTTTTATACTGAAAATATGCAAATGAAGTAATTTCTTTTGTAGAGTAAATCTCTAGCAATATAGAATTCATGCTGTCATTGTTATTGCTAAGTGCTTTATTCAGGTCTATAGTGAAAGGAAACAAGTAACAAAGGAAATGAAAATGTCTTTCTCTCTAGACAAAAGAAAGAAAAAAACTACAGGTAAGGCAAATATAAGAAAGCATGTAGGGGACTGGAGAAATAGTGCAGTGGTTAAGAGCACACACTGCTTTTTCAGAGGTCTTGAGTTCAACTCCCAGCAACCACATGGTGGCTCACATCTATCTACAATGGGATCCCATGCCTTCTTCTGATATGTCTATAAATAGCTACAGTGTACTCACATACATATGATAAGTAAAATCTTTAAAAAAAGGAAAGCATCTAGGATGTCTAAAGAGATTGATGACATTATAGAAATACCTCCTTTACTGCCCTACTTTCATGTGAACAAAGACATTACCCACTAAAAATACTATCTAATGAAAATTCAAATTATTTTGAAAGGAGAAAATGAACCTAAAATGGCAATATTATTGAAGAGATTTCATGTTTTAAACATCCATTTGTTGAAGTGTTTCCCCAGCGTTGGCAAGGGATGCATTCAATAGCCAAGATAACTGTGGTTCAAGTGAGCCAATATATTGTGGGCTGTCAACTACATCTTTTGACATGTAGAGTACTAATACTGTAGGCATGAAAGATGAAAAATTGAGGGAGTCCTGGAATCTGGTGTGTAACACGCGTGGTATCCCTGCCCACAGGAACTCACACGAACACGCGGGGATTCTTTCGTGGTGCTTTTATTCTTTTAACCTGAGTGGGGGAGACAGAGAGAGTAAGACAGAGGAAGAACAGAAGCAGTCATAAAGAGGCCGGCCGGACGTGGCATCCCGTTTACATAGCCCTTGGCGTAGACAATCATGATTGGCTGCTTGCTCAAGCTCCCAGGTTCCTCTGCGCCGTACATGCGCAGTCTAATAGTGGATGTGACGTCGGAAATTAGGCATGCCCAAAAAACCCTGTGCATGCGCGGTTACCTTACGCACCCAGGCATCAGCCGGGACCGCCTCCTACACTGGTGCCATAAACTCAGAAAGCCACTGAAGGTAAGCAACATGTAAGAGGGTCAGATTCCTTGTCAGGAGACTCAAGAAGCTATTATATGTAGGCATGAAAAGAAATTAAGTTGAAATGGAAACTTCTGGATGTAAGAGATCCTAAGATTATGGGATAAAAACTGAGAAAGTTGCATATACAGTTGCCTAGAGACAGATAATATATGTGGAAAACAGTAAAGCCTAAAGGCTGGTTCTAATCATGTCCTTTGGAACCCAAAATTCCTACCACATGTTCCAGGTGCCACGTATTGAGCTGTTGGACTCTTTTCTCTGTTTGCATTCAGTCTTTGTTTGGTTTGATATTTTATTTTTATACCTTCATTCTTTCCCTTTGATACAGAAATATTTGCTATGTGCCATTTTAAATTGGAACTGTATATTTTGCTTGGGATTTAAAAAATCACAGCTAAGAAATTGTGTTATTTTTCAGAAAAAACTTAGATTTAGCATTTTTAAAATTCTTAGGAAAACATTAAAGATTATGAGGATTTTCACTATTATTTATTTATTTATTTATCATGTGCAAAATGTACTTGACTGATGCCTGCACAGATTAGAAAAGGCAATTTTAATACATTGGAACTGGATTTAAAAGCAATTGTGAGACATCATGTGAACAGACAACACTTTTAACCACAGAGCTGTCTGTCCAGATCTGACTATGAGGCTTTTTGAAGATTGAAATAATGATTTTTTATTATGATATGGCTATAACTTTATAGCAACAAAGGTATAAAGTTGTGGCTTTAAAATGTTGCATTCAAATATCAAGTTGACAAGGAAAGATCTGGAGTGGTTTACATTGTTTATCTACTTGATGTAATCAAGACAAACCTCTGCATATATAGATGAAGAAATTTTCCAATTAGGCTAATTGAGATGGGTCAAGATGGAATAAATTTCTAAGACAAGTACGGTCCAACATGTGAACAACTATTCTGTTTGCCTTTTACCACAGTCTGAGTGTGGTCTTTTTACTATGTCAGCTGGAAGTTTCTAAAACCTTTAGCAAAGTAAGTCCTCCCTCTCTTAATTAGTTTCAGATAGTTATTTGATCACAGTGAGGATTACCTAAAAGCACATTTAATGTGCTACTATTAAGTATGAGAGGCTGGAGAATTTTCATAGACACCATCATTAGGATAAGTAAACTCAACTATATCACTAATATGCTTTGAATGCTTATCAAAATTTTATCATAAAAATTTTAATTGTTTTATCTGTATCTGTCAACTTGATATAATCTAGAACCATCTGGAAGATGGATTTCTGACAGATCATGTTATTTGAAAAAGAAAAACTATCTTAATTTCAGAAGGGACCATTCCCTGGTAAAGGGATCTTGCACTATAAATTGTAGATAATAAATTGAACAGTAGCATAATTCATTGCTCTCTGTTCCTGATTTGCTGTGTGATGTGTCCAGCAGATTCTAGATCTTTCTGCCTTGACTTCTAGCCAAAATGGGCTATAAATGGAACCATGTGCTAAAATCAACCCTCTTTCTCTTAAGTTGTTTGGATCAGATCATTTTATAACAGCAAATAGAAAAGAAACCAATATGGCGTCTCTTCTGATTTTAAGTGAACTTATACTGGTGGTTTAAATATGTTCAACTTTTCATATCTATAAATAATATTGCTTGGCTATGAAGTAAAAAATTAAATTTGCTTGCATTTCCTGAAATGAATTTTAAGTAGTTCTTAATAATTGTTTACCTAGCTTATCTGACTTACCTTTAGTTTTGATTGATAGGGAATGCCATTGGATACTGAGTTCCTGCTTTATTCTACTCTTCAAAGTGCTCGATGGATGTATTATGACATTCATGCTTTCACCTGAGAAATGCATAGTCACTCTGACATATTTCTCTTCAAATAGCATTTTGCTGTTTTGTCCTTCATGCTTTGAAAATTAGTTATTTGTGTTCACATCTCCTCCATAGGATTAAGATTGTAAATTCATAGACTTTTCATATAAGATCATAGGACCCAAGGATATTTTGAATCTTTCACGTGTGTTTCTCCAGATTAGCTGTTGTATCTTGATAGCGCCATTTGCCATCTCTTCCTTTGTTTCCTTCTGGAGACCTCGTGTCCTTGAGAGCATATAAGCTCCTCTGGTTCCATGTCCTAGTTCACTGACTTTTTTCTCTGCTGTTGGGCTGATTCTACCCACTCTTCATATCAGGCAACTTATACTTTTTAATTCTCAAAAGTTTACAAATTTATTTTTAAATATTTTTATTTCTGTTTTGAAATGTTTTATCTTACATACTGGACTCCTTAATTTACTCATTTGTTTATTATTCATGAATTAATGATAATAAACCTATCTCTGAAAATCTTGGTCTATTTTTAGCCACTAAACTAAAAATATACCTGTGGTAGAAATCTTTGACATTATTATTCATTTTGAATATTTGAATATGATCATAGGTGTGTTCCATGATCCTGAGTTAAAGATGCCCCAAATTCATTGGCCATTTTCAATGCTTGAAATATGGTCTTAAAGTGACAATGCTCAGGAGTGTACCTGCCTTTAAGGGTTATTTATATGAATATGCACAGGTTCCTAAAGCAAAGATCTAAACTTCCTTTCTCTGAAAATGCCATTACTATGGAATTAACTTGCATTGGGTCCACACCTGACACAGAAAAATGGTTATTTATTCACGATGTTTTCTTGGAAAGCCTTGTCTTTTGGTTTTATGCTCACCAGAGGTGAACCCAGGGTGTTTGCTTAACCTTAGCATCTGTCATGTCAGTACTGGCCTCTGACCTTAATTACTGAGTATGTACATCATATTTCTAGTACTGTAAATGACAGATCATATTTTTATTTTATTCTGGACATTTCAAACATTGTATTATAAACACTAGTAGTTTTCATATAACCATTCGAAAGGAATAACTTTATAAAAATACAATCTTTTTTAAAATCAAGGTGATACCTTTGACTAGACAGAAAATACAAAACTGCATCTTATCTACAATGGAAAATGAGGTTTTTGTCATGTATTTTCATTTCATGAAAAATATTTCGTTATTCAATACTTACCAGGCTACTAGGTCCAAGTTAACACTGAGAACCTAGATTTCTCAGTCTTGAATGCCTTTAACCATCTTGGAAATATGGCTCTCAAGGCCTTCTTAATAATTCTGAGATAGACTGGTCACAACGTATTTTAATGGTTTAGCTTCCCTAAAGTCAGCACTGGACTGTCCTCAGGCTATAATTCTATATAAAGAAAATGAAGTCCACATGATTCTACTTCAAACTCTGCTTGCATTGTTCAGTGGTTTCTGTATTTACTGCAGGATTGGCTGTAGTTACTGGCTAGGGTTAGTGTGGTGTGTTGATGCTCTCTGTATACATTATAGCTTAGGAAGTAAACTTAAATTTAATTTTTGTATTTACTTGAATGGTATTTTCCTGTGCTTGCAGAATGTAACTTACATCACAGAAATGTATTCCTGCTTTTTATCACGGTTATTGACAAAATCAAGAAAGGGAAATAATACGTATTATACACATATCATACTTTTCTATGATATATACATTAGTAAAGAGTGACCTTTGCTTGTGTCATGTAGTAGAAAAGCAAATGTATTAGAAATCGGATTTTCATGTTATTGTTTTATTCTAAAGAATTTTGAGAAGGTATATGTTATCACTGTTTTGCTCTACTACGTTCTTAACTTACAGACATACATACAATTTTGACCCATTTTAAAACTTCCCCAATATTTTGCTTTTACTTCTAATTGTTAATTAACACATTGTGTAAAACATTTCTTTATGTATTTTTTCTCTCAATTTTCTGACACAGGGAGGAAAAGGACAGCATCATATCTTTACTTTATAAGGAAAGGATGCAATTTTCCCCAAGCACATTTCACAAAGGATGCATGATTGAATGGCCAAGCAAATTTTTGGTGATTTTTCTTTTGAGTGCGACATCAGGCAGTGCTGATAAAACCACTCAAGATGATGAATATGGCATTCTTGGCAGTTATATTTCCTGTGACCGTATAGATTAGACACAAATACTACTCTAGAGACTTGCAGCTTTGCATAGTTACTATATCACTACTGTCAACTTCCCAGAAGACACACTGACCTTTCTTAATCAGGGCATCATTTGGAAGACATGGCGATAGAGATTCTTGACAATTCTCAAGCTTGAAAAGCATCCTCTGCATGTAAAGATTCCCTGTGCACACAGCTCATGATTTCCATCTTCTTCTGACTTGTCATTAACGGTTCTATGCTGACCCTGCATATATTTTTTAACATGCAAGAATGCGATGATTAGCAGTTCCTGGATTACTGTCTAAGGATTTATGATGATCTTCATAGCTTGTCGAATTAAAAAGGTTTCCCAAAGGATCAGAAGCACATTATGATACTAGCTTCCATTTTTAACATATGTCCTGGGGTAAATTTAATATAGTGGTGGCTGTATTAAAACAGACACTCTTTCTACTTAAGAAATACATACCTCATTAACTAACTAATATTTTTGTTTTTGCTTACCTAATGGAAAAAAATACATCAACCAAGAAGTGGAAAAGAGAAAAAGAAAAAGAAAACAACTGACATAAATAGCAAATGACCAGTGATTCTTACAGATATTTAATTAGACCATCAAGTTAGCTTTCCTTGCTAAAGTGCTAATATTTCAAGGTGATGCTATTTGATACTTTCTTGTCATGAAATCTAAAAATAGAAACATGTAAAAGATGAAATTGATTCATTATTTTTCTCTACTTCAGAGACACAAAATATATCTGTCCATGTGGTATGAAAATCTTTTAATCGTTCTGTTAGTGTGTGGTGTGATGTGTGTGTGTGTGTGTGTGTGTGTGTGTGTGTGTGTGTGTGTGTGTGT
>JANHMN010000004.1:66616787-66645467 GCA_030674055.1 Rhabdomys pumilio
TGTGTGTGTGTGTGTGTGTGTGTGTGTGTGTGTGTGTGTGTGTGTGTATGAGTGAGAGAGAGACATAGAGATAGAGACAGAGACAGAGAGAGACAGAGAGAATGTATATATGTAAGAGACTCCTCATAGTGAATTCAAACACCACAATCACACTCTCTTTACTCTACCTATCAAGTCCTGTAATTGTCTGAGAGCATCATCATGCTCACACATTTTGGAAATTGGTTATCTGTCATATCAATAAATTAGTCTCCTACTCTTTCCGTGAATCTCTTGTAAACAATACCCTTAGCAGATGGAAACAAAGTTTTCAGGGAATAATCCCTATATATTTGGTTTTTTCTTGTCTCCTGTCAAATACAGAACTATATTTATACCTATATTATCAAAATGTTCCAAAACAAGTATAGAAGGTGCATCAAAGAGATCATTGAAATTTATTATTTTGAGAATAATAAAGGGATTAAAAACACAAAAAATATTAAAAAGGATTTGCAGAAAGCCTATTTGACTCATTGTTTCTAGATCTGATTTTCTACCTTCAATTCTCCATCCTGTTGGGTTCAAAACTGTATACAGTATCATACTAATTTGAAGCTCAAAATCAGAAGATTTGAATTTGCGTAATATACTCACACTGAATTCCAAGGTTTATTCTAAGTGCTGATAGAACCACAGCGCTGACTGCATCACTTCATCACCAGCCCAGTTCATCATCTGCTTCTCATTGTTTGATTTTTTTTGTTCTTATTTTGTTTTTGTTTTGTTTCTGACAAGCCAAGCCAATTTTCATCTCAGGAATCCACACTGATTTGATCCAGAATTTTCCCCAAACCCTTGTCCCAGTTCCTTTGCATCTTTGCCCAAGTACCTTACAATCGTTATGAACTCTGTCTCCCTGTGCTGTTTATACATTCTATTTACCCCAACTTACTGTTCAATTACTTTTACTTTACCAGACTGTAGTCTTCCAACTTTGTAAGTTGTTAGGTTCTATGTTAGATTATTTTTTTAAGGCTTGCAAGCCAATTTTCCACTAGGGAACCATAGAATGTATCTATTTGTGTCCTTGCATAAGTGAAACTGTATTGTGAAACTAAAAAAGACTTCAGATTTTCTTTTTCATATCCATGTGGCTTTTCCCTTCTTCCTTCTGGATATTCTTAAGATCTGTCCTCTCTACTGCCTTTCTCTCTTTTTCTCCTCCTATTTTCCTTATTTCCCATTCCTCCTTTCTCATTCTCTTTCACTAATGGTTTTGTGTAATTGAAGGATACCATACCTTGGAGCAGGTTTTCCTTTTTATCTTTCTTCTTAATAGAAAGACCTGAAGGTTTTTGTTGTTGTTTTTTATTAAAGTGCTGAATTTAATAGAATTATATTTCTTTTTTTCTGACATGTTTTCAATTTTCCTAATATTTAAGTTTCTAGAAAATAACTAATTGTAGAACTACTGTAAAACCCCGCTCTATACTACTCCTGGAAGTAAAATCAGAGGACATTGTATTGTACTATACAAATACGTCTACAAATATATTCATAATAACCAAGAAATTATACCTAATAGATTAAGATGTCTATTAACTGATGAATGGATAATGATAATGTGGTTCATAATTAAAGTAGAATCTTATTCATCTAAAAAGAAAAATGTAAGTATGAAATTTGCAAATAAATGGATAGAAGTGAAAAAATAAACTGAGTAATGTCATACAGAAAGAAAAAGACCACACCTCCTGGCTCATATCTGGGTTCTATCTTTGAGTCTTTATTTTGTTTAGCAAAATATGTTTGGCATATTTTGTATGTTTGGCAGTTGGGCCATTAGAAAAGGGCCATATGAAAAGGTTGCAGTATGGAAAGGGATATAGTACGATACAAAGGTAAAAAGAAAGTGTTCATACTGGGGATTCAACCATGAAAGAGATGATGGATGAAAAATGAAATGGCAAGGGAAAGCTTGACAAAAGTGAAAATATATTAAAAAGCTACATGGAAAATCAAGAAATTATATGCCAAATATTTTTAAATGTATTTAAAGTAGAACTGGTGACATGAAAGTACAGGAGGATAGAATTCACAATATTAAACTGGGATGGGGAAAGAGATAGGGGAGCAGCAAGGTCATCATCTAAGAATGTATGAAGAAATCCTAAGGAAATCTACTAGTTTGTAAATTAGTTTCTAAAAAACATAAAATAAAAGGAAGTGTGACTAAAAATTGTCCTGCTGAGGTGTTAAGTGTTGCTTACAAAGATATTGGTTATTTGTTGAAAATATCAATGTATGCCTTGCTAGGAGTTATTGTTCAAGGGGTTACAAGGTACCTACTCAAAATATAGACCATTGCAATTGCTCTTGTTGCCTGCTACAACTAACTGATGTGACCATACATTTGCCACATGCTTTGGTTGCAGGACATTATAAATGGATCATAATTTGACCAATACACCCTCTTCCTACTGATTAGCTTTCATAATGCCAAAGGTGTTATGGAAGCAGCTAGAAGATTAAGACATTGTTGACTCAGCAATAAAGCCCACATGTTATAGTACCTACCTGCCTGCAAGTTATTCCCCCTTTTGCAATAGTGTTATTGTGATTACAGGACAACTACCACCTTTATTATTAAATCTACCAATCATTTTAAGCATGTTGCAATAGCCTTGTTTCATAGAGTGACTCCAAAATTTAAGATGTTTAGCCCTATGTTATAATCAGTTATTTCATTTTTAATCACTCCCCAAACCTAGCTGGTGTCTTTATTGACAGAACTAAATACAGCTTGACTTAAATTTAGATTGACTTTCCCAAAGCAGACAGTGAGAGAAGGAATGTTTTAAAAGGTGCACAAGCATTACCTAGGAGCAACAATAAAAGACTGAAGCACTGGCCCATGAAGGCAAAAAGGGGAAGCACGGATGTGATGTACAGGTCTGGGAAGAAGGTTCAGTCAGTAAAGAGCTTTGCTGCAAAAGCATAAGGACCTAAATGTGAACGTTAAGTAGCAATGTAAAAACTGGATGTGATAGTATGTGCCTGTAATGCTAGAATTAAAGAAATGGAGAGGAGGCGGGCAGGGGCTTGCTGGCAAAGTATTCTTGCCATATCAGTGAATACTTGGTAGGGACAAGATATCTTGTCTCAAAAGTAAATTGATGGAAGACAGAGAAAGAGATTCAATATTAAATTATGAACTTTACTTCCATGCACACAGCTGCCTAAAAACGTACACACTCAGAATACCAAATCAGGAGTCAGTTTTCTTCCACAGTTGGGTTCAGGGATCAAAATTAGATTATGATTTTATACTGCATAGCCCCAACACCCACCCATTCCCCTCCCACATATATATGCAGGAAAAAGAGACAGAGAGATACAGAGACAGATAGACAGACAGACAGACAGACAGACAGACAGACAGACAGACAGACAGATATAGATAATGCTAAGTACATCACAGTATTATTTAGGTTTAGCTGTGCACAAGAACTTATGAAAATCAATATTGAATTATACACAATTCAGAAAAGTGGCAGCTTTCAAGTACAGAGGCTTTTAAGTCAGTGAGTCACTGGGTAATAATCCTTCTGGATTAAACCCACACACAGTGTGCATTATTGGTTAAAACTGGTCGTTTTACAGTGGAGTTGCTGTTAGTTATAACCCATGATGAGGTAAATGGAGACCATGAATCTGGAAATTCTAAGTATATTGATCAGAAGGAACTTAGAATTGTCACAATATGTCTTTCCCATTTTTCTAAAATTTCCTTAAAACTTTGGCTTTCTTTTCAGTAACATTGAAACTTTACACTTGGTATCTTTCTATTATATCCTCTTACATATTTAACTAGAATTGGTAAAATAGACATTAAATTTCCTTTATTAATAGTCTTAATGTCTTCATATGGAATTACGATATAATGGAAAAATAATGAGTAATTTTAGAAAGGAACACTAAAATATTTCTTGACTATAAATGGATACTTATAACTTTAATTAAAGTATTAATAATAGCAATTGAATTACATCAACCAACTTAGTAAAAATGTTGATGAACTTTCCCCTCCCACCATAAAGAACTGCAGTAAGCCAAGTACCTGGCTCATGGGACTGCATACAAATTGTAAGATATTTCTCAAGATGGGTGAAGATAGGAAAGGAAAGAAGTTGACTGAAGGTAATTATGGTTCAATAACAAAACATAGATTATAATTGTATCTTCCAGCACTTTTTAATAAAGACATTCATTAACAAAAATGGAAGACTTCATCCTATTTCATACCTTTACTTTTTTGAAAATTTGTGGATGTTAAGAAGAATTAACCAAGAGTTTAAATTTATTCCCGTGGAGTATAAAAATTACAAAATTTATTTCACCAAGAGAATGACAATGTTCTATAATATCTCTATTTTTATTTATTGCTCTAAATATTGTCTTATATATCAGCAGATAACCTATTTTGTCCCAACTGAGGTTCATGCATTTGTGAAGAATTCATATAATGTCTTTAATATTATTATAAAATGTTACATACCACATATTTTTTTCTCAGAGCACTAATTATATTTCAAGTTTCTGATGATTTTAAAATGTACTATTGATTCCACATTAATCTTGAGCAATCTCTGTTTTCCTGAAAATTATAGAATTTAGAAACACTGACAATAAAGTAAGAATTAAGTAAATGTTATCTAGAAATTAATGAATAACATCAACTTTCAAGTGTAAAAAAATTTCACTACTTTTATAATTTTATTCATACCTAACTGTATGAGATAGAAACTAAAAACGAACTAACTTCATTCCAGTGAAAATAAATCTTTATTTGCTTCCTGTCAAATTACTCTAGAGCAGAGCAGGAAGAAAATAGGATTACACTTAATAAATACACATCTAATGCGGATTGCAAAGACTTTAAACAGATCCTTACTCAGAGAATGCGATACACAAAATATTAATAGTGGAAAAAAAGATGCTGAGTGGCAATGTATATTCTAATTTATGTATCTTGAAAATAACACTAAATTAAATTGTATTTTTGTTTTGAATTGTAAACATTTGTTATTATTACATATGTGTGTTACACATGTATATGTGGTTTTGCTTATGTGTCCATGGACTACTGCCTGAAATTTGAGGTTAGAGTATATCCAGTAGTCAGTTCTCTACTTTCACACTGGGATCCAAGGATAAATTCAGGCCACTAGGTTTACTGGGCAATTGTTTTTCTACTGAGCCCCTTGAATGTCCTTTTATTATATAAGCTGAAAAATCTTAAAGAAGAAAGAGCTTAATTTGTCATTCAATAATAGTGTGCAGTTATTTTTTTGTTTTGGTCTTTGTTATGGTCTACATCTCTACTGCCTCAAATTTCAGGCAGTAGTCCATGGTGTAGAGGTGCAACAAGTGCTTGAAACATCTAGTCATGTTGTACACAGAGTCAGCAAGTGGAGTCATTGACAAATACTCTGCTCCATTTCTTTTGTCCTTCCCCAGTCCAGTATCCCAGCCCCAGGATCACTTCTTAGCTCAGTTAACCTAATCAAGATAATTCCCAAAAGGTAAGACATTAGGCTAATTTAATGAAGACAAACTCTCACTTTTTTGCCAGGAGGCCTGTTTTCCTAGGTGATTTTAGAACCTATCAAATTAACAACACTTACTGTTGTTATTTTGTTGGAAGATGTGCTATCTAGTCTCCTTATTTACCAGATCCAGTCTAAGAACCTATTTTCTTTCTGCGGGAAAGATAAGTCTTTGAGCAATGGCTATGCTTTGGTTACTCTCATGTCAATGAAACTGGTATCATTTCTTTACTGTGTTAGCAATTGTTCTTAGTACTAAGCAGACCCTTACTTAAAGAAATCCAGGCTCTATCTTTGTTATGGTCTACATCTCTACCTGCATTCAGAGGATTGCACGCACACACAAACACACACACACACAAACACACACACACACAAACACACACACGCACAAACACACACACACACACACACACACACACACACACACACACACAGCCCTGCCTGTCTCCCAGGGAGGACTTCTATATCCAAGAACACAGGTGAAATACTTGCACCAATCTGAGTACCAGCTGAGACCCCTTAGAAGCAAGCAGATATGGGTTCGGTACAACACTGTCTCCCTTTTATTACCTCTGCCTGCACTTAGGCAGATCTGGGCATACCCCACAGCTCTGCCTGTCTTTTAGGAGGCCTTCTATAATTAGGGGCAAAGAAATCCTCCTAGAACTAGAGTCACAGCTTTGTTTGCCTCCTGGGAGGCCTGCTTCAATCCAAGACTCCCAGGTTAGCTGACACCAGGGACAATCATATGGCAAAATACAAGTACAAGAGCATAGTCAATAGAAGCCAATGCAATACGGCACAATAAAAATCCAGCTATCCTACCTCAGAAATCTATCGATATCTTAACACCTAAATAACAAATAAACAGTTCTGGCCTTAAATCCCATTTCATGAAGATGGCAGAAGACTTTAAAGAGGGTATAAACAATTACATTAAAGAAATATATGAAAGCACAATTAACAAATAGAAGCCCTTAAGGAAGAAATAAATATATTTCTTAAAAATATACAAGAAACACAATCAAGAAAGTGAAGAAAATGAACAAAATTATCCAAGACCTAAAAAGGGAAATAGAAGCAATAAAGAAAATATAAACCCCAAGGATATAGGAACAGTCATTGAAAACCTTCCAACTGAAAAAACTTAGGACCAGATGGTTTTAGTGCAGAATTCTACCAGACCCTCAAAGAAGACCTAATGCCAATACTCCTCTAACTATTCCCCAAGGTAGAAAAAGAAGGAACATGGCCTAATTTATCCTATGAGGCCACAGTTATCCTTATATGTAAACCACACAAAGACTCAACAAAGGAAGAAAATTTCAGATCAATTTTGCTTATGAATATTGATGCAAAAATTCTCAGTAAAATTTTCACAAACCAAATTCAAGAACATATAAAATACATTCACCACAATCAAGTATGCTTCATTCCAGAGATGCAAAGATGGTTCAATATACAGAAATCTACCAACTTAATCCACTATATAAACAAACTCAAAGAAAAAAATCACTTGATCATCTGATTAGATGCTGAAAAAGATTTTGACAAAATCCAGTACCACTTAATATCAACAGTTAGATCAGAAATTCAAGGCACATATATAAATATAATAAAAGTAATACATAGCAAGCCAGTAGCCAACATCAAATTCAATAGAGAAAACTTGAAGCAATCCCACTAAAATAAGAGGCAAGTCAAGGCTGCCTACTCTCTCTGTATCTATTCAATATAGTACTTGAAGTTCTAGCTAGAGCAGTAAGAAAAAAGATCAAGGGTATAAAACTTGGAAAGGAAGAAGTCAAGGTGTCACCATTCTTGGGGATAATATGATAGTATACATTAGCGTTCCCCAAAATTCTACCAGAGAACTCCTACAGATACCAAAATGTTCAGAAAAGTGGCTGGATATAAAATTAACCTAAAGAAGTCAGTAGATCTGCCTTATACAAATGATAAAGAGGCAGAGAAATAAATTAGGGAAAGAACACCATTCACAATAGTCATAAATAATATAAAATATCTTGAAGTAACTTTAACCAAACAAGGGAAACATCTATATTCAAGATTTGAGATAAGAATTTCAAGTTTCTGATGAAAGAAATGGAAAACATCAGAAAATGGAAAGATCTCCCATCCTCATGTATATGTAGGATTAACATAGTGAAGACAGCCATCTTATCAAAGCAATCTTCAGATTCAATGCAATCTCTATCGAAATTCCTACACAATTTTTTTAACAGACTTTGAAAGAACAATTATCAGCTTCATATGGAAAAACAAAAAACCCAGTATAGCCAAAACTATCCTGAACAATGAAAAACTTCATGGGGAAATCACCATTCTTAACTTCAAGCTGTGGTATCAAGTAACAGTAATAAAAACCCCATGATCCTGATACAGAAACAGACTGGTTGATCAATAAAATAGAACTGAAGACCCAGAAATAACGCTATACACCTACAGACATTTGATTTTTGACAATATGCCAAAACCAGACAGTGGAAGAAAGAAACTAACTGGTAGTTTCTAACAGGTAGTCTGCATGTAGAAGAATGTAAATTGATCCACATTTATCACTGTATACAAAGCTCAAGTGCATGTGGATCAAGGACCTCAACATAAAATTAGATACAGTGAATCTAATAGTAGAGAAAGTGAGAAATAGCCTTTAATTCATTAGCAGAGGAGAAAATTTACTGAATACATCAGCAATGGCTCAGTCTTAAAGATTAACAATTGATAATTCCACCTTATGAAACTTAAAATCTTCTGTAAGACAAAAGACACTGTCAATAGGACAAAACTGAAACTGGAAAATTGGAAAAAAAATGTTTACCAAAGCTACATTTGATAGAGGGCTAATATTCCAACTATATAAAGAACTCATTAAGGTAACTAGACACCTAAAAACTCAAAAAACCCAATTTAAAAAATGGGACACAGAGCTAAACAGAGAATTCTCCACAAAGGAGTCTTGAATGAGTGAGAAACACTTAAAGAAATGTTCAACATCCCTAGTCATCAGAAAAATACAAATCAAAACAAACCTGAGATTTTACCTTGCACAAATCAGAATGACTAAGAAAAAAATCTCAAGTGACAGCACATAATGTCAAGGATGTAGAGAAAAAGGAACACTCCTCCATTGCTGATGAAATTGCAAACTTGTAAAACTACTCTGGAAATCAATTTGCTAGCTTCTCAGAAAACTGGAAATATTTCTACCTGAAGACCTAGGTATACAGCTCCTGTGCATATATCCAAAATATGTTCCATCATATCACAAGAGTAAGTGCTTCAGCATGTTCATAGCAGCCTTATTTGTAATAGCCAGAAACTGGAAGCAATCCAGATGTCCTTCACCCGAAGAATAAATATAGAAAATGTGGTTCATTTACACAGTAGGATACTATTCAGCTATTAAAAATAAGGACATTATGAATTTTTCAGGCAAATGATTGGAACTAGAAAATACCACTCTGAGTGTGGTAACCAAAACTCAAAAGAACATGCATAGTATGTACTTACTGACAAATGAATATTAGTAAAAACTTACAAAATACCCATGATAAAACACAGTCTGTTTGAAGTTCAACGTGAAGGAAAGCCCAAGTGAGGATCAATCCTTCTTAGAAGGGGGAATAGGATAATCATGGGAAGGAGAGACCTGGATAAGAGAGAAGAGGGGAAGGGTAATTAGGGGCCATAATTTGGTATGAGAAAAGTTAGGAGGTTGAACAAGAGGGCCAGAGGCATGAATTGAAATATTCTGGATTTAAGACTGAGAGTGGGGAAAATATCTAGAAAGTCTCAAAGACTTCAGGTGGGGGTCGCTCTCAAAACTCAGTGTGGGTGACTTTAACATAAGTGTCCAACAGTGAGATGTGGAACCCTGAAATACCACCTCCAGTAGACAGACAGGGCTTCCAGTAGAGGATTGAGGACACCAGACCACTTTCAAAATTTACAACCTCAATTTACTTCTGCCTAAAAGAAATGCAGGGTCAAAACTGGAGCAGAGACTGAAGGACTGGCTGACCAGTGATTATCCATCCCAAGGTGGGCTCCATCCCATTGGTGGGCACCAATCCTTGACACTTACTGATGCTATGGTGTGCCTAGCATGGCTAGCTTCTGAGAGGCTCTGCCTATCAGCTGACTGAGATGGAGATATTCACAAGTCATCATTGGATGGAAATCTGGGACCCCTTTGGAAGAGTTAGGGGAAGGATAGATGGAATTGAAGAGGATGTAAACCCCCTAGAAAGACCAACAGTGTCAACTAGCCTGGACCCTTAGGAGCTCTCCGAGACTAAGATACCAACCAAAGAGCATCCATGGATTCATCTGGAGGCCCTAGCACTTATGTAGCAGAGGAATTCCTTGTCTGGCCTCAGTGGGCAAAGTTGTTGCTAATCCTGTAGAGTCTTGATAACCCAGGGTGGGGAGATACTAGTAGTATGTTCTTAGAGGTGAAGGGGAGAGGTAATGGCAAGACAAACTCTTCTAGTTCAGATTGGGAGAGGAAACAATATTTGGGTTTTAAATGAATAGAATAATTAATAAAAACTCTAAAGTAAATGTTTTCATAATATAACAAAAGTTATAACAGCAATATCTAAGGAAAAACTCTCACCTTTAGGTTTCAGTTAAAATTAATAATCAAAAAGTTATATTAAAAGAATTTTGACAAAATAAACATCAAGTCTATTTTCTCCCTTTCTTTGTCTCTCTTTCCACTGCAAATATACATACAAATGAAAACAAAACAAAAAAAAATAAAAAATTAGGAAACCAAGGGACAGAGTTGTTATGTAACATTTATAGATCACATAGGTAGCCATTTATAAACCTAATAAATCAATTTGGCTTAATAAATCATGACTCTACTTATCAAAGAGCAGATTATTTGATAATAAAAGATTCTGAAATAATTACTAATCATTGATATTTTATTGTGATTTCAGGTAACTATATATTTTTTCTGTAACAACATGATTTTTCTTAGAAAGTTATCTGTGTTACTAGGCAAATTAATAGATGTAAGTAGGTAGGAGGCAATAGGCGGATACTAGCTACCATTGTGGGCTTTAGAGTTTGAAATTTGGAATGAAATAACAGAGCAGGAGTTACATAAGGCAATGAATAAATAACTTTTAGGCATCCATTTTTGAGAAAAGAAGGTCCTGAGAGTGAGGGACAAATGACAGAATAAAAAGATGATTTCATTGATCAGATCTAGAAATGTCTATTTAGAAATTTTCAAAGATTTATAGTTCTAGTATGACTTCATCCAGTAAGACATTATACAATCTTAGGATGTTCTAGGTTGTACAACACGTCCGATTAGGCTCCTGTCATTGTAAAGCGGCAAAAAAATATCAACCTTGGAAAAGTGTGATTGGTAGCTCAACAGAGCAGAAGCATGAAGTTAATTATTGTTATCATGGCCAAAAGTCAAATTTCTGCACATTGAACAAGGAAAGAAAAACAACATCTAGTGTGTTACTTGATGAGTATCAGTGTGATAATTTGTTTATATAAATCTATGCTTTGATAAAATAATTATGCTGAAAATATAACTCTATGAAAACAATTGTGTTTATTTTCCCTGAAAATCAAAGTATTTAAGGTATATTTTATATGTATATTCAATTAGTTTTTGCTTTGCTATCAGTTTTTTGGTTTTCAGCAATGAAACCTAACAAAATTATTATCCAGAAACTGCAGAGCTTAACCCAATTGTAATGTACTTCTTACAGCCCTTGAGGCAGATTCAAGCATTTGAAAGATGAACAGGGATCAACACAGTCAAAGACTAGAAAAAAATAACATGAATGCATTGTTATCTAAGCTGTCATGGGCGGGGGAGCAGAGCATGCTTGCAAAAAATAGCCATTCACTACTGACAAAAACAATCTAAATGAACATGTTTTCCTCTTTTCTAAGATAAAACACTGCTTTGTGAAGTATCTAATCCTTTAATCCAAAACTGAGCCCGTAATTCTGCCAAGAATAACCCACAAATAGAAGCAACAATGATAAGTTCAAACAGATTCATCATCACACCAATGAAAATGGACTTTTGCAGAGGACGCTCTTCCTGCCAAATTACCTTTCTGACATCTGTCAATTCTGGAATGTCAAATACTCACATATGAGGAGCTAGAGCCCTCAGAGTTAAGAGCTTTGCAATAACAATAAAAATATTGGAATGTATACTTGCTAATTATTAATTATTTATTATTAAATGCATAACCCAAGAAATTAAGCACAGATTCTTCTGTAAACATGTTTTGAAGTTGGAGTAGTAATTTCTAGTATTACTAAGAATAAAATTTCTGACAGTGACCAAGAAAATGATTTAACACAGCAGGGAGTACTGGTTGTTTCCATAAAGACTCTGGATAGAAGGTACATTGCAGGACAGCAGAATCATCACAACATTCAACAACCAGTGTGAAAAGCATTTCACAACTTTAGTGAATCATCACTACTAATTTTTATGCTTTTAATTTTGTTTGCCAAGAAAAGATCAAGAAATACAGAGCTTTCTGCTTACTTGAGAAAATAAAATTGTTATGTATGCAAGTGGATGAAGACACCTTATTAAATTTTAGTTATACAGAAAAAAACTTTACAAATATCTTCCGGATGATTAAATATTCACTCTAATCACATTCAGGTAGATTATTGAATCCTCTTTTTATTTGAATTTGGTCAAAGTCCCAGTAGACTGGCTACATGTTACCAGGAAAATCAAAGATCCATACTACATATTACCAGACAAATCAAGGTTCCATACTACATGTTACCAGGTAAATCAAGGTTCCATACCTAGAATTTTGACTTTGTTAAAAGAACTAAAGACAGGATTTAAAAGAAAAAAAACTCAAAGACAATTTTAATAGAGTTAAAGGAAGAATTTTACAGTAGGACTAATTTACATCTTCATAGTTATGCAGGAGAGAGGATGGAGGAAATTAGATAGATAGATAGATAGATAGATAGATAGATAGATAGATAGATAGGAAGGAAGGAAAAAGGAAGCCATGCTGCTTCAGGCAGGCACATAGAGGTTAGCCACACAGACTAGTCAGTCAATTGCTATGATGCAGGTGCTTTAGAGAAAAAGTGAGGCCCAAAGTATTAGGAAAAAAAGCTTAGAAGAGAGGTAGGAAGAGAAAGCAGAAAATTCAAGAATTTCAGCAGACAGAAGAAGCTGTTGCATTGGCAGTTTTGTAAGACACTATTCTAAGAGTTTAGAGGTAGAAAGGGGAGGTTCTGGGAAAACCAGTTTATTTTATTTAAAAGAAGGAACATCATTTCTCTCATATATTTAGCTTGTTTTTATTGTCAATTGACCTTCCTGAGAAATGATCTCCCTGGAATGTGTGGTCTCCACCCAGGCCAGATATTTCATTCTCCTACTCTGAAAAAAATAGGTTCCTTTAATGTGCCTTCACTGCTACTGTAATGCAGTGACTCTAAGTAACAGGATTCTTGGTGTAGTCATCTTTTGTCAGCCAGGTCATGATGCTATGTAGTTTAGGACAAATGCCTGAATAATATAGCATAGATGACTACCTTGGTGTTTATCTCAGTCATAGGTGACCCTTTTGCAGGTGCACACTTACTAAGCGTCATAGTTTTAGAAACACTGGAGAATACTAAAAGTAAAGAAGTGTCCACAATTTACTTAAAATGTTTATTACCGTCTTAGAGGATGGTATTTTTAAGCTCTTACTTTTAATAATAACCATCTCAATGACTTATATTTTAGACATTCAGAGGTGCTAACTAGGAAAATAATAAAAGGAATCAAGCAAGAAAACTTATGCAACTATCCAGCTAAGCATACATTCAAGTGCTGAAAACAAAGCCAGGGAAATATGTTTATTGTTAGCTGCCTGTTTATATACTTAACAATGACCCTGTGAATACAAATAGAGCAGGAAATAGCTATAAATCTTCATTAGAGTTGAAGGCATTACCCCTCTAATAACAGACAGAAAACATAGACATGAAAACCATGAGAATAAAACTTTCCAGTAGATTACTAAATACCTAAGCTCATTGCTATCTTTGAAATGTGTCCTGCAACTGAGTAGAATTAACATTCTTTTTAAGGCCACATATAAAAGTTTTACTAGGACACACCATGTTCTGAGTGATAAAATTGTACTCAGTAAATTTAAAACGACTCAAACTGTACAAAGTATCTTTTATGTTGGCAAAGATATTTATAGTCAAAATGAATAACAGAAGGTATCTTAAATTTTCTAAATATAAAGAAATGAAATATATTTTTAAGCAGCCCATGATCATTGGAAAAACAAGAAAAGTTAGAAAGAATTTAAATGGAATAATAATAAGTAAATGACATTTATGTGATATAGCTATAATGGTAATATGTATGTTCTAAAAATATATTTATTACAAATGTATATACTAAAAAATAGTTGATAGATTTATTCTGGAGGTCAAATGCACAATTTTACAATGGAAACAAACCAAAAGAATGATGGGACAATCAATCTGAGACTGTAAAAATAAAATAAAATAAAATATTGAAAAAGCAAGTACTAAAAATAAACCTACGTATAAAACTGCTAAAAAATAAAGTCTTTACATAAATCAATAATATTTGTTCAATTTATAGAAAAGTTGATCGTATTAAGATAGGACAATGGAAAGAAATTACCTATTCTGCTTTTCTCTTGCAGTAAAGAGACACAATGACCAAAGACATTTACAAAAGAAAGCCTTTAATTTACAATTTGTTTGCTGTTTTTGAGGGTGAGTCAAAGACCAACATTAGAGAGTCTATGACTATTGTCATGGTAGAGACGACCATGGCAGCAGGCAGTTTCCTGGCCCTCAAGGGACAGTTAAAAGTTTACAGCTGTTTCACAATTTCAACTTAGAGAGGAAGGAAGAGAGGGAGGGAGGGAGAGAGAGAGAGGGAGAGAGGGAGGGAGGGAGGGAGGGAGGGAGGGAGGGAGAGAGAGAGAGAGAGAGAGAGAGAGAGAGAGAGAGAGAGAGAGAGAACTGGAATGGCTTGAAGTTTTGAAACCTCAAAGCCGACCCCCAGTAACACACATCCTTCTAAAAGGTCATACTTCCTAATCTTTCCCAAAGACTTCTGCATGCTGGAGACCAAGCATTCGAACATATGAGCCTATGAGGGCCATTTTTATTCAAACTAAACTGAGAAGAAAGTATTTATATTAGATAAAGTAAGAAACACACATGAATACTTGTGTCATTTTTGAAGGCATCCAGAAGTGTTGGTCAATTTGCTTAAAAAGAAAAATTTCAAAAAATAATATCATACAAGTTTAGAAGGGAGATAAAAAAAAAAAAGAATTGCTGCATTCTCCTCTCCTCCTTATAGCACTGGCCCTGTATGATGTTTCCTTGCAATAAGGATAGCCAAACTTAATTAGCTTTTAAAAAAAGTCATGTGGCTAGACATTAATGCCTCCTGCCATTACACATTAAGGAATAGAGGGCTTCTTCCAGTAACCCTCTTGGAATGAATACTGCCACAAAAGTCTTGTGACACATTCAAGCACATAAGACATTTGAGGCAGAATTCTCTTGCTTATATTTTCTAGAATCATGACTCAGAGCAATTCAAAATAAGGACTTGGTGCTTTAAGTGTTACACATTGGGGCAAGGTGTTATATAATGATGGATAATTATGAAACTTTATATTAATCCATTTGGTCATTTAGCCTAAGTGGGAAAATTTCATGGACGGCATAGCATGGCACTGACTAGAGAAGCAATGATCTACATAAATTTAAATCTAATGAGAACAGTTAAATTTACTGTATAAAACTGTGGGACAATGAAATATACTAGATGCAGGTATCTTCATTGATGATTTCTACCCTAAACTCAAGAAGGAATAACAGCAGCACTACAGAAGCTCTCACAAAAACAAAAAAATCTCAATTATTCAATGAAACCACCATTTCTTATAAACCAAGCACATACATTTATAGGACTGTTTGTAACACTCCAAAATTGCAAAATCTGCTGAAAACTTATGTCATACCCAAGTTAATGGCAATGTGTGTGACATGACACTTAAGTATTGAAGAATTCTACTGACAAAGAATTACTTCTCAATGAATTAAAATTTGCACAAAGTTCAACTTTCATGATTTTCTTCATCCGTAAGTATTGACCTACCTATACAAGTGTGTATTTATATCTAGTTAATAGTAAGGAACTATGGATATAAAATTTTATATGGAAAAATGTAAAACTATACAAACAAGAATAAATCTCTAAGAAATAAAAATTTGACAAGAATCTCACTACTCTTCTTTCTGTCTAAAGCTAAAGCTATGCCATGGAGTGACACGGATGAGACAGAAAATGTATAAATGAAGAAGAATAGGAGTACAGAAGTAATGTCATTCATTATCAGCTCATATTAAATAAGTGTACAAAGGCAATTCAATGAAGGAAAGACAGCCTTTAAAAGAAATAGTAACAATACTTCTGAATATGCAATTTAAGCAAAATAAAGTATGGAACCTGTCTGCTATGCCATGCACATATAATTCCTCTAAAGTTTAAACTCAAAAATAAAAGGCAAAACTTAAAATTTTTAAAAGAAAATGAAGGTGAAAATTTATAACTTCGGATAAGGCAACAGCTTTTTAGGATTCAGTGCAGCTCAAATGCACACAAAGTAAAGTCAACAAATGTCTTAATTCATCAAGATGGAGAACCCCTATTCTTTGAAAGTCACCAGTGAAGGACTGAATAGAAAAGGCTGTTCACTTCACCAGGAATCTGCTCAGGTTATAAACAGAACTCTTGGAATTCAAGCTTCACAATTATCTCTTTCCCTCAGCTTGGTCACAGTTTCCATATTTGTCCCTCTTTATTCATAGCCCATCATGTGTCCTTTCATTTTTTTCTGTGATGATACTTAAGAACATTTTTAGTTTTAATTATTGCTCAATTCTAAAGCCAAGTTGTCTATTTTAAGTGTTTTTGCATCTGTTGCCAAGCTATGGATTTACTCAAATCTATATCTTCATCTATAACTGCATTTTCTAATGTAAAACCTAGTGGTTCAGAACAGTAATTCTTACCATACCTGAATCTTAGGTGCTGCCTTTTATGTGGATTATTTGTTGACTAGATTACATTTTGTTCCACATGGGGACCTACTGCTTAGGCAACTTCACTGTGCAGAGATGGTTAATAAACATGTCGTTTCAAAAACAGAGAAGAAAGTACATGCTACATTGTTCTCTTAGTCTTCAAAATCACAGTGTCTTATCTAGCTTGCTTTTCCTGTGGAGACAAGCCATCAAAGGTAGCCCAGATTCATAACAATTGGACACAGTCCTCCCTTAATGATAAAAAATGACAAACATGGACATCTAAATCCATAGTTATTTTTTAGAAAAAGATGTATCTTATCCTGACTGCTCTCTGTGAATTGACTACGATCCTGAATTCTAGTTCACTTATGTTTAAAAACGAAGTGTAATTA
The DNA here is from genome assembly GCA_030674055.1 of Rhabdomys pumilio. NCBI lineage: Eukaryota > Metazoa > Chordata > Mammalia > Rodentia > Muridae > Rhabdomys > Rhabdomys pumilio. The sequence goes on from JANHMN010000004.1 coordinate 66,633,916, forward strand.
TACATTTGTTCAACTTATAGATGAAAAGATTAATGTAAATCATTAATTCAGTCTCCAGGACACACTAAGTATCCAATCCTGTGTGGAAACCATCATCACTGGTAGTGTTAACAATGGACTTACTCCTAGTATTCTCCCATGGTATTCTTTGCTTTTCTAAATGGTCAAATGCAGCCTTGAAGTAATTCATTCTTCACTAAAACATGAAGTTCTTCATTTTATCTCCACCTAGGAAACACACATTTTAAAAATTTCAATTATCATTTTTATGTAGATGACACATAAGTATATATCATAGATTCAATTTTCTCTTCTAAATCCCAAATAATACATACAACTATATTTTTTAGACATATCCATATTTTTTTGAACACATCTCAAATTGCATAAAATAAAAGTAAACTTATAATTTATCCCTTCTGGTTGTTTGAATAGGTTTGTCCTCCGTAGACTAACGTGTGTGAATGTTTGGCCATAGGTAGTGACACTATTATGTGTGGGCTTATTAGAGAAGGTGTGGCCTTCTTTGGGGAAAGTGTATCACTGTGTAGGTGGGCCATGAGGTCTCCTATGCTCAGTCTTTGCCATGACTGCCTACAGGAGGTAGCATCTCATGTTGCTGCTAGTGGATCAAGATGTAGAACTCTTAGCTCCTCCGGCATCCTATCTGCATGCACTCTGCCATGCTTTCCACCCTGGTGATAATGGACTGAAACTCTGAAACTGGAAGCCAGCCTTAATACTGTTATTTTTATAAGAGTTAACCTTGGTCATGATGTCTCTACACAGTAGTGGAAACCCTAACTGAGACAGTCCTTTTGCCCAAGCATCCTTTTGTTTTACATTTGTTGACTGAAGAATATTAGTAAGCTTACCTTGAGTTTATGTTTCTTTCATCCTTAAATGTTAAAATGTATAGACACAGAGACATCTTAACTACTAGCCTGCTGTCATATAATGATACCCAATATAAGTGATTCAACTTTGTGATATGATGTCCCTCACAAAATATTCATAAAATTGATTATAATAAATGATTTTTAATTTACTTTGTAATGTTTCACTAAACAACTAGATATCTGGGAGTTTAAAAATAAAACTACTAATTTTTATAACTATAATACAAAATATATTTGTAATTAAGGGTTCTTTTTTGATAAAAGATTGAAAGAGAAAACATTGTTAATTAAACCTCAAATATTAAAGAAGCAATATATCATTTGAAACATATTTTCCTTACTTGTTATTAACAACCCTACACATCAAAAGCTTTATCCCAATAACTTCATAAAGGTAAAACAAACAAATGGAACAATTTTAAAATGATATTTTTCTTGTTCATGGACTTATCTAAGCTTAAAATTCAATGTGTTGTTCTCTACGGAGCTTAACTACATCTTTGAAGATTTGTCAAGGACCAGGAAATAACAGACACTGAAATGTTTGCAAATGTCTTGAATTTTCCTTAGTTCAGTGACCATATCTTCTTTAAATTTAGAGCTTTTTTTGAACTTAGATACGTTCATACAAAAACTTAGAAGTATTCAGTTCATTAATTTTTCCAAGATTTTTCCCTCTATCTTAGAGAATTCAAAGTATGTCACTGGAAAGCTGTTCATGAAGAAAAGTAGTATTGTGCTAGATCAGATGAGATCTCAAGGCTTCAGATGCACATCAGTGGAAAGAATTCTTCGGGTAGACCTGAAATCAAGCATGTGAGAAATGGAGAGAGGCGTTAATAGCATTCCCTGGAGCTTCTAACAACTGAAGCTGTTAATAGCTACAGCTATGGATATGAACATAGTCACTAAAACCAAGTTTTCCTAGTCAAAAGAAAAAGTATAATGAATGCTCACAATGAGGTCAAAATAAAATTTTCTAGCTATATCAAACTTTATAAATGTATACCTTTATATATACTTTCTCTCAAAACTAATAACATAATGAATCTCCTTCAAATATATTAGGCATAATTAATTATATGAGGACTTCATAACTCCTAAGTGCCTCCTAATTATCCTGGGAAGGACATACACATTAGTTTTAGGCAAAATGAGTTAGAGTATTTTACTTTTTATTTACTATTAGCACCATGCTAGTTTACTTTCATATAAAATTATTTTCTTTTAATATTTTAAAAATATTATTAACATATTTATTTGTACACACACACACACACACACACACACACACACACACACCATGAAGAGTACATGAAAGCCAGAGGTCAGTTCTCTCTTATTACATAATTTCTGTGAATTAAATTCAGGTCATTGGTCCTGGCTGCAGGCACCTTTACCTATGATTTATGTTTTATGCAAAGTATCAAAGAAAAAAATCCCCACATAAGAGTACCAAACATATTGATGTGTTTAGTTGTTAGTAAACAAGTGAGCTAGCCAGCACTTCTTCTACTGGCTATAAGAGAAGTCTCCAGTTTTGTAAAGTGGTTTATATGTCTGCAGGTTGGCTATTGATTGATGACTTCAGATTGTTTCATTGAATGGATCAAAAAATGGGAAGATTTGGTCATCATGCTAATTCAGGTCAAAATCACCCTTTTATAAAACTGGGACGTTGACTACATGACTGCAGTTTTTAGGTTGACTTTTGATAATGTGGTGTGTTGGTGTAACTCCAGATTGAATTAATCTGTTGGGGAATGGTATGGAGTCCAGTATAAAGCAATGGTGACCCATAAGTCAAGATTTACAGGTGACTATTTCACAGAGCAGTATAATTCCATAATCAGAATGAGAAGAAAAGTCAATTAATGAACTAATTATTGGTGTCACAAAGTCTTGATTAATATTTCATAAATATCTTCTAAATTTACAGAAGAATTTTTGTCTACAGACAGTCTTTGGGTGGAGGGAGTGTTCACTCAGGAATCACTAGTTCTGCACCTAGAGCTAGAATATATAATACTGTCAGATGTCCGCGGGAGAAAAACAAATGAAGCTGGGATGATCAGCTGTTAAAGCAACATAAATTTTAACAACACTATTTTTTTTAAACTAATTCAGTAAAGGTTACACTTCCATCTCTTTCCAGCTTCTGATTTTTAAGCTCATGACAATGTCCATTCTCACATGTCATTGCCAGTTTCAAACTGTGACACTATGAGATCAGTTGCTCTGTCTGATGAGATTATGTATTTCTCATAACCTGGGTATTAAAATTGCTATTGATGTGGGGTTAGATGAAATACAGCAGAGATATGAACAAATGTGTCACAATTCAGTCACTTAATACTTAGGACATGTTTTCTCACTAGTATTTACAAGATAGAAATTTCTCCTCTGAGATGAATTATGTAAAGTAAGGATTTGTGGCCCTTGGTGAGGGTTGTGCTGCTGTTTAGCTTTCATGGAATCCTATGGCTGTTAAAGGTTCTTGAGGCTAGAGTGTAAAACAGATGCATTTGGCCTCAATCTAAAAAGAGAATGCAGCAGGCTATTTCCTCATTGGAGTGATTACATGGCGGCCAGATCAGAGGTTATTATAAAATATGGTATTCATTTTTTTGTACACCATCCAAATATGTGGATATTTCTGCTTTCAAAGCTAGTGATTCACTGAGATTGGCATATAATCTATTTATTATGTGCACGGCATAAACTGAAAAATACGAGGTTATTAAAAGTATATAAAAAACCCTTAGGTACAATACATGAGTAGAATAGATCTCTGATACCTGGGGTCCTGTCTTCATAAAAATTCAGACATACAATTTCTTTGAAAGCACCGACCCCCTTTTTATCTCTTCTGGTGGTACATTCTCTCCTTTACCTTCACACTCGTTACTTAACTCCAGCTGTCTCCTCTGTCACAATCCACAAATTGTTTCGTCAGTCTTTCTCTTTAGCTCAGCTGAATTTTAAGATCAATGAACTTACTTGCCAATTTGACAGGGCTATCAGTTCTTGTAACAATTAATTAAGCCTTACAAATTATTGTAACCCACGACAAGCAGCCTCTACATTGTTTAATCAGCATGCAATAACACAGCTAAATTTGCCTGAAATAGACATGATGTTCCACAAGGCAGATATTTTCAACCAGCTGTCCAGCTTAGAATTTACTGAACACCTTTGAAAACAAAAAAGACCCTTTAAGCCTTCAACACAAGAATCTTCTGAAAGCACTTGAAAATGTCCTTTTCTCCTTCAAAATCTAATTTGTAGTCAAGCTAAGGTGTAATGAAAAAGCAGTGCTCTGTCTGGTTGGTGTTTAGCACTAATTCGGGGAAGACAAAGCAACTAGAGAGCAGTATCCAGGAGGAGAGGATACTAAAGGCAGGGCTATGTAAACACACTTACCACATTTTCATTTATCTGGTTCATTGACTTTGTCTTGTGAAAATTATAGCCGAGGAGCTAAGCTGGTAATGTGAACAACTTCACGGCTGATTGTCACACTTAAAATATCATCCAACCTGACAAGCTGGCTGGGAAGCCAACAATCTATCTACCTGTAAAAACCCACTTATGTTTGCTCAGTGCTAAGAAACATTCTTCACAGGATAGCCCTGGCAAACCCATTAGCTCAGTAGTTGCATGTAAGATGGCAGAAGTTATGTTTCCAGAAACACTATTTGTGTCTGGATTTTAGTTGAGGCTATGAAATGTTTGCAATATAATACACTGTCTTCAAAATCATTATTTTAAAATGGCACATTTCCTTTTCTAAAGACATAAATGGATGTGTTAATTTATTCCCAGCAGAGGAGACACATTTTTTTATGCTTGTACCCTTGCAAAAGCAAGTATGTGGAAAGAGAGAGTAAGAGACTAAAAAGGAGATGAAGGGAGTGCATGGGAGGGTTATGGATACTCTGTAACCCAGCATAATCTACTAATCACTACTAATTAGATCCACAGCACATCCATAGCAAGAATCAGTCTTGTACACCTATGTAAAGCTCTTTGAGTCATTTGTGTACTTCCCAGTCTGTTATGTCATTGGTGAAGTACACTTGGTTTCTAGCAAAAAACAAACAAACAAACAAAAAAACAGAAACCATTATTCTGCTTCAGATTATGCCAACCATTGATTGACACAATTTCATCACACTAGAAAGCCAGTGTCTGCTTCCTTGAACCATGGCTTCCAGCACAATATATTTTATTTCTTCTGAGTGGTTCTTCATATCATCTTAATTCAGTTTCCAGGATATGGACTGATTTCTTTCTGTTCTTTTTTTTTCTTTAACCATTTTTTATATAACTGTGCTTGCCGTTATCCCTACATTTCGGGGCTTCTTATTGACCTTTCTTTTTCACATACCAGATCCTAAGCTTTGAAAGGGAATTGGGAGTTAAATATTCTCAGCCCTGCTGCATCTCTAGAAAAAATCTCTTGCAGCTTCAGAGATATTCAATAAAATCTACTGCAATGAATACAGGAACTCAACTAGACTGTGCTAGTTATCAGCGTACTGGTAGCACAAAAATAGTAAGTTTAAACAAAGGATACCTTTGATGTAGAGAAATGATCAAACAAAGTTATCTCTGTAAAGAAATGAGTAGGGAAAAGGTTTGTAGATGTTATTGATTTTAGAAGAAACTTCAAGGAATGGGAGATGTCACAGGTTGATTCTGTACATCATTCATATGCATGGGGCTATTGGAATGACGACTTTGATCAAATTTATGGATTTTCTCTTAATTATTTATTCTCAAGATAACTACCTGGAACAAATTGTATGTCACTTGGCAATGTGTTGCTCGGCACTTCATTGGTGGAGAGAACAGCAGGAAGCAGGCAGTGCAAATTTCATCAAAGAACTAAATGAATATATTCACAGTGAAATACATAACTAAATATATGGTACAGTTTGACTAGTTAATGTTTACAATTTTAAATATTATGTACAATGACTAAGTAGATTCCATTGAGTTTTAAAATAAAGACAGTTCCTACATCGTCTTATGTTCTGAAAGTCTTTCTGTGTCCTCATCTGCAGTGGTTCCTAAGCCTTCATATATAAGGTATAATTCAGAGGTCCCGTTTCCAGCTTAGCTTTAAACACACATTCCATCATTGTATGTCAATCAGTTATAATGTCTTACATTAACTTTTGTCCATAGCACAAATAAGCTTCTCTGAGACTGCACTAAGCTGTGAATATAGAGATTTGTGTTTCCAGGACACCACGATATATATCAGAAGCTACCTAGGAAAGGCTAAAGGCATGCAAGGGACTATTCTGGAGATGTCACAGAATTTTTACATGCCCTGCAATGGGGAAGCTCTGAGGCAAGGTCCCCAGAGACTTTGAGCCAGGATTGTCTCTTGCTACTGATGCCTTTTTTCTGTCACTATTATATAGCCTAATGATTTCTGGGCATTAGTTCACCATACTGGGCTGATTCTGCAGATTAACAAGAAGATGCACACTTACATAGCTATGTTGTATAGACAAACTGAGAATTTCATAATTCCTAATAAAGATTTTATAAAATACTAAAATTCATACAAGTAATTTTGAGCCCTATGAAAGTTGCAAATAGGGTTGTAAAAACCTTCATGTGTCCCAGGCTAATAGCACTAGGATAAGAAAGCAGACTTGGAACAAATTTATGATCAGAGAAACCATTCCTTCTAGGTTAGCCATGAGACTATTATCTGGTAACTAAATGTCATAAACTGAGAATGAACAATTTATTGTAGGAGCAAGAAAAGAAAATCAAAGAAAAATAATGAGTGGTTTATTCATATCAAACTTCAAAATAATAGCAAGCTAGACAGAAGATTTGTCTATTAACAAAGCCATACTGACTTATAATATAAAAATCATTGCTTTAAACATATAATGAACTTAATGCATGTAGATGATAGATAATGCATGTTTTGTCAGGAACTAGTCTTATGGAAAGACATGAAAGTATTTCTTCTGTAAGTCTTTGTCATTTTAGACACAAACTATCATCTTGAAAATGCTATAAATTTATGCAATGTAAAGATACTTGGAAAACCATGTGATTTGTTATCCCAACATAGTACAAGAAATAAGAACTAAAAATTAACAGTGATGCAGATTTCTTCATCTTCATCCAGGTTGAATGAGAGTTTTCTGCATGTATGAATTTCTTTTATCTTTCATATTTTCTTTCACTTCTATTCTTTTCTGTCTGGCTCACAAAGAGTTAACAAATTCCAAGCCTCTTGCCTATACAGTGAGAGTTCCCTGAGGCAGAGACAAAAGAGACTAGTAATTAAACCCTTTGCCTTTTAATCCTGGCTGCTGGCAGTAGGAGTTAATTACCAGAAGATAGGGGCCTCTTGCCTTAGAATAGCAAAGAGTTAAAGAAAGGTAAATATTACCAAAAATAAATAATGTATGCTCTCACTGCTGCCCATTACTACTTTCCTCAGAGAACTGGTGGCTTGGCTCGTCTGCAGCAGTATGATATGATATTGTTGCTTTAGAAAAACAAAAACAAACAAACAAACAAACCCTCAGGATCCTTGAGTTTCCCAGACGTAAATTTTTGCTTATGTAATTAAATTTCAATATGCTTCAAATTTTGAAATGTATTATAGTGGACTAATAAGTTTAAAGTTGTTCTAATGGCTTTCTGTGTATTCTCCCCTTCTTAGAAATCTATCTTAATGTTGACAATTCATGCAAAATTCACTTGGCAGTTGTACTTACTCAGTTGAATGATATTGCATTGCAATTCAGAACAACAGTGTTTTCTCAAAATTTAATTGTTTTTTAATGTTTTCAAGTTATAATGTACTTTAACACTATTAGTGTCCATGTCTGTGCAAGTCAGTCACTAGGATTGCTGTAAAATATCCATCTAGTTGGCTGTGCTTCCTGAGAGAGACAGGATTTTAGAGAATGGGTCACAGGTAGCTGTTAGTGACAAGCATGTAGCATATGCTTCTCAAATTTTTTGGCACCTGATTCCACAAAGGATCAATCTTTTGAGAAAAAAATACTCAAACCTGTTTTAATAGCCATTCTTCCCAAAGTCACTATGTAAGATGGACAAGATGAAGGGAAATCTGATCCAAGAAAAGTATAATTTTATGTTAAAATTAGCTGACTTTTTAATCCCAGCTACACTTAAGCTGCATCCATTATAAATACAAATTGAGGGAAAACTACATTTTTTTAAAATTTAATAGGCTTTATACAGTGTGTTTCCATGTTCTTCATGTGTAATAGGCTTGGTATTCAGTATGGACAATTTGAAAATGTATGGATCCTTGCAGGCAGGAACTTATTAGGCCAATATGATCTTTCTTTCTTTCTTTCTTTCTTTCTTTCTTTCTTTCTTTCTTTCTTTCTCATATTTCGTCAAATGAAATATGAGACAGAAGTCTAGACAATGAAAGGCTAGTGGCAGGATCATAGGTGTTGACTAGACGGTGTACATATTTATATCCTTGAACATGTTTTTTAGTTTTAGTTATTTCAAAATGTAAAGATGGACTTGAGGTGTTTTCTGAGCCTCTTTTTACCCTCTTCCTTTGTACCCACATTAAATAAACCTTCCTTTTCTGCTTCTACTTTTAATTTGATTTTTAAAGTAAGCTAATTAAGGACAGTAGTTAGGCACTTAGATTGTTGCCCTTATGTTTGATAACAAACTAATTTATAAATTGATAACATAGCTGCTTAATGGTATGGTTAAAGGGTAGGTTTTTGTTGTAGATATGGAAGAGAGTCAGAGAACAAGAGAGAGAGAAAGAGAGAGAGAGAGAGACAGAGAGAGAGAGACAGAGAGATAGAGATAGAGACAGAGACAGAGACAGAGACAGAGACACAGAGAGAATAGCCAGAGGCATCTGGAATACTCCAGAGCAGAGAGAGAAAGAAGTAAATTGAACATGTCTAGTAGACTGGACTTGGGCAGGGCTATCTGTAAGAGAGAGTAGAATAGCAGGAGATAGTGAGTAAAAAACGCATCATGAGAGAAGCAGGAACAGAAACAGAGCAGAGAGAGAGGAACATAGTGTGTGAATAGCTAGGTGACAAGGAGAATGAGTATCTGTGAGCAAGGAAGCCTGAGAGCTGGAGTGAGTTTAAGGCAAGGTAGAGTGAGAAGAACTAGGATACAAGCACGGATTTTGAAATGTTTAATAAGTACCTGTGCTATTGAAGGAGTCTTATCCCATAGGCAGCCTCATGTACCTTGTACAGGAAGTAAGGGAAGTGACTAGTTTTAATAGAGAGGAATCAGCTGCACAAGCTCCCAAGAAATGCTGACCTTTTAATACCTGCTAGGTAACTCAGATCCAAAAGGGCATGGATGGTATGAACTCACTGATAAGTCAATATTAACCAAAAAGTAGAGAGTACCTAGGATACAACCTACATACAGACTGTAAGAAGTGAAACAAGCTGAAAGGCCCAAGTAAGTATACTTCAATCTGACCCAGAGATCAGGGAGATAAGAGATTCTCAGGACTCAATGGGGGTGACCATGGCCAAAATGCCCAACATTTGGGAAAGGGAACTCAAAGAGTCCACTTCCAGTAGATAGATATGGTCTCAAGTCGAGGGACTGGGTTACTAATCCACAAAATTTCTCTCCCACAATTGGTTCTATCTAAAAGAACTCTAAAGATAAGAATGGAGAAAAAACTGAAGAAAAGGCAGTCCAATGACTGGCCCAACATGGGATCCATCACATGGGGGATAGGATGTTCCAAAGCACTGATGTTATGATGTCCTTACAGATAGGACCCTGGCATGATTGACCTCTGAGAGGCCCTACCACCAGCTGACTGAGACAGATATTTACACCCAACCCCTGGACAGAAGTCCAGGACCCTTATGTTCAAGGAAGGATTGAAGAAGCTGAAGGTGAAAGATACTCCATAGGAAAACCAGCAGTCTCAACTGACCCAGATACTAGGGAACACCCAGAGACTGAGCCACCAACCTGGAGCATACAAGGGAGGGCTGGTCTGAGGCTCCTGATACATTCAGAGCAGAGGTCTACCTGGTCTGTCCTCAATGGGAGAAGTTGCACTTAATCCTTGAAAGTCTTGAGGCCCCAGGAAGAGGGAGATTTCATGGGCAAAGAATACCCTCTCAGAGTCATGAAAGAGGAAGGATGGAATGAGAAATAGTAGGAAGAAGCATAGAGAGGGAGGCAATGACTGGAATGTAAATAAATAAATTTTTTTTAAAAAAAATCTGCCAGAAATACTCCTATAAACCATATTGAACCTACATACAATGTCTGGACTGCCTTTAGGAATTTGGGGAATATGGGTTTTCTTTATTCCTGACAACAGAGTATACTTACAAAGCCATCACTTAGACATTGTGACACATGTCTATAAGAGCCATTACTCTGGGATTTTAAAGGGGAGATTGAGCTCAAATTTAAAGGCAAGTAAGGAATGCACTCTGCCAAAAATATAAAAGAGAAGAAGCAATCATAGCTTTTGCTTACACTTGATAGCAAATTAAGGTTACAAGTCTCTGTTTTAAGGGTTACTATTGCCATGATGAAATACCATAACAGAAGCATCTTGGGGGCATAAGCTAAATTATGTTTTTACATCATGATTCATCATCAAAGAATTCAATATTAGAACTCAAGCAATACAAAATCTGGAAGCAGCAGCTGATGCAGAAGCCATTGAAAAGAGCTGCTTACTGGTTTGTCCTTCATAGATTCGTTAGCCTGTTTTTCTGTAGAAGACAAGATCACCAGACCAGGGGTGCCACCAACAACTCTATTCTGGGCCCTCTCTATTAATCACTAGTTAAGAAATGTCCTTCAAGCTTGCCTGCAACCAAATCTTATGGAGAATTTTTCACAACTGAGGCTCCCTCATCGCTGATGACTCTAACTTGTGTCAAGTTGATATAAAATTAATCAGTACATGTTCAAAATTCAATGAATGATTTTACAGTGAGTGATATTTTAGATATGACAATAAAACTTAAAAAAAACCTAAACAACATTAAGTGATCCCAGTGGATGTTTATTGTAGAGTTCATTTTTCATTTTTCTTTCTAGGAACATGGCCTGAATTTCAGAAGACATAATACAGATTAATAAGACTCTTGTGTTTTGTTGTTCTGTATTTATCAGTGTGCATACATGCTTTCTATTTCTCTCTTTATCTCTCTTTGTCATTTTAGTATAGGCATTATTGTTTTTCAGTGAATATATTTGAATATTTCCTAGGCAATATTTAATGATAATTTCTGCTCTGCTTCACAATGACATTTTAGGAAACTCATTTCAGTATTAATAACTATTGCTCCTCTAGGGTAATGTTCTTTATAGCCAACTTAAATTACTTACTCTGTAACCTAAAGCCATTTTTAGATTTGTCTGCAGCCATCTTCTTCAGGGGCTATCAATTAGAAGATAGGCACTAAGTTATTTCCCATTCACGTTCTGATGTTTCATCTGCTTGTTTGATTGTTATTTCCTCACACAGAGATAAATGCTGTGAATTGATCTCTAACATTCATATTCAGACATGAACTTATTACAATAGATACAAACATACATAAGTATAAAAAAAGGAGGAAGAAGAGGAAGAGGATGATGAAGAGGGAGGGG
>JANHMN010000004.1:66660606-66814576 GCA_030674055.1 Rhabdomys pumilio
TGTGTGTGTGTGTGTGTGTGTGTGTGTGTGTGTGTGTGTGTGTGTGTATGTGTGTGTCCTGGTTTCTGTCCCTCCTCCTGTGACAGGGGCCAAACCCCTGCTAAGGCCAAGTCCCACAGGCAAGATAAGAAGTAGACAAGGAGATATGCGTCAGGCAAAAGGATCAGAGGGACACTTGTAGCCTGACTGACAGTCAGAGTGCTTCTTTATACAGAACACGATAGGCAAGGATAGATTCATGTTATTCCAAAACATACAGCGTGCACACACACACACACATACACACACACACACACACACACACACACACACATATATGTATGTGTATGCTTATGTGTATGTACATATATGTGTGTATATATGTGCTATATGTATATAACGTGTGTGTGTATGCTTATGTATATGTACATATATGTGTGTATATATGTGCTGTATGTATATAACGTGTGTGTGTGTGTGTGTGTGTGTGTGTCTATTTTTCTGAACAGGAGATTTAACTTCCTCTTCGTCACAAGATTAGTCCTCATTGATAAATGGTGACAGAACAAAGTTGCCTATTATCATCAGTTTTCTTCACGAACTCCATAAGAAAACACTAAAGAATCTTATGGTTTCAAGGGCACTAAACAGAAAGAAAATCTCCAAGTCATGTCATGTCATGTACCAAGAAGTTAATTATTATTTATTAATGGTCATAGTGTGAATTGTCTTTAGACGCAAGGAAAATCTTCAGGCCAAAGCTGTTGCAGTTAGAATTCAATTTCTTCCATAATACAATGTTTATATCTTTGTAAAATTTATTTATATGTTTGATATTGGCATTCTTGTGTTCCTTAGTCATACAACACCACAGTAGCCCTATATGAGCTAATTTTTCTAAGAAAGGAAGTCTTAGTGCTTCATTTTTTATCATTTATCCTCACCATTCTTTATCAGCAAGTATAAGATCCCATGGACAGAGATAAGGTCAGCTAATCTTACTTTATTGCAGTATCTTACCATATGTGCCCCACCCCCAATATTTTATGTCATATAATTGCATGGGAGTATAGTTAGAAGAGGATTTAACCTGATCTAAAAGCCAACTTCTCTAGCCCATCGAATATGTATACCTTTTTAATTTTACTTCATTCTGATTATCCTGTTTCTGAGCAAGCAAAGGGGCAAATATTTCAAGAATAAGTTGGAGTCAGTGCCTCATAAGGAGATCTCAGTTTATGTTGAGTCACGACCTCCAAAGTTTAAGGAAGACTTTTAAGTAGGGCTAGATAAGTATTTCTTCTAAAACCAGGATGTGTAGTATGTTTAGGACTTTCTGGAAAAGTTTAGAAGCAGCACTCCTGGGAGAAGGCAAAATTGATTGATAAAAAAATTTTCATCAATCAAATATTCTCAAGTTGTACAAATATTAAAAGACCTCCAATCATACAACATGTGGAAATAAAGACCAAAATTGGAAGACTGCATCACAGCAATTGCAGTATTTGGCTCAGATTTGCTGGATCTTTGTCAAATAGCAGTATTGATTTTCTGATTTTAGACTTCTGCTATTCCCATTATATATGGCTGTGCCACTCCTCCTCCTCCCCCTCCTCTTCTTCCTCCTTCTCCTCTTCTTACTCCTACTCCTCTTCCTTTTCTCTTCCTTCTTCTCGTACTTTTCTTCTTTTTCCCCTACTAAGTTAATTAGTCCTGCTCTTAATTCTGTGGCTCTGGGCCATTCACTGGGGTAAGAAAAGTTCCAGTGGCCAAATTAATCCATTCTTATCTCCTTGTGCAAACTTCAAGTCTAAGTGGATAAAGGAACTTCACATAAAACCAGATACACTGAAACTAATAGAAGAGAAGGTGGGGAAGACCCTCGAGTACCTAGGCACAGGGGAAAAGTTAATAAACAGGACACCAATGGCTTATGCTCTAAGATCAAGAATTGACAATTGGGACCTCACAAAATTGCAAAGCTTCTATAAGGCAAAGGACACTGTCAATAGGACAAAAAGGCAACCAACAGATTGGGAAAAGATCTTTCTCAATCCTACATCCGATAGAGGGCTAATATCCAATATATACAAAGAATTCAAGAAATTATACTCCAGCCAATCAAATAACCCTATTAAAAATGGGGTAGAGCGAAACAAAGAATTCTCAACTGAGGAAACTCGAATGGCTGAGAAGCACCTTAAGAAATACTCAACATCCTTAGTCATCAGGGAAATGCAAATCAAAACAACCCTGAGATACCACCTCACACCTGTCAGAATGGCTAAGATCAAAAACTCAGGTGATAGTAGATGCTGGCGAGGATGTGGAGAAAGAGAAACACTCCTCCATTGTTGGTGAGATTGCAAGCTGGTACAACCACTCTGGAAATCATTCTGGCTGTTCTCCAGAAAATTTGATATAGCATTACCTGATGATCCAGCTATACCACTCCAGGGCATATACTCAGAAGATGCTCCAACATATAATAAAGACATATGCTCCACTATGTTTATAGCAGCCTTATTTATCACAGCCAGAAGCTGGAAAGAACCAAGATGTCCCTCAACAGAGGAATGGATACAAAAACTGTGGTACCTTTACACAATGGAGTATTACTCGCTATTAAAAATAATGAATCCGAGAAATTCTTAGGTAAATGGGTAGAACTAGAATATATCATCCTGAGTGAAGTAACCCAATCACAAAAGAACACACATAGTATTTATTCACTGGTAAGTGGATATTAGCCCAAAAGCTTGGATTAGCCAAGGTTCAACTCACAGACTACATGAAGCTCATGAAGAAGGAATACCAAGTGTGGATACCTCAGTCTTACTTAGAAGGAGTAACAAAAATACTCAAGGGAGCAAATATGGAGGCAAAGTGTGGGACAGAAACTGAAGGAGGGGCCATCTGGAGACCATTCCACCTGGGTATCCATCCCATGTACCATCACCGTCATGCTGATGTGGAAGTCAGGAAATGCATGCTGACAAGAGCCTGATATAGTTGTCTCCTTAGAGGTCTGCCAGAGTCTGACACATTCAGAGGCAGATGCTCACAGGTAACCACTGATCTAATCAAGGGTTTCACAATGAAGGAGATAGAGAGAAGACTGAAGGAGCTGAAAGGGTTTCTGGTTCTATGAGGAGAGCAACAATACCAACCAATCAGAGCTCCCCAGGGTCTAAACCACCAACCTGGGAGCACACAGTAATGGACCCATGACTACATCTGTACATGTAGGGGAGGATGGCTTTGTCGGGCATAGGTGGGAGAGGAGATCCTTTGTCCCATGAAGGCTGAACCCTGAGTGTGGGGGGGAATTCAAGGGTGGGGAGGTGGGAGTGGGGGGTAGGTGGGGGCACATTTTCATAGAATCAATAGGAGGGGTGTGGGATAGGAGGTTCCTGGGTGTTGGAGGGAGTGGGGTGAGGGAATAAAATCTGAAGTGTAAATATAATATCCAATAAAAATAAATAAATAATAAAAAAGGGTAATTTTTTCATCCTCAAGGAATTTGCTTCATGTGAATTCCTCCTCCATTTTGACAAAACTTTGATTGGCCTGATAATGTTCATATATATATATATACATATATATGTGTGTATATATATGTATATATTATGTTTATATATATATATATATATATATATATATATATATATATATATATATTTTTTTTTTTTTTTTAACCTTTGCTGGTCACCCTCCAGCTCTGACATTCTTTTTGCCCATTTTCTGTGATGTTGCCTGAGACTTTGCAAGGGAGTTGATAAAGATGTCCCATTTAGACATGTGTATATACAGTCACTTATATCCAGTCATTTGACTGGTTATGATGAATCGTTTCATTGACTGTTGCCTACTGTAAAATAAAACTTCTTTCCGACCAATCCTGAAAGAAACCTATGCCTGGGCATAATAATTATAGTGGAAATAGTATGGTATTAAATATGAGCAAAATACATTGTATGCATGTATGACTCTCAAAGAATTAAGATATTATATTAAAACATATATATTTATAAGGCAGTTTGATGATACATTTATTAACAATGTAGTAATAATAGGTCCCATCCTAGAGCCTATGACTACCTGTGACCTTTGACCATGTTTATCATACCTACCTAAATCTGCTCCTGTAGAACAAGCCTCATATCAAATCAGGAGACTATTGGTTACCCCAAAACAATCATGGAACTCTTGCATCTGTGAGAACTTTCTGACAGGTCAGTATTTTAGCATGCAGTGCACAGTGCTGGTAAGACAACAGATGTTCTTTCTGTTCTAGCAGTCCCATAATGCCTTCTAAAAGGTAGCCAGTATAGAATAAGTTTCCTTGTTAGTGTGCAGTTGATTGTTTTCTATATGTCATGTTGCCAATCCATCTTTGCATTGTCTAAAGTATGTGTCCTGGTTTGTATACATGCTAGATTATTGTATACATACTAGATGATTGTACACATGCTACATAGTTATACTACATCATACTATACTATTATAGCAAAATCATTTTGTTATTTTATATATATATGAACAAAGTAAAATAATTATTGTAGACAACAGTTGAAAATACACATGAAACATTTAGAAGGGGAAATGTTTTAGCTTTTCAGTTGTTAACTTTAAATTCATCTTACATATGTAGAAAAAAAAGGTTTCTTGCTGGAAATGATTATTTCACTTGTTTTATCACCTTGCGAAATAGATTATTAGATTTGTAGAATCTATCAATTCATTGTTGTGAAATTTTATTGTTATTGGCAAACAACTGCTTATAAGGAGGCAATAAATTAGCAAAGGGCCAAAGCAAAGTCTAAGTCCATGAACTTATCTGGCCAGAGAAGGAAAAAGTAGTGTGAGATTTATTAGTCCAATAGTTTCATTTTGTGCCAGACAACTAGCTTTTAATATGTACAAGACATTTATGTAACCCTATAACTATAGCAATAAGTATGTTATACAGAGAGCAGTAAGCTAGTCTGAGCAGTCTGAAACAGTGTAAAAAGCTATGGGTGGACCTACAAACAGTGTAGATATTCTACATACAAATCCTAATAGATGGCTGAATTTAAATAATGCTTACCTCTTAAGTACAGGTATTTGGGAATTTATTTGTTTTTCTTATTGTGTTGAGACAGATCTTATTATGTATCCCTGTCTGACCTGGGACTCCCTGAGGAACTTACCTCTGCCTCCCTAACGGTAGAATTAAAGGTATCGGTCACTCCCCACATCCTACTTAAGTTCATATTTTAAAAACATAAATTGATGTAAATCATTTATCTCAATACTACATTGATTTGTTAGTATCTGAAGTACAATTTCTAGACCCAAATTCCTTAACTTGAGGGGAATATTCTAAGAGATAAAATTGGAAGAGGAAGTAGATACAGAAAACTTAATTTAAAACAGTTCTGCTATTTGAACACTAACTAGTAGAGTAAAAAAACTATTAGAAGTTATTTCTTTTTTAAAGATGGGAGTGAATGGACTCTTCAAGCAGAAGGTATGATTAGAGAGAATTTGGCTCTATACTTTTTTGATTAAAGAAAAACAAACACTTCACTCTATAATCAGGATTCAACTGTGACACCAGCTTCTAGAAGGCATTCTAATATAGAACTAGACCATAGGAGATCCTGTGCAGTAGCTCTGCCTCCAATTTCGCAGAACCCAGAGGAAGCACGCCTTCCAGGAGCTCTAACCCTGGGCAATATCTTTGGTAAAGAGAAAGCAATACTGGCCCCAAACAGGGAGTAACTGAGACCTGCTAGGACCCAAGAAGTTACTCCTGGCCCAGAGCACTGGTTTCTTCCAGTCTGGGCCTGAGCACCGAGCAAATCTTGGTCCCCAGCTCTAACCTCAGTAGTAACACCCACCTCACACAGATCTGATACAACCAAAATAATAAGAAAGATAGGCTCCAGTTAGAGACAGGGCAGGTAGCACTAAGGAGATTCAGATGGCAAAAGGCAAGCGCAAGAACATAAGCATCAGCTACCCAGGGTACTTGGCATCATTAGAACCTAGTCTTTCCAAACAAAAAAGTCCTGAATTCTCCATATCACTCAGAAAAGCAAGATTCAGATTTAAAATCATTTCTAATGATGATGATACAGGACTTTAGGAAGGACATATATAATGCTCTCAAAGAATTTGAGAAGAACACAGGTAAACATCCCTTAAAGAGGAAGCACAAAAATCCCTTAAAGAGTCACAAGAGAACACAACCAAACTGGTGAAGGAACTGAACAAAACCATCCAGGACATAAAAATGGAAGTAGAAACAATAAAGAAATCACAAAGGGAGACTAACCTGGAGATAGAAAACCGAGGAAAGAAATCAGGGCTCATAGACACAAGTATCACCAACAGAATACAAGAGATAAAAGAGAGAATCTCAGGTACAGAAGATACCATAGAAAATATTGACACAACTGTCAAAGAAAACGCAAAATGCAAAAGGTTCTTAACACAAAACATCCAGAAAATCTAGGACACAATGAGAAGACCAAACCTAAGGATAATAGATATAGATGAGAGTGAAGATTCCGAACTTAAAAGGCCAATAAATGTCTTCAACAAGATTATAGACATCCTCTACTACATATAAAGCTGGATCCATGTGTGTCTTCAAGATGTTCCCAGGCTGAACAAAGGATTTGTTTCCATAGGTCATTTCACATGTGGTTATAGAAATCTATGAAATCTACTCACTATAGAATGAATGAAGTGGAAAATTATTTTAAACAGCATTTCAATAAATATACTTTATTGTAATCACCACAATTATTTCTTTTTCATTTCTCCTAGAAATAGTTGCCAATACTAACTCCTCTTAATTTATATTGACTTTCCACATATATATCCCTTGTACTTGAGGCTGCAATTTTCTAGGAAAGCTTATAGTCTGTTATCCTTTGTATCTTCATTCCCAGTCTTCTGTCAGTCATTAATTGCTACCTTAGCCTGTGAGAACAAGCCACAAACTTCATTTATTCTATCCATCTCTCAAAACAAATTTTCCCAAGTGTGATAAGGTGATGACTTCTGGGGAAGTACTTTTGCAAATGGAATTAGGCTAAAGAGTCAGTTCAAGACTTTATTTAATTTCTAGTTAATATAGTTTGTGTATCCACTCTGTGCCAAGTGAAACTTAATAATCAGCAAAGTCCTAGAATGAGTCTCACTTGTAGAGTCCCTAGCATGTGCACATATTTTCAGGGTTCTGGCTTGGATACCTATGCATGACCAATCAAGCAATCAATCAATCAGTCACTCACTCAATCAATAAATACATTCATACATATATACATTCATACATTCATACAATCGTATATTTGTACATTTGTACATTTGTACATACATACATATAAAAATCAAATATTCTTCAAATGCAAAAGCAGTCTGTATTTATAGGAAATAAAACAAAACTCATTATATCCTTGCATCAGTAAGGGGAGAGGGGCAACTTAAATGGTACAGCATAAAAAGTGGGTTTGTTATCTCTGAATGACCGTACACTCTTAGTGTCACTTTTCTCTACTATTTAATTATATCCTTCCTTATCATCTGTTCTAATGTGATTTTTAAAATTCCCTATAAAACAGACATCAAAATTCTGAATGATTATATTTCTACTCCAAAACACAATTAAGGATGAGTTGTTTTGAAAGTTATTGGTAATAGAGCTTTAATAAACACAGACTATATTCTTTTTAGGGTGATAATGGTTATTGCCTCTTCTAGTTCCATGCACTGCAATCCCAGTAAGTGTTGAAGAGTTATTTTGTTTTACTTTAATTTTAACTAGAACTAGAGAACATGGAATAATAACTTCACACTATGAACATATCCAGATGACTCCTTTTATAAGAGTTCATATAACATTTCATTTCGGAGGAAGGGTCAGAAGATGTCGGACCTGACATAAGGTCTAATTTCTATTCCACCATCACCCTTCAGTCATATACACAGGTGGGCATGATAAGCAGGCCCCAGGTCCTAGAGAGATTTACATACTAATGAGGTACCTGAAGGCCAGATGGTGGAGCCAATTAAGCATTCTTCCCCAGCCCATCCCCCCTCTTCCCCTCCCTATTTAACTCAGGTCCGCCCTGGGTTTTGGGGGGTTCACATTTAGATCCATCCACCATCCGCCATGCCAATAAACTGGTTTTGGAAACCCAAGAACTTCCTCATGTGTTGGGGCTGCGCCCATGAGGAACCGTGGAGAGACCTTTAATGAATAGCCGGGCCTAACTTCCAGCTGGAGGAACCCAGGGCGTTCTCAGCCAACTACACACAGTGCGGTGTGAGAGATTCTGCGGTTCCCCAGCCATTTATTACCCACAAGAAGAAAACACTTATATTACTCTATAATTATCCCCTTACATTTAGTACAAACACACACTCTCTCTCTCTCTCTCTCTCTCTCTCTCTCTCTCTCTCTCTCTCTCACACACACACACACACACACACACACACACACACACACACACACACCATATTGTTTTTCTTCAATAGGAAATAATTTGAAGGCTGGTCTTGCTCCCCTTTGACCCATTGAATTTTCTATAATGATGACAGATTGTGAACTGGTTTTGTTTTTTCACCAATGTTTTATCTCTTAGTGCCTGGGAGAACTATTCTCACTTTACTAAATTCAGAGTCTGTTGTGTTTGAAATAAAGTCCTTCTAAAATATCAGACAAAGAAACATGCAAGGGTGCAGGTATCAAACATTGCTTTTGACTGCCTAACACAAGAAAAGAAGATAAAACAAAAACAAAAACAAAAACAAAAACAAAAACAAAACCCTACAGTTATAAGTCCATGCATAAGAACAGACACAGCAGAGCTAATCTAAAAGTATGGAGTTCATTTGTTCCACTCTGGTCATTCTCTTTCATTTTGTAAATGTATAGTTTGGCAACTTGCAAAACACAAGAATTATGTCTTAACTTGAGTGTTTTGAGCATTTTTGCATATTATTTTACACAATATTTTTAAACACAGCTATTTCCACTTATAAATCATGTACAGGTATGGTATCACACTGACTTTTTTTTTCAACAAAGAAACTTGGAAAATGTTTTAAATACACATCTTCACATCTATTTTTGTGCATAAAAGTGGGAGTGAAGGAAGTAGCCTCTCATGATAAGTTACAAAACAGTAGTCAATCAAGGTTTCATGGTTGATGTCCTCAAAACTAGGTGTGATTCAGACTCACCAAATGATGTAAGACTTATTGGGAAATTCTAGTTCCTAGTCACTAAGGGATATTGAATCATAAAGAGAGACAGAGCGACTGCACTAAAATCTATAGTATAACACATTTTCCAAACACTGGTGGATAAAGACATTTGAGAATCACTAAACTACAATCCACTTGACTAAATTATGGAGGAGCTCAGATGATCTGTGTATTTGAATTGCAGTATCAAAAAGGACAGAGAAATATTTACAACACAGAATATTCTGAAACATTTCAAGGTGATTTTAATAGAGTTTAGGAATTACACCGTGTCATTTCTAAGACTTATTTATAGTGAACTATATTTCTACTTTTTCTGGATTCTATACTGCTGTCTTCTATCATAGCACTTCTAGTCCCTTTCCTGCATTAAGCTCAACCACACTCAAAAACATATAATGCTTTCTAATATATAGGTGATCTGAGATATTATGACTCCAGGCAACTCTTTCTTGGAAATGTCTATTCATATATTTTCTTCTCAATAGAAAGTGATGTTTTGTGAAGAGACTTTTATAAGGACTAAAATTCCTTTCTCTGTGCTATCATGACAATGATCTTTTCCTTTTGTTATACATTTTATTCAATTGTACTATAATAATGGTTTTTCTCTATAAATAGATCACATTTTTCAAAAAAAAAAGATGATCTTGTCTTGACAATCACTTAATCTAAAGGTCGTTTAGGATTTATTAGTAAAACAGTAGTGGATATTTGTACAAGTCTAAAATATTTTCTATCTTGTTTACCCATACATTTTTCAAAATATGCTTAAATATTGTTTTGAATGAATTTGAAGAAATATGTATTAGTGTTCTTAGGCTTATTTTAATGAAGTTAATTAATGTTTTTGAAGTTGGATTATTTGAATTCTTGATGTATTTTGGAATTTAGCCTTTAATTAGATATATAATTACAAATATTTTCTTCTATCCCGGGGCCATACTTTCATGTTGTTTAGTTATACAATTTCATATGTGATTTGCTTTATTGTAAACATACATATATTTATTTTTATTAGTTCTTTCAGAATTTAAAATGGCTTGATCATAGTCACCCACCTCCCACCCATCCTCCAAAATCTATCCTCTTCTACACATTTAACTTTGCCCCCTCTTTTTTGTTATTATTTATAAATGACCAGTTTGTAATGCCCACTGACAGGGAATTCCACTAAAGCATGGTCAGCCACAGAGGTCTGTAATAAAAACTGACTTTCCCTTTTCCAGCAGCTCTCAATTTTCAATAATTACTCAGTTATGGGTTTGAAAATTCTACCCAAGTCTCTTCCTCTGCATGCTGGGATTTTTTTCTCACTTGAGAAGGTCTTGAGCTTAGTGCCACAGCCACTGGAAGTTCATATGTGCAATGCCTCCCTTAACTCTGGAAAACACAATTTCCTTGTAGTCTTCAAGTCTCCTAAGTTTTGGCTATTATAGTCTTTCCGCAGGCTGTCTCAATATTTCCTGAGTATTTAGGGAGAAAGGATATCATACAGGTATTTTATTTAGAGCTGAGCATTCCACAGTCTCTTATTCTCTTCACCTTGACTGTGTGTGAGTCTCTGTGTTAATCTTCGTCAACCACAAATCAAAGCTTGTTTGATGATGACTGAGGGACTCATTGGCCTATTGTTGTAACAATGCTATTTACAGCTGGATTAATATATATTCATTTAGCATAATAATAGTAATAGGTTATATTCCATGGCCTATAATTTGTCTAGTGGTGGGTCTGAGACTTAATAATGTGACATATATGGGATTCATCTTGTACAGCAGACTATAAATAAAATAAAAAGAGTTAGTTAGTTCCATGACATTTGTGCTTCTATTTCACAAGTAGGCATGTTAGCAGGTGGGTCATTATTATTGCTCACAGAAAATGTGACTGGTGATTACTGTTACTCCCCAATAGCATGCACAGCATCTTCTAGCACTATGCAAATTACCATTATCAAAGAAGGTTCTAGAACACTGTCATCTTGATATATTCATTTTCTAAAACTCAAGTATGTGGTATCTTCATCAAGCTCTGGGGGATTAATCATGAGAATTGCCAAACACCTATAATGTTTTGGAGTCTATGGAACCCTATTATGGGGCAAATGATTACAAAATAGAAAACCCATACCTGGAAGTATGCTTTTTATTTCTTTATCTGCAGCATCTCATAAGTATATTGTTACTTGTTGTAGAGTAACTCCATTTGATCTTTTTATACATATGTGTAAATATATATTTTAGGAGCTCCTAAACCAGGTTTGTATAATACTTTTCTAAAGATCTTTAGTGTTAGTTACTTTTCCCAATATTTTCTCTGTTATCTAAACTCCCGTCCCCATTCCAATTTAACAATTTAACATTGTCTGTTTTGTTATTCCCTTTTAAACTTTGTACCACTCTACTCTCTCTTCCTTTCCTAAAAACTCCTATCTCCATGTTTTTTTCCTAATTTCCTAATCTTTTTAGGTATTCCAAATGAAACATACATTTCACAAGGTAGAAAACACTAAATGACAGAAAATTTACAGACAGGATCTAAAAGTTTACATAAAACTAAGCAGGACATCATGTAATTGACTCTCTTCTCTAGAATAATCCCCTGCCTCCCCCATAATGATTAGCAACATGATTCAGCTATTAAAAACAAATACATCATGAAATTATAAGGCAAATGGATGGAACTTTGAGAATATCATCCTGAATGTTGTAACCCAGGCCTCCCAAAACAGGTATTGTATGTACTCATTTATAAATGGACATTATCCAGAAAGTTCAGGATAACCATGAACCATAACCATCCACAGACCCCCTCAAAAAACTGGATAATAAGGAGGTCACAAGTAAGGGTTCAAGAATGTCCCTCAGAAGTGGAAACAAATTGTTATAGAATGTAGATGGAAAGAGCGAGATAAATAGAAGAGCAGATGATGTAGGGAATATGCGTGGTGATCAGATGTGGGGAGGAGGGTGGGAGTGAGATGTTGGTAAGAATGGAAATGGGAAGAGTGCATCACTTGGACAAGCTGGAGACCTGGGACAGGTGAGGCTACAGGGAATCTATGACTGACCCTAGATGAGATTCCTACCAATGGGAGAAAGAATGTTTGACATGCCCAACTCCTGTAGCCAGACAGGACTTCCAGGGGAAAGAAGACATCAAACGATCCACAAAACCTTCAATCTGAAATTTGTCCTGTCTACAAGATGTGCAGGTATAAAGATTGTAATCTGGGCAGAACCATGGCTCATCAGGTAAAAGACGTTTTATGTCATACCTCAAGACGTCTTTCATCCTCACATGGTAAAAAGTAAAATCTAAGTTCTAAAAGTTGTTTTATAATTTGAAAATACACTCTGGAAACTGTGTGTGTGTGTGTGTGTGTGTGTGTGTGTGTGTGTGTGTGTGTGTATGCGAGCATGCACATTTGTGCACATATGTGTGTGCACACACACACTAACTCATACACACACACACAGACACACACACACACACGCACATACTAAAAACATGTAATGAAATAATTTTGGGGGTTGAAATTCAGATTTGTAATTACCATAGATCTGTATTGTCTCTGTGTCTAATTGGGCTACTCATTGAATTCAATCTGCTCCAAATGCCAGAAATCCTTCAAATAAGGAAATTCTTATTCTTTCAGGTCTTCTATTCTGTAGCATGTTGACAGATTAGGAAATGTGTGACAGCATGCTAGGCAATAACTATATCCTCTCATTATCAGTAATATGGCCTTCATGCTCAATTCATTAGTGAGTAATCTATATAGAACCCTACTTTCAGATTCTGTTTAAAACTTCATCTACAAAAATAGGCCTAAACTCTATACAAAGACTTATAGATACCCGAGGAATGCTGAAATGAAGAGATCCAGTCTTCTCCAGGGTAGAGTACACAAACTGGTTATCCAATAACAAATTGTGAGGTCTAAAAATGTGTATATACAAGTATCCTTATAGAGTCTTACCATGTTATAGTTGAGTACACACACAAATATGTAACAAAAAATAATGAATTAATAGAGAATAATGTTTATGCTTTCTAGACAGGAGAACCAAAGGGACCTAATGATTTACCTCTCAACTTATGTTGGGGCAATCTTGCCCTGTGATCCTGCTGGCCCAAATTTTGGGAGTTAAACTGAAGATTTTGAGTCAGTTTCCAAGATAGAGTCACCTGAGATGTTTATCTTTAGATTCACTACTTCCATATTAAAAAAATTAGATAATGCATTTGTGGATGAGTCTCTAGCCAGATAATTTCCACAAATGTTCTTCATAAGAAAAACAAGTTAATTTTAACAGATGATTAATATTTGTTAAACTAACTTATTTTTACTGAAATATTACTAATAAGTGATTTTCTATGTTGTGAATAAATAAACATGTGTAATGGAATTAATATACCAACAGAGGAAACACAATCAATAAACAACATGAATTTGTATATATCTACAAATATATATATATATATATATATATATATATATATATATATATATACATACATATATATATACATATACATATGTACACATATATAGATATGCATATATACACAAATATAGATATGCATATATATACACAAATATAGATATGCATATATATACACAAATATAGATATGCATATATATAGATATGCATCTATCTATCTATCTATCTATCTATCTATCTATATCTATCTATCATCTATCTATCTATCTATTATCTACACTTTTTCTTTCTCTCTGTGTGTGTATGTGTCTATAATGAAATTACCCATAAAACACAGGTTAAAATTTAGTCTAGAAAGTGCCTGAGGTATGTGTGTGTATACACACACACACACACACACACACGTAAGGAAACAGAGACTTAAATATTGGTTGGACTGGGCACAGTTAATAAGGACCAAGTTAACAAATTTGAAGAAACCTGATACTGACTGAATGAAAGAACCAAAAATAAAAGTTAGGAGAATAAGTATAGAGGGAGTAAAAGAATATGCAAGCACTTACAACAACTGAAAACGTTTTCTATTTCCTCTTATTTGGATTGAAATGCATTAGAACTATTGAGATATCAAGTACTTTCACAATTTCAGATTGATGCTTTCACTGTGTATGGAAGCTAAGATGTTGGCAAACACAAATGAGAAACGCTGGTGAAGTAGTATTATGTGATTGGGCAGACCACAGGAATCAGAATTAATTCTGATCAAATTAAATTTTGCACAATAAAAATAGTTTATAATTATTTTCTGATCTTGTTATGTAGATATATGTAGATATTATAACAATGTGATATATGTAGAAATTAAAACAATATTTCTTATAGCATGTTCAATACAACCTCATACAAGTCTATAAATTCTCAAGCTTCATTCAAGAGGCAAAAATTGAAATTCTAAAAGGAACAACTAAAAGCAGTCATTAGTGGTCATAATAAAGAGAGTAAAGTTTACAATTAAATATGTTGAATTCTATTGACTGGAAGTTATTTCCATCTTTAGCCAAATATCTTACCCATTAAACATTTTTAAATTTCTAAAGTCAGCTATTAGCTATATTTCAAAGCATGTTCTAATGAGAAGCAATGACAGAAGGGTTTCAAAATAATGACAGAGTAAAAATTTTTATATGATATATGGTTTTCTTTTAACATTTTCCAATGAAAATGGCTAACTTGGAAGAAATTAGTCTGAAATACAATTTACAGATATTGAATAATCATTCTCTCCTCTGCAGATGATATATCTCACTGTATTCTGCCAGCACTTAATCACTTTTATGGAATTACAATTTGGTTTCCACTAACTGTGATTTACTTAGTGTGGGTTGATTTATGCCATGGAGAATTTGTTTAGTTAATGGAACATTTTAATTTATGACAGACGGCAGCTTTGAATATCTCAATTGCATTACTATTGACTGACAGTCAAAATGTTCAAATGATATGAACAGAGACAGATAAAGGTATTTTGTTTCAGTTACACCTAGTACTGGTATAGTGTAGGTTTGAAACTAAAAGCATGAGTTAAACAGCATCATTTCTATTTGTTTTTACAAACTTTGGACTCACTGTTGCAGTTCTTATTGACATATGGTCTTTTCGGTGAAGTCTCACAGTGAAGGCTTACAGGGAATGAGTGAGATGTTTTATAATGTGTCATCAGGATGCTATTGGCATCCAGCCCTAGGTCTCCTTTCATCTGCCCAGATGGTACAGATCCTGGACTCATTCAGTGTTTTTTCTGAGATAAGGAAAGAGTAGAACCCTAATAAGCTAACAAGCGAGAGTGCTGGTTTCAGAATAACATGTATGGTCCATACAGCCAAGGCCAGATAAAATTTATGCTTTTCTCATAGAAGAGATTCACTTATCCTTCAGCGTGAAGGAATGGAAATTGAATTTGATGCCTAGGTTATGCATATCAATTTCTATAACTAAACTATTTATTTATGTCTATGTTTTCTGTATGATGTGTGACTTTTTTTTTTTTTGAAAGAATGTGGTAAGAATCTCATTTCACAGAATCAGAGAATTTTGGATCTGGTAAGTTTGTAAGTAATTCAGATAAGATATCTATTGCATTTCCTGTAAGATGTCTTCATGATATAAGGACATGGGTTCATATCCTCTCAAGATGCTGCCTGCTTAACTCATTCCTCATCTAGTTTTACTTTGGATTTAACAAATGTAGACAATTAGTAGAAGGGTGAGCTATTTTTTTTTTTTGTGACACTAACACCAGAGATTTAAGATATTCATAATCTCAGCTTCTCACCTCCCAGGTTAATGGAGGCTGCAGTGGCTACATCTTTCATCTTAGTCTTTGGTTTCTGATATGTGACTTTTTACATGGAAGAAGGGGCTGAGCCCTCTGAAGTCTGATGATACACTCATCAAGTCCAAAGGCTTTTGGATTATTGAATCACCATTACAACACCTTTTTTAAATGTTATATTTGGCTATAAATTTGAAGAATGTGGTAAGAGAAAAATGAGAAAAAGAGAATGTGGTATGACAACTAATTCTAGCTTTAATCAAACTTAAAAAATAATTCCTTATCTATTCCAAAATAGAAATTAATCATCATGCAACTAGAGAAAAACTACCATTATATAAATAGGTTCTTCTGGGGATAGACACACAGAACTTGGAAGAACAAGTTTAGAAGATCAAAGGTGATTGGATGTTTATCTTTCTTCATAAACAGGTGGAGAGTAATAATCTTGTAGAGTCAAGAGATTAAATTTTTTAAATTAATAAGACCAGAAGCCATCTGTCTTAGTTTGGCTTTCCTTTGCTGTGATTAAATACCGTGACCAAAAGGCACGTTGGAGAGGAAAGGGTTTATTGTCTTACACCTCTACATTTTAGTCCCTGTTGAAGGAAGCCAGAACAGTTACTCAAGCAGGGCAGAATCATGGAGGCCAAAAGGGATGCAGAGACCAAAAGCGTCCTATATCCTGTCTTGCACCTCATGGCTTCCTCATCTTGCTTTTGTATAGAACCCAGGACCACCAGTTCAGTGATGACACCCCTCTCAATGGTCGAACTTTCCCCCAATGATCACTAATCAAGAAAAAGTATCTTGCAGGTAGATCTTATGAACCCTTTTCTCAACTGAGAACTCTTCATTTCAAATAAGTATGGCTTGAATCAAGTTGGCATAAAACTAATCAGGAAACTATCCATTTAAATTCTGAAAAATTTTAAATTAGGAGCTTAATTTTCTTTACCAATAAAACATGTTTCTCCCCCACCCCCCACCTTTTCTGCTACCTGAAGACAGCAGTACTCTCCGACATTCTATATAAATTCCAGGCCTGTAATTTTAGAGTTTTGTTTCATAACAACAATTGCTTAGCTATAATCCTATGTGTCTGATTTAGAGGACAGAGAGTATGGAGAGCCAATAAATTGTTGTTGGAACCACAATAGATTAATTCAGATTTGTTTTCAGGGTAAAATAAATAAATAAGGGCATTAAAAATTTATCACCATTTCTCTCTTGTATGTTTGAACTGATACTATAAATGCTCTGGAGGAAATCCACTTCAGAAGGAAGCCGTTTAAATGTCTGACCTTGATGGCCTAAACATCTATTATATACTTAGTCTTCAAATATTAATTTTTTCTCAATTTCCTGGCTATATGTACACAATATAAAGCTATATACCTTTGTACAGAACCAGGGTAGAGAGCTCTGATGTTGACCATGAGGAATAGTCACAAGTTCTATCTGGTGAAGCATGTAATTTCATTGTAGGTGATCCTCTCATATGCATAACATCAGCCAGTAGAAAATGATAGATTGTGTTAATTAAGTTGACTATATTAACTACATTAATAATTTCATTATACCTGTACATCATGTTGTACACATTGATTTTTATAATTACTTTAAAAAGGCATGCATATCTATGTATTAAAGAAAATTTAATTTTTAAAAAATTTTTAATAAATCCGGAAAATTGTTATCCTGTATATTTTGAGTAAAAAAAAAACTCCAAAGGAGCAAGCAAACACAATTCTTGAGTAGCACAGAGGCTCAGAAGGGGATAGAGTCTAACTGTACATGTCCATATAAGATATATGTAAACTCTGAGGTCACACTACGACATTGTAAAGCAATATACTATTGAATCTAAAGTATAATATAATTACTTGTTTGATAATACTCAGCAGCAGAAACTATGGAATATGATGATAGACTTTAAATGAAAAAATATTACAAATAAAATGATGTAACTAATGACTTTGGAATCACAGGGATGTCTTTCCGTTAGAAACAACAGTCTTAAATACATATGTTGTGGCTTTGTGGATATTCAACATAAATTTTTTACAAAAAGAAAGAAAAAAATTCACAGGCAGATACTGCTGAGGGAAGAAAGCAGAGGGAAGAAAAATCATAAAAGTATTTAGAAGATAATAACCAAGTTAACAAATTATAGCAGAGGATATTTAATGATATTTAATGAGAATAATGCTTTATCAGAATATATGTTATTTGTAATCCATGTGGGACAGTTATTCAAATTTTAGGTTGTGGTGTAAACAAATCTTAATTAATAGAACTGTTCAGATAATTTTAATCTCCACTAAATACTATCAAACTCAAGAAAAGGTAATTTCCAATGGTTTGAGAATTAAGCAATGTAATTCTACATAACTGTCAATTTAAAAAACAATAACCATACAAGAACTGTGTTGTTTATTTTTATATTTTTTTTTGATAAAAACAAAAACAAAAATGCATGGTGAAGCCAACTTAGAGAAAAATATTCTATTTAAATTTATGGTTCCTGAGACAAGAGTTCACCACATCAGGGAAGCAAAAGGTATGTCAACATGACATGATAATAAATGAAAGGAGTTGAGACCCTTCGTAGTAAAGTATAAACAGGAGAAAGTGATTGTGAGCTGGAAGTAGATAAAAATGTTTTTTTTTTTAATTTAAAAAGTGCTGCCAGTGATTTACTTCCTCCACCAGGCTCCATAAGAATGCCACCAATTAAGGACCAAATGTTCAAGTGCCAGGGCCTGTGGGATACATTTCTGGTTCAAATTATCGTAGAAAATAAAGGGTATTTTGTACAGGATAATCTTCACAAGATGTCTCAGAATTTGTTAAATGAATATTGGACATAAAGCACTGAATGGAGGGAAAATACAGTTTTAAATATACTATTTAGAAATAAACATAAAATTTAAGGAAATTGAAATAAAGAATAAAAACTAATATATATGCAAAAGTGAGTTAAAAAGTTTTAAATTGATTCCCAGAAAGGATGTAAACATCACAGGAGTAATTAGCCCAATAAGAAACTACAAGTTATGGATAACATGTTGGAAGATTGATAAGATCACTATAGATATTATAGACAAGACTGGGTCAACAGTAGCGTGGAAAGCCATTGAAGGTTTAAATTTCAAGAAGCAGAGAGGTTTTTAAAATATACTTTTTAAACCTAGAGATAATGCAAATCAAATAGTTATATTCACTAAATAAGTTGATTTTTTCAGAAACTCCTCCCAAAAGAAAACCTTAAGTCTAGCTGTCTACAATATTGGAGTACTACCTAAATTAAAATAAAACAGCAGTGTCTTCTTAAGCACCTTTTCTTAAAAAAAAAAAAAAAAAAGACAGAACCACTGATAAAATATTTGACATGGCTCATGTGTTCTGAGACATAAAACTTGTCAGACATTGTGAAGAAAATGCTCAAGAGATTTCCAAACAGAGATGCAAATAAACAACAAAATAATAGTAAACTTTCTGAAAATGTGATCCACTATCCAGGAGGGTTGTGGGATAAAATCACTGGAGCAAAGTTCTGAGACTTATAGAAATCCCATTGTAGGAGTAGATGTCTTAACTCATCTGTATATTAAATGCATATTCAATTAAAACCTTCAATAATTATGTGATCTTTAACAACTCAACCACTGAAACCTATCTATCTGTAGAAGCAGGAAGGAGGGGAAGAAGTGACATTTAAAGATGTGCAAAATTACTTGACAAGATTGAGCATACATTTAGGAGCCAAAGACTTTATAATAATAAGGTAGAAATGTCTGTAATCTGTCAAAGAATATCTATGGTAAAAAGCTCTATCATAGATCCTATTTGTTGATGATTGAAAAGAGTCCTTTTGAGCCTGAAAATATAATAGGTGAAAATGAATGAATGTGCAGCAATCCATCTAAGTTCACAAAGAACCACGGGTCTGCAGTGGCTTGAAGAAATAAAGAGGTAAAATTTAAAAGGCAGAAATAAAACTGTCAGTTTTGTAGATATCATTATTCATACAGAGAAAGCAAGGAGTTTGGGAAGAAAAATCTTAGACCTAGCTGATATTAGTAAGGTAGCAACACGCTGGCTTCCTGTGGACCATTGAGCACAATAAGCAAGCAGTTCACTGAATAGTTCTAAAATCTTGGAGCTCAGTGGAATCTGTGTAAAGTTCCGCCAGTGCAAAGCAGTAAAGCCTTCTGACTGAAATATTTTGAGACTGGAATTAGTTGAGACTTATTCATTGTTTAGTATAGTCAATATTTTGAAGATGTCAGTTCTGCCTGATTAATATATGTCTCTGTCTCTGCACACTATGTGTGTGTGTACGTGTGTGTGTGTGTGTGTGTGTGTGTGTGTGTGCGTGCGTGCGTGTGTGTGTGTGTGTGTGTGTGTTGTGAATGTATGTATACATTTCAGTGAGTACATGGAAATTGATGAGATGATTCTAATTTTGTTATGAAAATTAGAGGAGGATAAAGAACAATGCCAACCTTAGAAAACAGCTTTGAATACTTGCACTACTAGATACAGCGATTTATTTTAACACTATGATAATTATTCAGTGTTGTGGTTGTACAAAGAGAAAAAATAAGTTGAAGAAACAGAAGTGAATCCATAAAAAAGCATAAATATAGATTTACTTGGTGATTGTACTTGTCATATATTCTGCTTAACAAATTATCTCCAGACTTAGAGCTAAAACAGCAAGCATTTATCATCTCATATTGTCTCTGTTAGCAACTCCAGAAGCCTCACTGGGTAGCACTGGCTCATGGTCTATCATGAGCTGCAGTCCAGCTGTCAGCTGTGGGGTGCAGCAACAGCTTCCAAGCTTACTCAGGTGTCTTCCGTTGAGAGGCTTCCTGTTGCATCTAGCAAGGGTCTCCTCATAGGCTTTCAGAGTTGGCTACCTCAGCAAATACTGGTACAAAAAAAAAAGACTAAAAAGAGAACACTCATAATAGAAGCACAGCCTTTCACAGCTTAATATCACAGATGACAAACTGTCCTTTCCTGTGAATGTTATCAGTGTCCCAGAACAACTCGATACAATGTGTAAGAGATTACACAGTGAGAATATCTGAAGGTGACAATCTGGAGCTATTTTTAGGGCTGACTACCTTAGAGGTGGCAGTGGTGGTCTAGTTAAGTATGAAAAAAATGTTCTTTTTAAAAAAAATATCTGAGCTGTTCTTTTAGAAATGAAGAAATCTCCGTCATATGCCACATATCATATTTAAAAATGACAACTTTAGTGTAAAAAGTAACACAAGAAACTTTCAGGAGGCCTTAGAGACATTCTTACACAGTAAGGATGTTGAATAGTAAGGCTGATATTGTGTCCTGGGATCTTTGTAAAGCAAGATGCACAAAATCATCAATGTTAATGAAAAAAATAAAAGGTTACTTCATTCAAGGCCATCATGAAGAGTACAATGTGAGACAGCACATGGTAAAAGACCAGGTAGAGTTCCTAGGTGACCCACAAATTAAAAAAAGGCCCAAGTGTCATGAACTGTTGAAATACAACCCTCATTAACTAAGCAATCCTGTTGGTGGTGTGTGTAGCTCCATCACTATGACTGTGAGAGCACCACCCTTACTGGGGAAATACCACCACCACTGCCAGAATTCCACCCTGACTGTATAAGTACCACACTCACCATAACAGCACTGCCTTCACTCAGAGAGTGCCACCCTCACTGTGGGATGATCATTCTCACTCTCAGAAGACCAACATCATTGCGGGAGGATCACTCTCACTCCTGGAGGAGGATCACCCTCACTGTGGCAGGTTCACTCTCATTCTTGGAGGCCCATCTTCACTGAAGGAAGACCATCTTCACTGTTGGGGAACCACTCTCACTGTGAGAGTACCAACTTCACTGTGGGAGGAATATCCTCACTTATTAGATACGTGACAACATATTCATATGAACACAGTTCTTGGTACTTATTTGATCATCCACGGTTGCTTATAATTATACATTTCAAGCATCACTCTTATTAAAGTTGTCTTGATCTTCATTAGTGATGATTTCCATCTACTTCAAAAGTGAGGTACATTTGCAATGTGTCCTGAATTCACTCTGGGTTTAGGGATATCTAGGATATCTTGGACTTGAAAGAGACAACCAGAACAAATCAAGATTTACCAGACATTTTATGATTTGGAGAAATTTACATACATAATTTCCTTTTTATAGTTTTTCTCTATTAGTCACTTCTGTTTAGATGTGTGTAGATCTTCAGAGGCCTCATTAAAATAGAAAACTTGCTTCAATTATTTATGAATACAACATATCTCTTTTTATCATTTATTTAAGATCTTAATAATTAAAAAAAAGATACTTTAAAGCAAACAAAAGGAAAAAATGGGACAGTAAAGCTTGAAATGGCCTAAAAACTAAATTTAAAATCTTAAAGTAAATATTGACAGATATGAAGACTATAGTATCAAATCTTTCTGTGAATGCTTCATAATTGAAAATTTGGTGAGAATATTTTCACCAACATTGTAAGCAAACAGGCCAAAGCTTCACTCTTTAAAGAAAGAACTTTAATTCTTGAATTCAAAAGAAAGTTTCATTAACCATGAATGCTTATTGATAAACTACTTTTTTCTTGTGAAAAGTTTGAAGTTTCAAACATACTCATGGAAATCCTCATTTTAGTCCTAGTAGGTATCTCTCCACTATTAAGGACCTAAGCTGGACATTTGAAGTTCTTTTTCTGATTGCAGGCACAGCTAAAGATACTCTGACCATTGATAGGATGTCCTTTCTTTGTTCCTAACCATTTTGTAAACTCACCTAACTACAGAAACATTCCTGGACCTACAAACCACCATTCTCACAGTCTAGAGCAATCAGAATTCAACCAGTTTAGCTGGCTAGCTTGGAAATTTTCATGCTAAAACAATAGCTTATGGCTGTTAACCTTTTCTAGACAGGCTACAAAACTCAGCCACAAAATCAAGCTCTACACACCTCTACAGATCATATTGCTTGAAATAACCCAGGTAGGAGAACTCAGATCTTAGCTTAGTTTCTCTTTCCCCACCGCCAGACATTATAACATTCTTGCCTTTGTTGTATTAATTAAGTGCAACACTAATATTTAAATACAGTACAAAGATACAATTTTAAAATGCATGGCCCACTCATAATGGTCTAGAAATCAGTGTACTAAAATATTTTACAAGTCACAGGGTATTAGAGTACTTACCATGCAACTTAGAGTGCATTCAAGTTGGTTGTATGTACTTGTGTGTGCACACATACATGAGACAATACTATAAAAATTTTAACAAATATCACAAGATAATTATATTCTTATATATGTTAAATTTATTTCATAATTGTTTATTTAGTAAAGTTTATGCCAGAAACCTATGCCTTATGCAAATTAAGAAAAATAAAATGAAAAAAGTACTAGTTGTTAAAGTGCTAACACAATTCCATCTATCAGTGAACACCAGCAGAATAGTATGTCTAAACTTTTCTCAGCTTAATTTCATTCAAAAATAATTTCAAAGCTAAATGTAGTAGTGTCCACCTTGAATCTAAGCACTGGGATAAAAGACAAAAGATGTCAGTGATTTCAAGGCCAGCCTGGTCTTCATAGCATGTTTTAGGCCAATAAGAACTAAGGAAACCTTTACCCTATTGAATGTGTAATTGCCACAGATTCTCCTATTCTGTAGGATGTTTCTTCATTCTGGTGATGCTATTGTTTTGCACAGAAGCTTTTGTCTTCATGCAATCCCATGTTTCACTTACTGGGGTTATTTTTTGTAATGTTAGCCTCCTTTGCCGAAAGTTCTTATTAGTTTCTGCATATTGAAACATTGTAAAAGTGTTTTGTTTTATTACAAAAAGTGTTTAAGTGTTGTATTTCATTATAAAATACGTTAGAGTCAGAAAAGCAGCTGTGGGTTTCCTCATGTTAATGTTGTAATGGCCATTTCCTCAAATCAACAATTTGCTGTATGACTTCAAATACTGTGACCCTTTATAAATTAAAATATGGCAATAATGGAGCAGAAAATAAACTTCGATTTTCAACATTATCAATAAATCAATACTTGTGAAAATTGGAGCCTTATGAACCTTGACATCACATTGATAAACGGAAAAAAATGACAAGCCCCAAAAAACTACAAAACATAGTTTAATATTCAATGAAATGTCATTCCCATTGTAGACATTTCCAGTAAAATTTGAGTATCACAGCCTGTTATGTCACAGATTAACTATGATAATATTGTTACTTAATCCTAGAAGTAGTTTATTTTCATTAAGTAACAATTGGAGGAACATAGGTCTTCTGGTATTTTGTCTACTGCCTTTTTTCTCTGGAATATCAAAATTTCCAGAAATATTTATTTTAACATATGGACTATATTATAAATTTGAATAATTTAATTTAAATCAAAAAGAAACTAAAATTAGCTTTTATTTAACAAGTGAGTTGTAAGTTAGGAAACCAGGCAGAACTGTTATAGTCAGATAGTAGTTGTTCTCTATTTACCATATACAGGAGAAACTATGTTACCAATAAAAGAAGATTTGAACCTTGGAATCTACTGACATTAAGTGTTCTCTGTCCACTCAAGCTCATGAATCCCACTTTGTCAATGTCTGCTTTACTTTGTTCCATATCAACTTCTCTTGAGTGTATGGTTGTTCCATTTGTTCGAGCCTGGAATCTTAAAAATTCAAATCAAGAGTAGAGCAAATCTCTTTGAAATCGCAAAATATTTACTTCAACTTATTGGCTTTCAGTGGACCTTAACAACATCTCTAAACCAATCCTTTCAGAGAACATAAAGCTATAACCAACTTAGAATAGTTTGTCAATATGGCAGATGGAGGTGAAATCATCAAAACATATAGACAACAGGTGACATAATTATAATTCTACATAAAACACTGAATAAAGAAAAGGAGGAGAGCAGGCATCTGTGTATCCGTTAGAGCGCAAGTAAAAGAAATGTAATTAAAATGAATTAATTTTTATGAAGAAAAAATTTGACTCATATAATTTAAATCTAAAAGCTCCCCCAGCCCCACATCTCCAGCCATCTTCAGCAGATTTGTATCCTGAACCATACAAGTAAAAGCTTCCTTTTCCCCACTGATCTTCACTGTTTACAGAGTCCTCTGCAGCAAGCCTAGTTGCCCTGAGCAGTCTGTTATTCCAGGGGGACCTCCATTCTCCTACCAACTTTCCACTCATTTTCATCATACTTGCTCTGCTTGAGCAATACAGGTTATATTCTCTTTCCCCACTCATATTCAGGGCTTGTTGAGCTCTCTGGTCATGCAAAGTTGCTCAGAGCAGCCTGTTAGCTCAGGTAGATCTCTATTCTCCTACCACTTCTCTGTCCTACTTCGTTGGACCTGTGGATCCAGAATCATACAGAAAGATGTACATATCAGGAGCCATACAGCCCATATCTATCAGAAGCTTTCCACATTAGGACCATCCATATAATGTACCTCCCCCACCCAACAACAGGAACATCAAGGAACCAAAGACATTCAGATGGTTAAAGGCCCTCCAAAGAACACAATTAACAAAAGTCAGGCGTATATGACACCTTTGAAGCACAGCTATCCTATTACAGCAAGACCTGGATATCCTAACAAAACATAAGTAAAAAAAAAAAAAATACCTGAAATCTAATCTTATAAAGATGATAGAAGCTTTTAAAGAGGAAATGAATAAATCTCTTAAAGAAATACAGGAAAATACAATTAATCAGGTAACGGTCTTTATTGACATTGTTTGTTAAGAGCTTTGTGCTCTTGACAGGCTGCGTTTGAGCACCTGCCGAAGAGCTATCAGGATTCACAAATGAAACACACACACACACACACACACACACACACACACACACAAACAAACACACAAGCTACACAAACACACATGTTAATTTTAGTGTGCCTTGATTAGCTTAATGGCTGGACGTTTCTAATCCTTCCCCTCTGCTAGTAAACAGTCCCCTCAGATACTCCTGAGTTAACATATTTCAAAATTTACATTCATCTCTGCTACCCCAAACACAGTTGGCAAAGTAGCCCATGTGGCTAGTTTTCCCAGTTATCACAAGTCAGCAAGTCTTTAGGTATGGTTCTTCTTCTTTCATCATTGTCATGGTAATCTCTGCTTCCTTCCTCTCTCCAGGTTCCTAGCCCACGCAAATCTCAAAGTCTTGCCTCCATCTAACTGCCCAGCCATCGGCTGTTAGCTCTTTATTGATCCATCAAAAATCAATTGGGGAAAAGAACTTTCAACATTTGGACATGCGAATTTCTGATTTTGGGGTCTAACAAATCCCAAAAAAAAGTCTTTAAAGAAGAAATAAATAAATCCTATAAGACATACAGGAAATACAATTAATAAGGCAAAGAAAATAGGTAAAACCTAAAATGGAAATATAAGCAAAAAAGAAAAACAAAACAAACAAAAATGAAAAAAAAAAAAACAAAACAAACAACTAAACCAAACCAAACAAAAACAAGAAAACAAAGAAAATGAGGATATCCTAGAGATGCAAAACCTAGGGAAGAGAACAGGAACAATAGTAGCAAACATCACCAACAGAATATAGGACATGGAAGAGAGAATCTCAGGCATAGAGAACATAATAGAAGAAACTGACACATCTGTCAAAAAAATTAAATATAAAAATTCCTGAAACAACACATCCAGGAAAATTGGGATACTATGAAAAGACCTAACCTACCAATAGTAGGAATAAAAGAAGGTGAAGATTTCCAGTTCAAAGGGCTAGAAAACATCTTCAGCAAAATCATAGAAGA
The DNA here is from genome assembly GCA_030674055.1 of Rhabdomys pumilio. Lineage (NCBI taxonomy): Eukaryota > Metazoa > Chordata > Mammalia > Rodentia > Muridae > Rhabdomys > Rhabdomys pumilio. Next base: position 66,687,486 of record JANHMN010000004.1, read on the forward strand.
AAACGTTCCCAACCTAAAGAAATAAATGTCTATAAACATACAAGATGCTCAAAAATACCAATTAGACTGGAGCAGAAAAGAAAGTCCTCTCAACACATAATAATCAGAACTACAAAGCAATTCTACAGAGCAAAGAAAAAAATATCAAAAGCAGCAAGGGAAAAATGTCAGGTAACATACAAAGGCAGACCTATCAGAATTATATTAGACTTCCCATTAGAGATTCTAAAAGCTATAAGGGCCTGGATAGATATCTTATAACATCTAAAAAAACTACAGTTGTCAATCTATACTACTATACCCAACAAAACTCTCAATCAACATTGAATAAGAAAACAAGATTTTCCAAGAGAAATCAAAATTCAAATCTATTCACAAACCCAGCCCTACAGAAAAGTAGAAGGAACATGCCAACTCAAGGAGGATAATTAAATCCAAGAAAACACAGAAAAAAAGTAATTCCACACTAGCAAAAATAAGGAAACACACACACACACACAAATACCACCACCATCAAAATAACATGAAATAACAATCACTGGCCATTAATATCTCATAAAATCTATGGGCTCAATTTTCCAATAAAACGACTCAGGCTAATAGAATAGATATAAAACTGAGATCCATCATTCTGCTGCATACAAAACATACCGCAGCAATATAGAAAGATAATACCTAGAACTAAAAGGCTGGAAATATTTTTTCCAGGCAAGCAAGAGCAAGGAGCAAGTTGGAATAACCGTTCTAATAAAAATATTAATTAATTGACTAACAAAAGATACAGAGAAGGACATATCATACTCATCAAAGGAAATGTCTACCAAGAGGATATCTCAATTCTGAACACCTATGCCCCAAACAAAATGCCACTCACATTTGTAAAAGAAATACTGCTAAAGATTAAATCACACATCAACCCCACATATTAATAGTAGCAGACTTCAGCACTCCAGTTTCACCAACTGACTGATCATCCAAACAAAAACTAAACAATGAAATAACGAAACTGACAGCCATTATGAATCAAATGGACCTATTATTTAGAGAATATTTAGACCAACCCCAAAAGAATAAACCTTCTTCTTAGTATCTCATGGATCCTTCCTCAAATTTGTCCATATTCTTGATCACAAAGTACACATTAACAGATACAAAAAATAGAAATGATTCATTGTATCTTATCAGACTACCATATATTAAAGCTGGACTTCCTCAATAACAGAAACACAAGAAAGCATACATTCATTGCAATTGAACAACTCTTTACCCAATTATCTCAAAGTTTGGGAAGAAATAAAGAAATTAAAGACTTTTTAGAATTGAATGAAAAAGAAGGTACAACATAACAAAAAGTATTGGATGCAGTAAAACAGTGCTAATAGAAAAGTACATAGCACTAAGTGCGTCCATAAAGAAATCAGACAGTACTCATACCAGCAATTTAAAAGTATACCTAAAAGCTCTAGGAATAAAAAGAACAAACACACCAAAGATGAGAGGAAGGCAGGGAATATTCAAAATAAAGGTGAAATCAATCAGTTAGAAGCAAAGTTAACAGTATTAAGAATCAACCAAACAAAGAACTGGTTCGTTGAAAAAATCAACAAGATAGACAAACCTTTAGCCAAACTATACGGAGAGAGAGACAGTATCCAAATAAACAAGATCATAAATGAAAAGGGAGACATAACAACAGACTCTGAGGAGATTAAAATAATCATTAGGTTCTTCAAAAGCCTACAGTCTACAAAATTGGAATATTTTAATGAATTGTACAATGTACTATATGGATACCACCTAACAAAGTTAAATCAAGATCAAGAAAACTATTGAAGCAACCCTATCCCTAAATAAAAAGAAATGGAAAGAAATAAAAAAAAATAGGAACAGTAATTAAAAGTCTCCCAACCATTAAAAGCCCAGGGCCAAATTGTTATACTGCAGATTTCTACTAGCCTTTCAAAGAAGGGATAATACCAATACTCCTCAAACTATTTCCACAAAATAAAAACTGAAGGAACTCTGCTAAACAAATCCTATGAGATCACAGTCATGCTGATAGCTAAACATCATACTTACCAAAGAAACACAATTTCAGACAGATTTTTCTTATAAACATTGATGTGAATAAGCTCAGTAAAATACTCTCAAATGGAACCCAAGAACACTTCAAAAACATCACCCATCATGATCAAGTAAGATTCATCCAAGGTATTCAGGGAAGGTTCAATAAGCGAAGATCCAAAAATATAACCAACCATATAAACAAAGTGAAGTAAAAAATTACATGATCATCTCATTAGATGCTAATAAAGCCTTTGAGAAAATTCAACACCCCTTCACATTAAAAGTATTAGAAAGATCAGGGATACAACACACATATCTAAACACAATCAAAGCAATATCCAGTAAGGCAAAAGCTAACATAAAGCTAAATGAAGAGAAACTTAAGGCAATTCCATTAAAATCAGATACAAATAAAGGGTAACCATTCTTTGCTTCTCTGTTCAATATATTAAACTTCTAGCCAGAAAAATTAGACAACTAAAGGAGTTCAACGAAATACAAATGAGAAAATAAGAAGTCAAAGTATCACTATTTGCAGAAGGTGTGATAGTATATATAATCAACCCCCCGAATTCTATGCCTCAATTTGGATACACCCTGTACCTGAGTGTTGTGAAGGGCAAGACTTATAAAAGAGCCCAAGGACACACAACATGCATGTGGTGTTCTATGAATGAAGGGAAGAATTTTACATTTGTCCTGTTTGGTATGAGTTTGTTATTTTAATATGGCACTTGATTGTTAGTGAAAAGATGGATTAAATCGACAGCCACCAGATCAGGTTTTAATGGAAGGTATGAAAGCTGGTTTTTGTTTGTTTGTTTTGTTTTTTTTTTCTCATAAGAAGGAAAGCTGCAGAGTGGTTCTGTGTATAGAGCAGGAGACCTGGGTTCACACGCTGTATTCACACAGTACAGGCGTGCTTGTTTATCTCTCTCAAATTTAGTGTCTTTGTAAAACGGGTGGGATTTGGACATATCAAGTTTTCTTAACTGATTTATATTTTCATAAAAATTAAAATTACATATGGCTTGTATATACTTTCAGAAATGGTTGTAGATAGGACGTTACTGATGTACTGTGGCAATGAAGCAATTATTTTTGATTTCTTTTATTTTTTGGTAACATGATATAATCACATTATTTCTAACATTCCATTTATACTCACAAAGGTGATCCACCCCACATCAAGGAAACTTCTTTGCAATAGATGGAGACCATTACAGAAAACTGCAGCCAATCAAAATGTGTCTATGTAGCCCTGTAACAATGTATATGTATACGATAAAGCTCACACACCTAAGGCTCAGGGATGACTGCATAAAAAGGACTGGAAGCATTTTAAGAGACAGAGGCATGGGCAGTTGGCTGTGTGATTTTGTCTTCTAGAAATGTAAGAAGAAAAGCTTATGAAATCTCTCCCAAAAAGCTGTGTAAACATAAGTAAAACAATAGATATACTAAAGTAAAAGTAATGTAAAGAGGGGAGAACACAAGGCTTCAACCCTACACAAAGAACTGCAAAACCATCCATCTCATCCTTGAAAGGAAATTATGTTTGCTAAACCTGTCACATTAAAAACGACACAGTAAGATCAAGTGCACTAAATATCCTTGCATCCACGAGTATAGCAAAACAATTAGTACTTAGATGTGGTATAGTGCAAGTTTCCAAATTAGATTCTCATCTCATGATGTAATCATTTTATTCTTCATTTTCTTTAAATCTACAAAACAGAATAATCATATGCATTTGAACTCTATATAATATAAACATTTAAAGATGTAGGAAAGTTTCCTTAGGACTAAGCAGCAAAGATGACCCAGATGACCTACTTTTTTTTAGAGTACTTCCTAATTCCTCCTGTATTTAAGCTCTTTCTGTAACCAAACTATTGTAGATAAGTGAGAAACTGTATTCTGGCACAATTATAGATGAATATTTCATATTTTCCAGCCCTTTTGATTCTTTGAAAAATCCAACCTGACAGTCTTTAAAACACAATGCATGACTACTGGAAAATATATTAAATTAGGATGTGGAAGTATTTAGCCAGTGCAGCTAATATTTGTTTATAACTAAGTTTTGCATTTTTCATGGAAAATGTTGCTGAGGACAAGATGCAAAATATCTCAAGGTGTTAAGTGAGAGTGAGAGTGTTTACAACCTTAATGTGAGATCCCCAGGCTTCCAATAAAGTAACCTTAGGGCTTTTCTGTAAGCAAACACAATAACCCGCATGTGTCCTTCTCCCTTTTACTTTTTACTTCGCTTCTTTTTTCAGTTAGGCACAAGATTCATTGACACTTTTTATAATGCCTCCTTCTGTCAAGGTGTCCCTTTGCCAATCCACATACTTTTGTCCATCTCTAAATCTTTATTTAAGCTTTACTCCAGTGGCATCTTTTATCTACTGAGATAACCAAACCCTTTTATCTCCAGGACACTCAGATGAAGGGCTTAAGAAAAACTAGAGTGGGTTGGGCAAGCAGGGCAATCGTGTTCTGCAGCAGATTCTGGATCTTATTCTATTCTGTTACTTACACGTGTGGGGAAATTTAAAAAGATACTTTAACATGCTGCAGGCTCCTCTGATCTTCTGTCACTAGCACACGTTTTTTTTATGCATTTCCCACAGGGAGGAAAAAATTACACAGCTGAACCATGCTTTGTTTCACAAATAATCTCCAGTTCAAGTGTCTTAGATCACCACAAAGCAGTTATCTGAATCATTTCAGAAATTGCTTCCCAGTGCACATTGAGACCTTAATAACAGAACTGAATGATGGCTGTGGTGTTGCTCCCTAAGGTCACAGCATTCTCCTTCAGCTTTTAAACCCTCTTTACCTTGCTCTGCAAATGTAGGAGACCTGATAAGTTTTTCTTCATCAGGAACCATGGGTTCTGATGATTATCTGGTCTTTCGGAAAGGTGTCTGTTATTATGGATCAAGGCAAGTAAATTTCACTAGAAACCTAAGCATCTGAGCTGGAGATATCCATTGAATGACTTGCTATTAGTGTGACATCTCTATAGTTAATCTTTGCTTAATTTATTCTTATATTTGTATTTGAAAGTAAATATTATATTGTTCATAAATCTTGAATGTAGGGCATAGTAAAATCAATTCAGGCTGTAATAACACTGTAACTCTGTACCTGGTATCTCTGTGCATCTTTATATATGAGAGTGGAGAATCAATGTCCTCTCTTCTTAGAGTTGCCAGGAACACAAAACAAAACTTTAAATATTGTAATGCAATGTGCACCGTTCATTGTCTTATTCACAGCAGTCATTCAATAGGTGGTAGTGAATAATATTACACTTATATTAAATAAACTCTTAGACTCCTTATAGCTTAATCAAACAATGTGTATTTCTTTGTTTCTTATGTTGGGGGCACATGTTACTGTAGAATATTTTTTTCCATGGTGAAAGTTGAGAAATAAAGATAATTTACCAGATGATCTTCAAACAAAGATAAGTTGGCAATACAAGGAACTGGACAGTCCTTGAATCAAATTTCCATCATCTTTCTTCCACAGTGCCATAATTTTAATGAATAAAATGACATAAATACTTTATAGATCTGAGGGTCAGAAGTAGAGCACAGGCTTTGCTTTACTAATAGCATATGTTGGTGTGGATGCATTTCTCCTGTATCTTGTACTCCCTGTGGAATAAATATTTTCCTTGTTCACAAACATGTTTAGGTACATTTTATTCTTCCTGATTGCTGATCAGGTGAGAATATCACCTTTGAGGAGGAGACAACACTCTTTGTTCATACTTCTCATTTCTCCAACTTTTGGTCCTGCACCCATTCTTTCAATCTCTTGTCACTTTTTCCAAATACTGCAAAGCTAGCTTCTTCTCCTTTTAAGAAGAAATGTTAAATTATGCCTGTGGGTCCTTAAAATTATAGGGTTGACATCTCAGGGGTGTGGTGGGAAACGAATCTCAACAATCTTGACCCTCACAGGACTTCACTGTTTCACCCATTTCTTACACCTCCATCTCCCATGAAAATTCTACATTCCTTTTTCCTTAGTTGTGCTCTGGCCTTGCTTGCAGAGCTTTGTACTTTTTACTAAAGTCAGCAACATGCTATGTCGGAATTCCTACAGGTGAGGAGAGTTGTTTTACTTTAGACTCTGCTGTAATACATTATTTATACATCTGGTAAAGTTTTTGTAAGAAAATCTAAAATTATGCATCTCATACACAACTTCATGTCTTTGAGTTGAGAGATACAATATACACATGAAGAATCTTTTCCCTCAATGTTGTCTGTTATCCAGGAACACCAGCATAAATGGGACCACTTAACACCTTGAGATATTTTGCATCTTGTCCTCAGCAACATTTTACATGAAAAATGCAAAACTTAGTTATAAACAAATATTAGCTGCACTGGCTAAATTCTTCCACATCGTAATTTATTATATTTTCCAGTAGTCATGTATTGTGTTTAAAAGACTGTCAGGTTGGATTTTTCAAAAAATCAAAAAGGCTGAAAAATATGAAATATTCATCTATAATCGTGCCAGAATACAGTTTCTCACTTATCTACAATGGTTTGGTTACAGAAAGAGCTTAAATACAGGAGGAATTAGGAAGTACTCTAAAAACAGTAGGTCATCTGGGTCATCTTTGCTGCTTAGTCCTAAGGAAACTTTCCTACATCTTTAAATGTTTATATTATATAGAGTTCAAATGCATATGATTATTTTGTTTTGCAGATTTAAAGAAAATGAAGAATAAAATGATTACATCATAAGATGAGAATTTAATTTGGAAACTTGCACTATACCACATCTAAGTACTAATTGTTTTGCTATACTCGTGGATGCAAGGATATTTAGTGCACTTGATCTTACTGTGTCGTTTTTAATGTGACAGGTTTAGCAAACATAATTTCCTTTCAAGGATGAGATGGATGGTTTTGCAGTTCTTTGTGTAGGGTTGAGGCCTTGTGTTCTCCTCTCTTTACATTACTTTTACTTTAGTATGTTTATTGTTTTACTTATGTTTACACAAGCTTTTGGGTGAGATTTCATGAGCCTTTCTTCTTACATTTCTAGAAAACAAAATCACACAGACAACTGCCCATGCCCATGCCTCTGTCTCTTAAAATACCTTCTTATGCAGTAATCCCTGAGCCTTAGTTGTGTGAGCTTTATCATATACATATACATTGTTACAGGGCTACATAGACACATTTTGATTGACTGCAGTTTTCTGTAATGGTCTCCATCTATTGCAAAGAGAAGTTTCCTTGATGTGGGGTGGATCACCTTTGTGAGTATAAATGGAATGTTAGAAATAATGTGATTATATCATGTTACCAAAAAATAAAAGAAATCAAAAATAATTGCTTCATTGCCACAGTACATTAGTAATATCCTATGTATAACCATTTCTGAAAGCATATACAAGCCATAAGAAATTTTAATTATTTATGAAAATATAAATCAGTTAAGAAAATAATGAAATGTTGCCCTTCCTAGATGCTTCAGTGATACTAGGTCTGCATGTTGGTCAACCATGTTAAAGGACAAGACAGAGGACTGAATGCCATACTGCACCAACAAGATTTTCATGTCTTACAAGAGGAGATAATACTTTCTGCATTTTGGAGAAGAATGGAGTATAAAATTCATAGCTTGTAAAATAGTTATCTTCTTACAAGAGAAGAAATAGTTCTGAAAACTAACGACATTAGCCCTCAATTGCCCACACCTTCCTCTATCATACATGAGCCTTTTTTTGATGTGAATGGCAACAAGCCAAACTATGTTAGTCCAATTATTAAGCTGACTCATTTCAAACTTGGAAAAAACACAACATAAAGTATATATAACCTAAGAATTGCTTAATTTTGTTAGGAAGACATTTTGAGTGTTGAATTTGCCAATTATGGTATCGAAAAATATGAAACTATTCTAGAAAAAATAAGCATTGTACCTTCTTGTAATCTTTTCTAGGCTTACCATTCATTCAGTTCTGCTACTGAAAATATTAGGATAATAAAATGGTGGGGAGATAGGTGAATTCAGTTTTTATTTTTAGCAATTTTGATTTTCTATTTGCCTTGAAGGACAGTTTATACAAAAGCCGAGAAGAACTTACTTCTCTCTCTTTTTTTCCTGACCTTATCTGGAGACTTCTAGCTGAGATTACAATTTCCTGAGGTTGGAGGTAGATATTATCAATTACCAGCTGTTCTTAGCTACATAATTTAAGTACCTTACAGTGTTGGTAAATGCTAAGTGCTTGAAGGTTAGTATTAATTATATGTAACATATTAAGCTACTATAGATCTTTAATGTTAATAGCAACTTGCAGTGTTGTCTGAATTAGTTCAGTATCTAGCCCCTCATTACATAAGCTTTTCATGTCTTACAGTAGAGGTCAGAGTAAATTTTAGTACCACGAAAGATTTTGTGAACTAAAAATAAAAATACATAACCATGAATTAATATCATGAATTTTCTCATGTAATTTCAAATAAATAGAGAATCTAAAATATCCACCTATCATTCTGATTAAATTAATAGATTTTCAGGAATGACCAAATTAACAAATAGAGATGACTATAGCTTATAAAATGCTAATTTTTAAAAAAAAATATGTTATGTAGATTGCAAGCAGAACACAATTTGGGTGAAAAATTTTCTGGGTGGGTTTCTGTCTTTATGTCTTAACTGGTAGTCCTCCAAAGGATGCCCCTCTCTCCCTACTGCCTATTTCCATTCTCGTTCCACTGCTATTCCTATACTTGATCCCCCACCTACTTCTTTACTCCCTTGCCCATCTCCTCATCAACCCAGTTCCCTCCCTCCATCCGCCTCCCATGTCTATTTTATTTCTACTTCTGAGAAAGATACAGCCATCTTCTCTTGGGCCTTCCTTGTTATTTGACTTCTTTAGGTCTTTGAATTTTAGCATGGTTATACATTACATTATGGCTAATATCTACTTATTAGTGGGTAAAAACAATGCATGGTTTTGGGGTTTGGGTTATCTCAATCAGGATATTTTATAGTTCTATTTATTTGCCTGAAAATATCATTATGTCCTTGTTTTTAATAGCTGAGAATTATTCCATTCTCTAAATGGAGCACATTTTCTTTTCCCATTCTTCAATTAAGGAACATCTAAATTGTTTCCATTTTCTGGCTATTATGGATAAAGCTACTAGAAACATAGTTTACCAAGTGTCCTTGTTGAATGGTGGAGCACCATTTGTGTATATGCCCAAAAGTGGTATAGCTCTGTCCTGAGGTAGAATTATGCCAAATTTTCTCTGAAACTGCCAGATTGATTTCCAGAGTGGCTCAACAAGTTAGCACTCCCACCAGCAATAGAGGAAGGTTCACCTTGTTCCACATCCTCACCATCATGTGTTGTCCATTGGGATTTACTATCTTAGTCATTTTGTTGGATGTAAGGTGGAATCTCAGTCATTTTTATTTGCATTTTCTTCATGACTAAGGACTTTAAACATTTCTTTAGGTGCTACTGGGCAATTTGAGATTTCTCAGTTAAAAATTCTGTTTAGTTCTGTACCCTATTTTTAAATTGAATTATTTCAACTGTTGAGGTCTTCCTTCTTTAGTTATTTATATTTTTATATATTAGCTCTCTGTCCTATGTAGGGCTAGTAAAGATCTTATCCAACCATTAGGCTGTCGTTTTGTCCTATTGACAGTATAATTTTACTTATAGAAGCTTTTCAGTTTCATGAAATCCCATTTATTAATTGTTGGTTGTAGTGCCTGAGCCATTGGTATTCTCTCCTGCCTACAAGACAGAGAGCAACAAATACAGAGTAGAGATGGAGGGAATGGTCAACCAGTGACTGGCCCAAATTAAGACCCATCCCATGGACAAGAACAAATTACTGACACTATTAGTAATATTCTGATGTTTGCAAAAAGGAGCCTAGCATAAATGTTCTCTGACAGGCTACCCAGTAGTCAATGTCAACAGATGCTGCCAAATGTTACATAGAGTTCAGGGAGTCTTGTGGAATAGTTAGAGGAAGAAAATTGAGGGAACTGAAGAGAGCAGGGACTCCACAGGAAGGTTAACAGAGTCAACTATTCTGAATCCTTAGGAACTCCCAGAAACTGAACCACCAACTAAAAGGAAAGTATGGACTGGACCTAGGACCCCTGCACATATATAGCAGAGGTGCAATTGGGTTTTCATGTGGGTCCTGAACAGCTGAATTAGGAGCTGTTCCTTAACCTGTTGTCTGCCTGTTGATCCAGTTCCTCTAAATTGTCTCCCTTGTCTGGCCTTAGTCTAAGAGGATAACCTAGTCTTGCAATGACTTTATGTAGGGGATAAGGTAGTAGGTGTTGAGGGAGGTGCGAGAGTGTGGTGAATAGAGGAATGTGGGGATGGAATGAAACATGATACTTTGGGGATTCCTGTTCTCAGAGGAGAAGAGGAGGAGAGAAAGTAGGAGGATCTTGTGATGGGGTACTGTGAGGAGAGGGGTAGCTGATAGTGGGATGTAAAGTAAATCAGTAAGTACATACTTTTAAAAAAATCTAAAAAATATATGTTGTTGAATTTATTTATGGCTTTTGAATTTAATTTGGTAAACTCAAGCCTTTCAGATATCCAAAGAGCAAGAATACAGTCAGATTTAATGAAAAGACTTTTATTAGCTCAGCACTCAGGTCTGAAGAGGACAATCAAAGAAACAGGTTGGGCTAGAGTCTCCGCCTCTAACAGGCTGAGCTTCCAGCAGAACACACTGCCATCCAATGCACTTTGTCCAAATAACTTCATCTACTTGTCACAGCAGGAATTTCTCTATCAGTGAGAACTAAAGTTTTAGAAAGAATGAGAGGCAGATTGTCTGGGAAGTTTAGAAACCTCTAGAGATTCAAATCCTGAGATGTCTTATTTTCAGTAAACAGGAGACCTTTTCCTCAATGAAGGGAACCTATGATTTAAATGCAGGCTCTTTAAGCCCAAAACACAATATCACATAAATTACTGTTATGTTCAAAATACGACTGTTTAATGGTTATTACATGTGACACATTGTACAGAGTACAGAGAAAAGGGATTGTGGGAACTTAGCACTGAATCATAAAATCATTTTCTGAATAGAATAAAAGGTCTCGGTCTGCACTCTTAACATTGTGGTATTCTTCCTGGATGGTGACAAAGAAGGCAGAAAAAAACTTCTGTAGACAGAGGACATCTTTTGTTTTGCTGCAGTAAAAGAAGTCAGATACTAGCATTGAAATCTAAGCAAGTGTATTCTGAATTAAAAGGATATTTATAATGAATAATGAACTCATCTAAATGAGTGGTTAAACCCACTACAAATGCTAAATCTTTCTTTGAAGTATAATTGAAGTTTTAATATATATATTTTAATTTCAATAGTATTACATCACTTTCTCATCCCTCCAGCCACTCTCAGACACCCTCCATTGAATTCTTTCATTGTGTCCTCACACTCTCAAGGCGATAGCCTATATTTTTCATTTTTCTTGTTAAGTTCATGTGTCACATATGCACATGTGTGTGCTTAAACATATATAAGCACAATCTGGTAAGTCCATTTATACTGTTGGTATGTAAATGGTTTTTAGGATGATCACTCTGCATTGTACCACCAATAATGTGGCTCATTCCTTGGAAGAGCTAATTTTCCTCCCAGCAGTCATTAGTTGCCTGTAGTTCTTTTTTGAGTGGTAGGTTCATACAAAAATTTCTCCCCTTCCATGCTTTCATTTCAGTTGATATTGCCATCTTCTGGTCTTGTTTATGAAGCCATTTCTAGTAGACACTGTTTCACAGCTCAATTCCTCCTATTCTGGTTCTCACTATCTTTCTGCCCTCTCTTCTTTGATGTTCCATAAGCTATACAGGAGCTGGGGCATAGATGTGTCCTTTGGGTATAGGATCCCCGTATCCTGTTGATCTCTTTATTGTGTTCATTGTGATTTTCTGTGAAAGTCTCCATTAGTTGCAACAAGAGGATTCTTTGATGTGGAATGATATTTGTAGTTATCTGTGGGCACTGGGATAAGATTTAGAATATAGTAAGAAATGGTGTTGATTGGGAAATGTGGAAGCAGTGGTCTGTGAAGAAAGAAGAATACTATTCACTTCTGATAGGAAAGCAAATCTTTGTAGCCACTCTAGAAACCGGTATGGAAAATTCTCAAATACCTAAAAAATAATTTACATCTAACCCAACTATATCACTGCTTGGCATATGCCTAACGGATATGACATCCTACTCTGCAGATAGCTTGCTCAAAGATATTCTTTTCAAAAACTGTGGTAGGCCATACAAATGTTGCCACTCAGGGATTCTCAAATAGTCATATCACCACCCATAAGATGACATAGTTCAAAGAGTCCCACTGGAATCAAAACCATGAAAGTGTTTATTTATTTATTTATTTATTTATTTATTTATTTGGTTCTTTCCTTTTTATTTATCTTCATCCTTCTATCTACATAATGGTACTGAAGCTAATACAATCATTTGAGGTACATCTTATATGCAAAGATTATTCATAAAGTATACATACAAATACACGCACATTTTAAAGTATCATTTAAAAATTTTCTCAATGCCAACCTTTGGGTGTTTGTTCAATAGCTGAGGAGATCTGTTATAATAACAAAAACACCTTGGATGCCAACCACAAGGAAAAGAAGCACAAATTTATCCTTCCAATGGGAAAATCCCAAAGGATGCTCAGGAGTAATAGATCACTGTGTGATGTGAAATAATCTGAGAGCATTAGCATCTACCAGCTATTCCGCTCATGATGCTGTCTCTAACATGTGCTGTTGTAGTTATTGATTTCATGCCATTTAGTTAACAACCTTTTCACATGTTTACAAAAAATTAATGCTAAGAAATCATAATCAGAAGTTCTAAATAAGCATACCTTAATATTAAATATGAATGCAAGATTTAGAGCATCTCCTTCTTCTACAGTGTCTTTAAAATTCTACCTATTATGTGCACATAGTAATTGATTTTCAAGCAAGCTATGTACTTTGCCAACCTGGATTGGTATGTGACAGAATACATTTTTTGAGCTACAAGCTTTATTTTTGTACCAGAATTGCATAAATATAGACAAATGGTGCACTTGAAAGCCCTACTAGACATCGATGTCCCTTAGTGCTGTGTGTGTGTGTATTTGCATGTGTGTGTGTGTGTGTGTGTGTGTGTGTGTGTGTGTGTGTATTTGCTTGTGTGTGTGCAGCGTACAGTTACCAAAGTATTGATTATAGAAAACAAGGGAGCAGTAGCTTAGCTTTGTGTAGAATTTTTTGTTTTGATACCTTTACTTGACCTAATACTATGAAAAATATACTTTTATTACTGTCTCAGAGAACAAATCAAACCCTTACTATATAGTTTAGAATTCTAAATTCTTGGTTCTAAGTATTTATAAAACCTGTCCTGTGTTCTTTAACTACGGAATCAAAAGTTATTCATGGTCGTTTCCCTCAATCCTTGATGATACATCCATGGTCCACTATAATATCTCAGCACCAGCCAGCATCTCCTCTTCTGTTCTATTTTTTTTTATGTAATTTAATTTATCCATGACTAAATATTACTTATTAAAAGCCATTATGGTATATACCTATTGGTAAATGTAATGATATTACTATGATTGTAAATGCCCATATATTGTAAAGATTACATTTATATTGGTATTTTGGGTTTCTCTTCAGTCATAAATGATATTTTTCTGCCATTTTAAAGTTGTTTTCTCTTCCTGCCTGCATTCTCACTTGATTCATTAAGAGTGTCATGATTCTGAGCTACTTTAACACTATATTCACCAAGTGTTTGTGGACTCAGATGTTCGTCACTTGCCACATTTCCCTTAGTCTAGTGTACCAGACCAATCATTTTTAAGCGAGGGGAAAGTTAATGCATTATTCTTGTAAAATAATAAGGTGCTAATTCTTTTTTTAAAATTGTTTTATTTATTTACATTCCAAATGTTGCCCCCCTTCCTTGTTCCCCCTCCAAGAGTTCGTCATCCAGTCCTGCTTTCATGTGCCTCCAAGAGGGTGCTTCCTAACCTCCCTACCCCCTCACCTACCCTCATAATAGTGATGCTGATGATCAGGTATGCAATGAAACAGGATTGCTAGGCATCTTAGTGAGGAGGGCAAAGATTTTTCTTAGTTCCAATGATGTGTAAGAGATGAGGGCCTGCTTCTCCCAACTAAGTTCACATCTGCTTTCCTTTAGCACTGAGCAGCACTTCAGAAAGGGGTGCATGCTTATTGACCTAGACCTTCTTAGTATGCACGTTCTCTCATGGTAATGTCATTCTCCAGACAGGACCTTAAAAGAAGCTGAGTAATTCTAGTTTCATGTAACTTACTAAAACTACTCAAAATTTTCTTTAATTTTTGCTGTTTAAGCCTGAAATCTTCAGTTATTGTCAAAGGAAAAATAAAATGCAAAGATATTATTGAAAAAAAAGTTGTCAACATTGACCACTCCTGAAAATTTGATAGTCAGAGTTAGGTTGGAGTCTAGTGCAGTACAGGAAAGGCTCACAAATGCTGCCAGCTAACAGCTTCTTAACCATGCAGCAAAACTTTGAAAGGGCAAAATACTATGTCCTGGAAATATCCCTCCTACTAATGCACCTATTCTTTGACTAGGGAAGACTTGAAGTCCCCATGGAACAAAAACAGGGTCAGCAGGATATTTATGAGCACCAGCGACAGCCTTCCAGCTGTTTATTTGATTTTTCCCATGCATCACATAGATTAGAAACTGAATGAAGGACCTTTTATTTTAACTTCCTAAAATGTAATGATAGCCTATCACAGCCAAATCTTTTGAACTCCTCCACAGTTATGCCTAGGCTAGTAAAGAAAGCTACAGGTACAAATCTGTTCATTAATGATGCTAATTAAATCATGATGGAGGAGTCCTCTCCTATTTATTTTATTGTTCTTGAGTAGCCCTTTAAAAAGGAATAAAACCAAGACATCTAATTCACATATTTTCTATTTCTAAAAGAAAATTGAGGAATATTAGCCAGTTCTGTATTTACATGAATAAACAATAACCATAGTTTCCCAAATAGCTTTTTGTTTATAGGCAACTTAGCACGTACGGGTTGGTGTTTTAGAGGTTTTCATTAACTATCATTCAGGCTTCTGGTGTTCATTATCTTAATATAGGAATCATAATACAAAACAAAATAAATGCATAAAAGGGGTAAAATTTTGTGGTGAAATTGATTTCTTTCACTAACCTTTGTCCTTACAAGTACATTTAGGCCATTATATGTGATGTTTGTCAATACCCAGTTAGGCTCTGAACTGGTTCAAACATGCTTTTATGCTTTGTTATGAAGAAAAGCAGAGAAAGGTCCTATTTTTCACATATGACCCCGCAGCATTGTACTTTATAAGAGAGTCTTTCCCATTTTCAGACTAAACAGCAATCTCTGCTTGCAGCTGTTCTGTTTGAGTAACCTGATTAAAATGGACCGATAACTTTCCCGTCTTTACAGCATTTTATGATTGCTACAATAAATGGCCACAATCTTCTTTCTCTGGATAGGATATTTTCTTGTAGAAGCTTGATGTCGTTTACCTCTTGGTTTTGAAGACTTTCTTTTTCCAGGCTTTTTTTGTGCAGATTGTTTGATCAAAACCGATTTTACTACCAAGGACCTGCCTCTTTATTAAAGTCATCAAATAAGCAGTATGCCAGAACGGAAAATCATTTCCTTAATGGATTTGAGCAGACAAACATAAATAAGTAGAGGATAAAATTATCCTAGAAGCTGTTGTTTTATTTATCTTTGAAGCATTTTTATTTTAATATATCCATTTAAAAGATAATGGTGTAGGAAAGAATGTTGACCCTAGATAACGCTTTGTCATTTACAATTGCGTGCTGTTATGCAATCAAGGCATTTATTCCTAAAGCAAATAATACTACATGTTAAACTCTCTGGATGAAGTATAGCTTCATGTTCTGAAATATACAGGCAGAAGTGATATTCAAATACTCACCTATGTCACAAAGGAGTAATTTTCATCTAATCAACCCAGATGAAGCTATGTCTTAATAAATCACCAATGGAAAAATCCCGAGCTTTCCTTGGGACTGTCCATAAATAGATACCTTTGTTCTTCACAAAGAACAAAATGCATTATTATTTAACATTACTGATATAAATGTGTCTTTATATGTTTAACAAAATATTACTTTCCCACTTTCGCTCCTATTCATTTTAAATCAATTCTGGCCAAGTCTGTAATAATAATGTGAATACTCTAGATATTAAATTATGTTTTTATGCCAATCTTTCAAATTCATCTCATCCATATCTTTAAAGTCACGAACTAGCATCCAAATTTTAAGTGATAATGAACAATAGACCCTTGATTATAAGTTTTTTAAAATTCATGCCTCCCTCAAAAATTTTTAAAAAATGCATGTATGTGTGCATCTGTGTTTGGGTTTGTACATGTGAATGCAGCTGCCCTAGAAGACCAATGATGTGAGATCCTTCTGAAACTACAGTTACAGGCAGCTGTTAATCTGATATGAGTACAAGGCAATTAATTTAGGTCCAGGGAAGTATATACATGCCCTTACCAGCTGAGTGATTACTTCAGACCCATCTTTTCTGATTTTGATTAAAGCCAGTTAATGCTACATTTATGTTTTATTATCTGCTCTATAATACTAGCTATATTTTGTAGCTAAAAGCAAACACATTTGAAATAAATTTTAGTAACTAACAGCATTATTTCTTGTATGTTTATGTAAGTATATCATTATGAATGAGGGTCGGACATATATATTTCCCAAGTGTTTGTACAGATTAATTGCTATTGATCTATGTATTCTACCTTGTGCTTTGTATAATAATCCAGAACACTGTGCCAACAATATTGCCATTCTAATTTCAACAACTGGGTATGATGAAACAACACTGCAGCACTCATCTCTGTTCTGTCCTCAAGTTTCATCCAAGGCTTACTTATTACTACATTCTTGCCCCGTTTAGAATTTAATCTACAGAAGCACAATACATTGTTTAATTGTAGTTCTCCTATTGGCTATAAGGTTATAGCCAAGAATATTTCTTGACTCTTAAAGGATGTTTAGTGAATATCTTTTGAACTATAACAAACAAAATAAATGATCAAAATGTTTTAAAATAATATTTTATTTAGATTTTGAAAAACTCTTACAATATATTTTGACTATATTCATCCTTATCCTCTAACTCCCCTCAGACCCCCACTCACCTCACCCCCAACCAACTTCATGTTATCTCCTCATACACCCCTCATTGTTACTATAGACAGTTCTTTAGAAACATGAATAACCACTTGGTGTGCTATTTCCTGGGAAGGTTCATTTCTCCTGCTTTCAGTACTTCTTATTTGCATGCAGTATTTTGAGTAGGGTTGAAGTTTTGCCAGCTTTTCCCTGTCTATATTAGATTGTATACTAGTGTTATCTTCTTTGTGCCATACTGCTACTTCTTCATAGGTGTGTCTTCTGGCATTTATAAGAGACTCAATTTCACAGCAAACTCCATTATTCTGGTTCTTACATCCTCCCTTCCATCTTCTGCAATAATATCTGAGCATTCATTGCAGGACTTGTACTGTAGATGTGTCAGTTGGAACTGGGTGTTAGGAAGAGATCTCCCTTTTCAACACTAATTATATTAGTTTGGGTCTTCTATATTTATATAGATATATGTTGCCTATCTTGTTAATTTTCAAAGGACCAAATCTTCAGCTTACTGATTCTTTGTATTGTTTTTTCTTTGTCTGTGTACATTTATCAGAACACATTTTTTTTTATCCTTTAAGCCTAAGTTGGTATATGTCCTTGCCACTGTGTACATCTTAGAAGCAGTAGAAACATAGATTGTTTTCTCATCCATAATGCTAGTAAGTCTGTGGGGTTTTATTGTTGCTGTTGTCTGGTTTTGTTGTTTGTTTTTGTTTGTTTGTTTTTGAGAACTGATACAATAATACTTAAATTTATATTTGAAATTTGTTTGTTATTTTCTGTTGCTTTGATGTGTTAATGCAGTTTTCTTAAACCAGTTTTGGCTGTTACAAGGCTGTTTACTGTGCTTGTAGCTAATCTTCCCTTTGTACTAAAATATTCCATTTAGTATTCCCTGTAGATATGCCTAGGATTTTGATCATAGAACATTTTTTTCTCTTTAAATTATTGGAAGAGATGCACCTAATTCTTCAGTTACTTGATGTTCCAGAATAGAGTGATACCAAGAGAGGCCCTTTCAGTTCTCAGAGAAGTGGGGAGAAGTTGTGGGAGTGGCACAAGAAAGAGGGTAAATAAATAAATTAATAGAAAAAAAAGTTTGATATAGTATGTATTTTTATAAACATAAATATACATAAATAAATAATACATAGATATGTGTGTGTGTGTGTGAGTATGTGTATGTGTGTGGTCTCTGGCTAAGTGGCAAACAGAAGTGTGCAGAAATCTTTATGACTGCATATTTTGTACATTTTAAATATAATGTTTTAATCTTCATAGATATATAATTGAATTACTAGGCTTATAGTTTTATTTATCATAAATGTATACACTTAAAAATAAGGAGAGCAAATCTAACCTACCTTCAGCTATTAATATAATAATCAACACAAATAGGTGAATTTTGGCCTGAAGTAACTTTTAGCAAATCCACATAATGTATTAAAGCTATTTAAGTAGACAAAAGGTGTTGTTAATTAAAATACATCTCATATTTTCAGTAGGTTACTAAAACTGATCTTCAAAACATATTTTCTCCTTATTAGGAAAGTATATACCTAAATTGTATAAAGATGTACAACTGTAAATCAGATATTATCTAATCTATTTTCATTGTCCGAGAAAGCCATAAATATTCTTACCTGTTTTGACAACTTAAAATAGAAATTCTATAGTTCAAAAAAATGTTGCAATAATTACAAAATGTCATTCTTAACATATTCCATAACCTGAGCATTAGTACAGAATACTAATGAACAAAAATAACATGACTAGTGAATTTATTCTCTTTAACATCAACTGATTGTTGATGATAATATAAGTGATTGATGAAAATATAAGTGCAAAAACAAATGCAAAATTCCTACTATTCCTTCATAAAAGTCCCAAAGCTCCATCCACTATTTAGCTTTGGGTGACTACATATGCCTGAGTCAGCTACTTGGTGGAGCCTCTCCTAAGAAATCTTCCTCCTCTGTCCAAGCATAGTGTTAAGGACTGCTGCTTACTAATGGAATGGATCTCAAGTTGGGTCAGTTATTGTTTGGCCATTCCCTCAGTCTCTGCTCCAGGATGCATGCCTTTCTTTTAGAAAGGATAAATTTTGGGTTGAACATTTTGGGTTGGTGTCTCTATTGCTTCACTTGGGTTCCTGTCTGGCTACAGGAGGAGGCTTCTTCAGATTCCGTATCCCCAATATCTAGAGTCACAGCTAAAGTCACCCCAATTGATTCTTCAGTGCCTTCCTCATCTTAGGTCTCTGGTTAATGCTGTAGATTCTGCCTCATCCCCCAACACACATCTCCTCACCCCAGTAAGTTGCATATTTCTATTCATATTCATGGCCATCTAGATGTCTCTCCTGTCCTTCCACACATCTGTTCCTGATCACCACATTCCCCTTCCACTTCCCCTTTTCCTCCCTCCTGTTTGTTTTTTCATCTGCCTCTTATGACTATTTTCCTCCCTCTTTTTTTTCTTTTTTTTTCCCTCCCTCTTCTATGTGAGATTCAAACATCTTCATTTGTGCGCTCCTTGCTGTTTAGCTTTATTGGCTCTATCGACTATAGCATGGGTATCTTGGATTTTATGGCTAATATCCATTGATAAGTGAGTATATGCCATGGATGTTCTTTGGGAACTGGATTACCTCACTCAGGATGATATTGCTAAGATCCACCCATTTGCCTGCACGATTGAAGATATCTTTGTTTTAAATAGCTGAATAGTATTCCATTGTGTAAGTGAGTCACATTTTCTTTATCCATTTTTCAGTTGAGGGACATCTATGTAGTTTCCAGTTTCTGGCTATTATTAATAAAGCTGCTATAAACATAGTTGAGGAAGTATCTTTGTGAGATGGTGAAGCATCTTTTGGGTGTAGGCTCAGGAGTAGTATAACTGGATCTTGCGGTAGAACTATTCTTAGTTTTCTGATAAACTGAAAAATTGATTTCCAAAGTGGTTGCACAAGTTTAAATTTGCACCACCAATAAGGAATGTTTGCTTGTTCCATATTCTTGCCAGAATGTACGATATCTTGAGTTTTTTTTTATCTCATCTATTCTGATGAGTGTAAGATGGTACCTCAGAGTTGTTATGAATTGCATTTTCCTGATGACTAAGGACTTTGGCCATTTTGTTATGTGTGTCTGAGCCATTGGGGATGCCTCTGTTGAAAATTATCTGTTTAGCTCTGTACACTAGTTTCAATTGGATTATTTGAATTGTGGATGTCTAAATTCTTGAGTTCTTTGTAAATTATGGTATTAGTCCTCTGTCAGATGTATGGTTGGTGAAGATCCTTTCCCAATCTGTAAGATACTGATTTGTCCTATTAACAGTGTCCTTTGCCTAACAAAAGATTTGTAGTTTCCTGAAGTTCCATTTATCAATTATTGATCTTAGAGCCTGAGCCACTGGTGTTCTGTTCTTCTATACCAATGCATTCAAGGGAATTTTCCACTTTCTCTTCTACAAAATTAAGCTTATCTAGTTTTAAGTTGAGGTACTTTATCTACTTGGATTTGATTTTCATGCAGGGTGGTAAGTATGGATCTATTTTCATTCTTTTACATGTAAGCATCTAGTTAATTTAGCACTGTTTATTGAAGATGCTTTCATCTTTTCATTGCATGGTTTTGACTTATCAAACATTAAGTGTTCATAGGTATGTGGCTTTATTTCTGGGTCTTAGATTCAATTTGATTGATTAAAATGTCTGTCTCTATACCAATACCACATAGTTTTTATCACTAGTGTTCTGTAGTACAGCTTGAGGTCAGGGATGCTGATTTCTCTCAGTGTTCTTTTATTTTTTAGAACTGTTTTCACCATCCTGGGTATTTTATATTTCCATATGAAGCAGAGAATTGCTCTTTTAAGGTATTTAAAAATGGTTTGGAATTTTGCTGGGGATTGAATTTAATCTGTAGAATGCTTTTGGTAAAATGGCCCTTTTCACTATGTTAACCTTACCTATTCAGGAAAATTGGAGATATTAACATCTTCTGATACCTTCTTTAATTTCTTTGTTCACTGACTAAAGGCTTTGTCATACAGATCTTTCATTTACATGATTAGAGTTACACCAAGGTATTTTATGCTATTTGTGGATACTTTAAAGGGTATTGTTTTCCTAATGTCAAATGATAAAAGGGCCAGGAAAGAAATTAGGGCTAATGATTTCATTGAGTTAATTTTGTTCTCAGCCACTGTGCAGAAGGTATTTATCTGCTGTAGGAATTCCTTGGCAGAATTTTGGGGTCATATCCTCTGTAAATAGTGATACTTTGACTTTTTCCTTTCCAATTTGTATCTACTTGAATACTGTTTGTTGTATTATTGCTCTGGTTAGAACTTTAAGTGCTATATTGAATAGATGGGGAGAAAGTGGTCATTCTTGTCTTATTTTAGTGCTAATGCTTTATGTTTCTTTCCATTTTACTTTGATGTTGGCTGCTCACATTCTGTGTATCTGTGTATTACTTTGATAATGTTTAGGTACATACCCTGTATCTCTGATATGTCTAATAACATGAGGAGTTGTTAGAATTTTTAAATTTATTATTTATTTTTATGTATTTATTTATGTATTTATTTATTTATTTATTTATTTATTTATTTTTGCGGTACAGATTTTATTCACCTCCAAGTCCACCCTCCGGCTGTTCCACATACCACACCTCCTTACCCTCTGTCTCAAAGAGGATGTCCGCACCCCATCCCCTACTCAAACAGAGCTTCCCACTCCCTGGGGCCTCAATACCTTTGAGGGTTAGGTGCATCTTCTCTGATTGAGTCCAGACCCAGCAGTTCTCTGCTGTATATGTGTTATGGGCCTCATATCAGCTGGTGTAAGCTGCCTGGTTGGTGGCTCAGGGTATAAGAGATCCCGGAGTCCAGGTTAGTTAAGAGTGCTGGTCTTCCTCTAGGGTTACCCTCCTCAGCTTCCAGCTTTTTCCTAATATAACCAGAGGGGTCACCAGATTCTGTCCATTGGTTGGATATAAATATCTGCATTTGACTCTTTCAGCTGCTTGTTAGGCCTTTCAGAGGGCAGTTATGATAGGCCCCTGTTTGTAAGCACATGATAGCATCAGTAATAGTGTCAAGCCTTGTGGCCTTCCCTTGAACTGGACCCCAATTTAGGCCTACCCCTGGACCTACTTTTCCTCAGGCTTTTCTTTATTTTTGTCCCTGCAGGTTTTTTTTTTTTTTTTTTTTTTTTTTTTTTTTACAGAAACAAGGCTGGGTCAGAGTTTTTGACTGTGGTATGGCTACTCCATCCCTCCACTTGATGCCCTGTATTTCTACTGGAGGTAGACTATACAAGTTCCCTCTGCCTACCATAGGAAATTTCATCTAAGATCTCTCTCTTTGAGACCTGAGATTCTCTCACCTCCCATGTCTTTGGTATATTCTGTAGGGTTCCCCTACCTCCAACTTCTGAGGTTGCCTGTTTCCATTCTTTATGCTGGCCCTCAGGGCTTTAGTCCTATTCCTCTACCCAATACCTGTTCATGCTCTCCTCTTCCCCTCTCTGTCACCATTCCCACCCAGGTTTCTCCCTCCCTTTGCCCTCCTGTGATTGTTTTCTTCTTCTTCCCAGGTGGGATAGAGGCACCTTCACTTGGGCCCTTAGGCTTGTTAGCCTTATTGGGTTCTGTGGATTATATCCTAGATATTCTGTATACTTTTTTGTCTCATATTCACGTGTTAGCGTGTATATACCATGCATGTCCTTTTGGGTCTGATTACCTCACTCAGGATGACATTTTCTAGTTTCAGCCTTATTTGTGATAGCCAGTAGCTGGATACAATCCAGATGTCCCACCACAAAAGAATGAATAAATAAAATGTAGTTCATTTACACAAAGGAATACTACTCAACTGTTAAGAACGAGAAAATCATGACTTTGCAGGTAAATGGGTTGTTGGATTTTTTTCAAAGGCTTTTTTAAGAATATAATGAAATAATCATGTGATTTTTTTCTTCCACATTGTTTATATGGTGTATTATGTTGAAGGATTTTCATATATGAACCATCAATGCATCCCTGGAATGAAGCCTACTTGATCTTTATGAATGATGTCTTTAATGTGTCCTGGTTTCAGTCTGCATGTATTTTATTGAGGATTTTTGCATCAAAGTTTATAAAAGAAATCAGTCTGAAATTCTCTTTCTTTGTTGGATCATTCTGTGGTGTAGGTATTAGGGTGACTATGGTCACAAAGAATGAGTTTGGCAGTGCTCCTTCTGTTTTTATTTTGTGAAATAGTGTAATGAGTATTGGTACTAACTCTTGTTTGAAAGTCTAGAGGAATGAGATCTTTTCTCTGTCTTTTTGTCAGTTTGGCTAAAGGGATTATCTATCTTGTTGACTTTCTCAAAGAACTAGTTCTTTTCTGGGTTTTCTTGATTCTTTTTTTATTGTTTTGTTTCTAACTGATTGATTTCAGCCCTAATTTTGATGATTTCCTGTCTTCTACTCCTTTTTGTTCTCCTCCTCCTCTTCTTCCTCCTCCTCTTCCTCCTCTTCCTCTTCCTCCTCCTCTTCCTCCTCCTCCTCCTCTTCCTCCTCCTCCTCCTCTTCCTCCTCCTCCTCCTCTTCCTCCTCCTCCTCCTCCTCCTCCTCTTCCTCCTCCTCCTCCTCCTTCTCCTCCTTCTTCTTGTTCTTTTCTTAAGCATTCAGATGTTTTTTTAAACAGTTGATGTGCTAACTTTCTCATTTCCTTATAGATCTACGTATTGTTGTGAACTTTCCTCTTAGCACTGCTTTCACTGTTTCCTATAAATTTGGTAACACTGTGCCTTCATTTTCATTGAATTCTAGAAAGTCTTTATTTTCTCTTTTTATTTCTTCACTGACTTAGAATTCATTGAGTACACTCTTGTTCAGTTTCCATGAGTGTTTAGGATTTTCAGTGTTTCTGTTGGTTTTGATGTCTAGCATTAGTTCAGGGTGGTCTGATATGATACAGGATGTTATTTTAATTTTCTTGCATCTGTTGAAGCTTGGTTTGTGATCAATTATATGGTCAATTTTTGAGAAGGATCCACAAGGTACTCAAAAGAAGGTATATTATTTTGTGTTTGGGAGAAATATTCCATAGTTGTCTGTTAGGTCCATTTGATTTATAATGTCTGTTAGTTTTGTTATTTTTCTGTTTAGTTTTGTCTGTATGTTCTGTCAGTTGGTGAGAGCCTGGTGTTGAAATCCTCCACTCTTAACGGGTAGGATTCAATATGTGTTATTTAAGCTTTAGCAATGTTTCTTTCACAAATGAGGGTGCCCTTGTGTTTGGGTCATAGATGTTCAGAATTGAAATAATATCTTGTTTGATTTTTTTCTTTGATGAGTATCAAGTGTTCTTCCCTGTCTCTTTTGATTAATTTTGGTTGCAAGTCTATTTTGTTAAACATTAGAATGGCTACTTCAACATGGTTGTTGGGTCCATTGGCCTGAAAAACATTTTCCATTCACTTACTCTGAGGTAATATCTATCTTTACAGTTGAGATGTGTTTTTTTTTGTATGGAGCCAAATGATGGAGTCTTTCTTTGTATCTATTCTGATAGCCTGTGTCTTTTTATTGAGGAATTGAATTCACTGATTTTGAGAGATATTAATAACCAGAGATAATTATTTCTTGGTTTTTTTTTGTTGGTGCTGTTAGTGTGTGTATGTGTGTGTGTGTGTGTGTGTGTGTGTGTGTGTGTGTGTGTGCACATGTGTGTGTGTGTGCACATGTGTGTGCATGTGTATGTGAGTATGTGTGTGTGTGTCTCTGTGTGTGTGTGTTTCTTGTATTAGCTGGTCTGGAATTATTTATTCTCTGTGCTTTCTTAGATTTAGTTATCCTCTTTGAGTTGAAGTGTTCCTTTAAATTTTCAGTAGGGCTGGAATTGTGAATAGATTTGAATTTATATTTCTCTTGAAATATCTTGTTTTCTTCATCAATGGTGATTAGAGTTTTGCTAGGTATAGTAGTCTCACTTGGCACTTATGGTTTGTTTGTTAGAGGTTGCATTATATCTGACCAGGTCTTTCTGTTGAGAAGTTTGGTATTATTATGATAGTATTGCCTTTGTATGTTACCTAGCCTCATTCTCTTGCAGCTATTAATATTCTTTCTTTATTCTGTAGATTTTGTAATTTGTTATTATGTGCCAGGAGGATTTTCTTTTCTGGTCCAGTCTAGTTGAATTTTGTAAGATTCTTGTATGTTTATAGGTATCTCTTTGTTTAGGTTTGAAATTTTTCTTCTATGATTTTGTGGAGAATATTTTCTGGGCCTTGGAGCTGGGACTCTTCACCTTCTATTTCTATTATTCTTCTGTTATGTCTTTTCATGATATGACAGATTTCCTGGACATTTTGTGTGAGGACTATTTTAGATTTACCATTTTCTTTGTTTGATGTATCAATTTCTTTTACTGTTTCTTCTATGCCTGATATTCTCTCTTCTGTCTCCTATAGTCTGTGGATAATGCTTGTGTCTGTAGTTCCTGTTCTATTTTCTAGGCTTTTCATCTCCCAGATTTTTTCAGTTTGTGTTTTCTTTATTGTTTCTATTTTCATTTTCAGGTTTTGCATCATATGACTTATTTTATTCACCATTTTAATTATATTTTTCTGTATGTATTTAAGGGATGTATTTGTTTTCTCTTTAAAAAATTCTATCTATTTGATTGTATTTTCTTTTATTTCCTTAGGAGGTTTTTCATTTTTTTTTTCAAAGGTCTCTATTATCATTATAAGGTTGGGTTTAAGGTCATGTCTTATTACACAGTTGGGTTGAGATATTAAGAGCTTGCTGTAGCGAGACAGCCACGTTTTGGAGATGTCATATTGCTGTGGCTTTTTGTGGAGAGCCGCAGTAAACGGTGACAGCATCCGCCATTGGAACATGGCGCTGGCACTGGCACTCGTGAGTAAACAAGTAAAATTGCGCATGTGCAAGTGGTGAAGGCCCGCCAAGTCAACGCCCAACCCGGGGTGTCATACGGGGTTTGAGCAAGCAGCCAATCAAATATGTCCACGCCACTCTAGGGTGTATATAAAGCAGCACCATCTTGGCTCTCTCTCTCTTCCTCCACACATGGTAATAAACACATGCTGCAGAAGGATCCTGGAGAGACGATTGCGCGGGTCACAGCTTTTGTTGTTTGTACTCTTTTGAGGACCTTTAGCCATCTAGATGGTTTTGGTCCTGGGATGTTCTTGTAGTAGGTATTAGGAGTGGGGTGAACATAGATGGCCCTGATATGGCAAGCATCTGATACTTATCTTTGGGTTCTATGGTTCTGGATCTGCATTTCTGTATGATTCAGAATCTTCAGGACTGATGAAGGTGAACAGAGAGTTATCAGGAAAATGGAGGTCTCCTAAGGATAGCAGGCTACATAGAGCAGCTTGGCTTGACTCAGCAGTCTCAGAGCACAGGGAAGACTGGAGTGCAAAGGACAACTTATCTGTATGGTTCAAGAATCTGATCAATGTGGAAGAGAGGTGGTGGGAGAATCTTTATTAATAATTGTAAAGAAATTACATTTAAATAAAACTGTAAATCTACTAAGTTAAATTTTATGTTCTACTGATACACAGATTCTTACTTCACAAAGCAAATTTAATTTTAATGAGCTTATTTATGTATTTTTATATATGTAAGTTTCTTTAATCAATAATATTAAGCATGCTAATTTTTTATGTTTTTTTTCTAATATAATTTAATCTGAAATGACTTCACTATATCCCGTAGCATTTCTTTCCAGAAAATTAAAAATCAAATCAAAGATAAAGATCTGGATTTACAGGAAAATATGTTAACATTGCAGAAAAAAGGAAGAGATTGGAAGGAAAGAAGAGAAAATAGAAATAGAGTGTATGAGGGTAGATAGATACAAGGAGACCATTTAAGGAAAGTGGGAACAGGAGTGTCAAAAGAAAACAGAAATAAAGAAAAACAGTTGAATCTAAGTTTGTTTTTACAGATAGTATAACTTTGGTCAACAATGTTCTTGTAGGCTCACTTTCATCCTCATTTCCTTATGTCTAACACAAATATTTCTTCTTTGGTTTTTGTTTTTTAATTCAGCCTAAATATAAAAGTTAAGAACAGTTTAACTTTCTTTTTTCATTTGTGAAAAAATACTGCACTGAGCAACAAGTGAATTTGGAAATTTAGTATTCACAACATCAGTGACAGACTAAGACTTGTGTATCTGACTGATTGCCTCTCCCGACCCTGATTTTTTTAAAAAGTAATCTTGTGGTAATAATGTAGTCTCAAAATACTAATTCAATTTGCATGGAGTATCTCCCTGAAAAGCAGTGTAAGTCTCACTGATAATTTAGTTTTTCACAATAATCAGCTATTTACATGAGCATTAATTCTGAAAATGTTTAAACACTACTCAGCAGGTTTTTTAAATTGTCCATCAATCTATTTAGCTATTTAGCAAGTTATAAAATATATCCAAATACTGAGATGAAAATTTTATACTTAAGATCCTTTGTAAAGAACATATTCTGTCTTTTATTATAACCAGAATAAATTTTTTAAATAAACTACCTTAAAGTAAAGTAGAAAAAAGAATCAAGCATACATTAAAATTGTGTTTCAAATATGACCGGGAGTGAGAGATCATTGATGGCTGTGGTGTGTGTCATGGAAGCAGCTTCTTAAGAAGTTGTCTTCAGAGTCAAGATACTGCATTTTGGGAATATTAGTGTCTTCAATGTTGTAAGAAAAACACAGTCAATAAACTAGGGTTGTGTTCCTAAGTAAAACGTAAATTATTATGTGTGCAACACACCCGGGGAAAGTTAAAAAATACTTTTAAAGTTCAAAAAAATTATAAAAATTCTTGACTTTGTTTAAAAAAATATTTTTCATTTAACAGTGCAAATTTCAAACAAATTAATAAAATACTAAGATCCCTTGTTTCCTAGACTTTTTAACAAATATACATTTTCACTGTTTACACATAGAAGATGGAATAAAAATGCTGAAGTCTCCACTGTCAGCTGCTGGAGAGCCAGAGACCTTGCAAATTACTGTGAATTTGAGAGCCTCTGATACATCTCACCCAGATGTACCCACCTGGAGTGGAAAGAGGAGTGCTTCCAATCATCAACCCTGATGCTTTCTCTTGAAGTGTGTATACGGTATCTGAAGCTTGTTGGTCTTGAGATTTCCCAATAGCCTTTACTTTACCATTGTTTCTTCTTAAGTCATGTTTAGATATTAAATACAGATCTCTGTCTCCCACATTGTGCTAAACAGTTGATTGATTTCAAGATATAAAGTTGTTGGCTGAAGGGATGACTCAGTGTTTAAGAGCACTGGCCTCGTTTCCAGAGGAACCCAGCTCAATTCCCACCAACTACAATGACAGGTCACAACCATCCGTAACTACAAGTCCAGGAGGAAAACATGTAAAAAGAACAAATGGCTTCTATGAGAGCAAAAACATGCAAAGTTTAGCCAAGTGAAGCTTATCCTAAGGGATGTGGGAAATGAGGAGGAGGTGAGAAGAGTTTAGTCCTTATGCATCTACCATCTCTGTGGTTACAGAGCAGGAATTAAGTTAGGTCTAATGAGAAACAACAGAGGAGAACCAGATGCATGGCAGTGCATTCTTTTTGGCATAGGAAGCTTTAGGGAAGCATTTCTAATTTACTGAAACAAAACATCTCATTAGGTTTGAAAGTAGTAAAATCAGCACAATGATAAAAGACTAAAATCAGAGTCTGGAAGTACATCAGTAAATTCACCTAGTAACAAACCAATGTCACCTTGAACTTTCTCAAGGAAGAGGAACTGTAAGTTGGTAGGATCAAATAGAAAAATATAATGTGTCCCTACTAAAAACAAACAGACACATATGGCCCATTTTCTAGGGTGATTAACTTCTACTGATCATATTAAAACACACAACCTATTTTAATCTCAAAATAGTGCTTTAAATTAGTTATGAGTTGCTTTATCACTTGGAAAACAATACATAACAGTCTCAAAAACCAGGATGTCTAAGTAAAGTTACATAGGTCTTACGTGGCAGAACTGAGAGGCTGATTTCTCAGTAGAACAGTAAAACCTTTGAGAAAAGATGATGTTTTAAAAATCCTGGGAATCAAACTCAGCGCCTAGTGTATGTTAATCCAAGTTTCCAAGGCATATGGAGAAAGAAGAGTGAAATGCCTTTAAATAAATATATAATATTTATTATAAATATTACTGCTGATAAAGATTACTGATGCACCGATTAATTGACAGCTTAATTGTGAAGTCTTAGGATGACAAAATATTTTTAATTCATCTGATACACTGATCTGCTTATAAATTCACTGACAAGACATTAGGCTGCTTTTATTTCATGTTTGGTCCACATATCTAGGTTATTAACTACAGCACTTATATCTATGCAAAATTTCAAATTGATTTTCTCTACCTATATCCATGGCTCTGTGAAGACTTCAAAGTAAAGAGAAAACACAATGGTAAGAAAATACACTCAGGATGTAAGGAATTCTATTTTACCCTGGCCCTGAATATAGAAGAATGTGAAACAAATATTAAATATTATATGGAACAACAACATTGGAACCCATAAAACTAGAGATGTTTGCTTCCTGAGAAACTGAATCTCCCTCCACACTGTTTGGTACTCTTTGGACTGTGAATTTGCAGTCAGAGCTGTGAGTTCCTAAAGGATGTATTTGACAGAAATTGCAAGAGATAAGTTGAGTCTGCAGAAGTTCATCAGTTATTTATTTTACATTTAGAAATCAACCTTCTGAGCAGACTAGCTTTTGGAAATATTTGTATCATAAATTATCTCAAGTGTCCTATAGCTCCTTCTAGAAGTGACGCTTTCCAAAGTCATCTGTTATTCAGAAATTTCACTGGTGCAATTTCTATTAGCAATAATTTATGTTTGCCAATAAAACCTGAAGGGACAACTTGACACCTTGACATTTAATGCTGTGGTGAGGGGAAGTAAATTGGTGGTTTCATGCTGTCTGCACACTAGGGTAATTTATGCTGCTCTTGCACATATTGAACAATAATACTTGAATCCATAAACAACTAACTATAGTTTGTAGGAATTCACTCATAATGTGCATCTTTCTCAGTTCCTACCTTACTACTTAAAATGTAGATTCCCAGTTCCCAGGTCTACATGCTTACTTTACATAGTCACTTCCAATCAGCTAATTTGCCACCTCAGGATAAAAACAAAAGCGCTAGTTTACCCTTTTAAAAAATGTTTCATATGAATTTAATTGTACAGATCTATTTTACAAAGAAGTTTTTTGTTTTTTGTTTTTTTTTTTTAGTTGCATGTGGACTTCATTAAACACATAACCAGTGCATATTACAATAAAATAATATTTTCATAGAACTATGTACCTAAGGTCTGCTATGTGGTTTACTATTGGATTCTCAACAACAACAACAACAACATAATGCTATAAAAAGAGAACTGTGGACATTCAACTAGCACTCACTTTTTACTTGAGACTTGAAAGAAAGAATAATCAACCATATTATTGCTATCTATGCAGTATAAATATGTTTTGTTTTGCTGTTCACTAGGAAAAGTTGTCTTGTCTTAGAAATCAGGAATAAAAATAAGGTCCTGAAATACCCAACAAAGGGGAGAGAGAAACAGTAGAGATCATATCCAGGAGTTAGTCACGGGCCTGGTTAAGGGATGGGGCTATCCACCCTTCTCAAAATTTTAACCCAGAACTGCTCCTGTGTAAAGGAAATTCGAGCACAAAGAGTGGATCAGAGACTGAAGGAAAGGTCATCTAGAGACTGCTCCACCTGGGCTTCCATCCTATATGCAGTCACCAAACCCAACATTATTGCTGGTGCCAAGGAGCACTTCATTACAGGAGCCTACTATGTATGTCACCAGAGAGGCTCAGCCAGACAGAGCCTAACCTATACAGATGCAGATGCTTGCAGCCCACCATTAGACTGATCAGGGGGACCTCAATGGACCAGTTAGGAGAAGGACTGAAGGAGCTGAATTGCTGGATTGATTTGCAACCCCATAGGAAGAACAACAATATCAACCAACCAGACCCCTCAGAGCTCCCAGGGACTAAACCACCAACCAAAAACTGCACATGGAGGGACCCATGGCTCCACCTGCATATGTAGCAGCGGACGGTCTTGTCTTGCATCAATGAAAGGGAAGGCCCTTGGTTGTTTGAAGGCTTGATACCACAGCATAGAGGAATAGGGTGGTGGGGTGAGAGTGGGCATGTGTGTGGAGGAGCACTCTTGTGGAGACATGGGGGAAGGGTTGGGATAGGTGTTCTTGGAGAGGAAACCAAAAAGGGGGGGGTTAACATTTGAAATGTAAATAAACAAAATAAAAAAAAAATTAAAAAAAGAAAAGTAGATTTTCACCATTTATTTGCTTTTCCATTATACAAGCACACCATAGAGATGTGGCTCAATGCATAGAGTGCTAAATGTGCAAAAGTGAGAACCTGAGTTTGAATACTCAGAACATACATCAAGCCATGTATAATAGCATGTGTCTATAAAACCTCAGTTTCTGTGGCACACAAGAGGAAGAGATGGAAAAATCCTTGGAAGCTTGCAGGCTTGCTAGCTTAGCACACACAACAAGCAGCCAACAACAAAGGGATCCAGTTTTAATGAACGTGGAAGGTGATGATTGAAAGAAAGCCATTGAAACGCATGCAACCACACTCATACAAATGTATTATACATGTGTACATGCAAACACAAAGCATGCATTATGCATTTACACAAAATAAAAGTATTTATAGTGGTCAGTTTTATTTAAAAAATTCTCTCAGTTCATTCAGTCATCTTATTTGAAAACTCTATCCAATTATAATATAAAAAATTTCCCTAAGTCAATTGCAATTTTGACATTGTTCCAGGAAGCAGTGGCAAGTGCCTTTAATACAAGTACTTGGGAGGCAGGTGCAAGTGGATCTTTGAGTTCATGGCCACTCTGGTCCATCGAGCAATTTGCAGGAAGGCCAGGGCTAAACAGAGAGACTCTCTCTTCAACAACAAAACTAAACAAAACAAAAAGTCCCCGTGCTTCTTTGTAACTTTCTACAAATATCTACTTATGAGAAAGTAATATACTTTTCTCATTGAAGGGAATAGCACTATCAAAAATGCTGGCAATGCTTTAGGAGTCTAGAGCTGCCTCTTAGAAATTCTGCATGCTGGAATTTGAAGAGATGGGAACAGCAGCATTCTTCATTTTAAACTTGGCTCTGGTCACTGCCAGGGCTCTCACTGCAGCTCTATCTTTTTGCTCATGAGCCTCAAGGGCAGGCTGAGGTCAGTGACTATAATTTAGGATTTGGGCAGCCTTGGATGCTGCAGAATAGCTTGGTCTGGCTGCACATTCTTTCAGTACCCTATTTTACAGTTCCTGATGTAGCACCTTTGCAGAAAAATTAGATGGAAGATTCTGTTCTCACATTTCCTTTCAGAGCATTGTTCATCTAAGTACCTAACACCCATGAGGGAGACATCCTGCAAATTCACAGGCTTCACAACAGATTTCAAAGCTCACACCAGATAGAGTGGAAGGCAGGAAAGGGCTGACATTACTTAATCATCACAACTGATTATTTAATCATCACAGTTTCTAAAATTTAAGCAACAGATTTTTAACCTAACTATTTTGAGAGTTTTGTATCACTTGAGAAGGGAACAAGAGCAAAAGAAAAAAATTCCCTGCTTTCTATAAATAGTTGACAAGTCTTCCTTAAGGCAAAAAATAGGAGTATGTGTAGCTTAAAAAGAAATACCATATGTTGCTTAAGAGAGCACAGGAAGAGGAAAAGAGAGAGAGAAAGAGAGCAGGGAGAAAATGAGCTTTCATATGTATAAGAAGACCTCAAGAAATGTAGTTCATCAGACCCTAGGTATTTAAAAGTATGGGCCTTGACCTAAAGGTCTGCCATACTATTACAAGAGCTTTACTAAATAATTCCCAAGAGACAAACGGAATAACTAAATTTCAGAATTCCCTGGAATTAACTAAAAGCTTTCTAAGAAATATCTAATATTACAAGCCAATAGGATTGTTTCCACAAGTATGCAGGTGTCTACAGATGCCAGGAGAGAGGGTGTTGTATCCTCCATAGCTTATTATACAGGTGTTTGAGAGCTGTGTCACATGAGTGCAGAGAACTGAATTCCAGGATTCCAGCAAGTGATCTGAACCAGTGACCTATTGCCCCAACATCTACTTCTTCACAGTGTTGTTTCTCTGAGGCTAATATATAAGGTTTTATATGTAACTTCCTAAAAAACAAAAGTACTAATTTTATTATTAATATAGATAGTCATAACTGACCTTATTGATATTTAGCATAAAAATCTTTTTGAAAATGCATCATGTTATTTGTAAATGTAAAGAGGAGAGAAATGAAATAGCTTCAGAATATAGGATGAGATGTTTATGAACACACACACATAGACTTTATGCTCTGTGGGTTGATTCACAGGTGTGTTTAAGCATGTTTAAAGAGGAATTAAATAAAATTTAAGAAAACAAACATGAAGGGAAAGGAAGGGAAGAAAATATGAAAGAACGAAATTGAAACAGGAAGTGAGAAAGAGACACAGGGAGACAAAAAATTCCTTTAAGTTGCTTGAATAGGAAGAGGATTTTTTTTTTTTTGATGTACCCAAATAAGACACACTTTATAGGAAATATTTTATTCTTTTTTTTTTCATTAAAGTCAATTGCCTTCAACTTATGTAGTAAGGTGAGATGACTTAAAATAGAGATGCTTGAGGTACAGATAGGAAGTAAATGTAAAACTCTAGTATTTTTTCCAGAAAGTGTGAATGGCCGAACTAAAAAGAAAATATAACCACTAGCCCTCAACTATTATAGGAACAGAGCCCTGATCTAGACAGTATAAGTAGGAAATCTAGTTTTCCCAAGAGTTTGTAAAGAAAGCATGGATATTCTCATATTAAAAGTGAAATTGGGTCCAGAAAATTGGATCAGAAATTACATGCCCTTGACCAGAGTTTTTGAGACTCAGAGACCACATGTTTGAAGAAGAGAACAGACTCTATTCTACTGATATCTACACATGGATCATGACATGGACATACATGTATGTGTGTACACATACACATAGATTCACACATAGATAACACAGACAGACAGACAGACAGACACACACACACACTATCTCTCTCTCTCACACACACACACAATTTAGAAATTTAAACTGGTCCTCAAAAACAGTGGTTTACAGTTAAATAAGAATCAAGCTTGGAGTAACACATTTGAGACTAATTTGTTCTGCCTTTATTGCGTGGGTATAGGGCCACCCACTGGATCACAGAAACCTCTAAGCTCCATAGCTACTTTTAAGGAGTTTCTGGGGCTCCACTTCCCTTAAGTGCTATGTATTTATAGCTTGCAAATGAAGATTCTCTAACTAGGCTATAACGGAACCTTTGAGAGGTTTAAAGGGAAGTCATTTATGAAAATTCCCTTAACTGATGAAGACATTTCTCCTAGGACTTCTGGTACAAAAGTCTGAGTGTAGACCTATTCTCACCTCCTACTGTTTTCTTTACTGAGACAGAATTTCTTTACCCACAGGTACTCTCTCCCACAATCACTATCTATCTCCCACAAGGGCCTTGACAGAACATATGTCAAGCTATCTAAATTTTTCACCTCCAAAATTGAGATAAGTATAACTCTTTTAAAAGAATTTTAACATATTTCAGATGTTTTATAATACCATGACCAAACTTATAAAGAGATATCTATGTATAAGTGGATGTGCACATGAACAAAATCAGGTACATTAGCTCCAAACATGCACTGAGCAAAGGCTCACATCATCTAATCTTGTCAACGAAAAGAGAGATTCATCATGACTATGTTTCATAGCACCAAAAGTTCTTCTCCTGAAAGCCCCAAGGTATAACCTAAGTCCTTGGGTACTCTCATATTCACGTGACCCTCTGTCAGTTTTGACAGTGACTTCATTCTGGTCTGTACATCCCTTAGGTGTTGTTTTCAATACAGTTGCCTTACTACTTTGTAGTTTGTGTGCTGAATGTGAGGACGAGAACCTGGAAAGAACAGACTTCTATGAACAGCAACATTACAACATGCCTGGTGATATTCAGAACTGCATATTGGCTCCATAGCTTTATGCACACTAGACCAATGTTTTATAGATTAAGCTATAGAATCCAGATCAAAAAGATATTTTAAATATATTTTTGAGACTTTTAATGTTAAATAGTACAAGTATTGTTGTTAACATTAGTTATTGAAAGAAAACGTGCTGATACTATTGTTTTCTGATGGTCTTCAAACAGCTAAATTAATGAGTTCCATATGAAAAAATAATACCCATTCAGAGCTGGCATAAACGTCTCTTCAAGTCAACAGGTAATGTTTAATTTTGCATAAGCCTGACAATAGTAATGCACCATTGGTCTGCGTTTTCTCATTGCAAAAGCAAGATTATATATAGCTGTATTGATGAAAATGGGAAGAAAAAATTTGAGGGCAGTGGTTCATGGTCATAAAGGTTGGAGAATTAATAGCAATAGCTATAGCCAGAAACACATTAGCTTCCTTTACTGTATCAGGAATATAAAACAATGCCTTCTCCAGTCAAGAGTTTCTACTATGTGAAGATAAATGATTCTAGTATTAGTCAGCATTTTCAAAGTTCACATAACATTTTTGAAACCATGGATTTCCATGGTTTCAAAATGGAATGAAAACATGGGCCCAGAATGGGGTGAAAAATGTATACAGAATATCTTCTTCTGTCTTATAAAATAAAAATTATAATAGCTTTTAGAAGTTTCTGGATCCCAACTTCTTTATAATGGTATTCAGAGTTACTATTCCAGTCTGTTACCATATTAAACAGAATAGTATAAGGTAGTATTTTGAAAGTTACAGAGGACATTAAAATATGATGTATAGCTGGATGGAAAGACACAAATGTATATTCAAAGCATGATTATATATGATAAAAGAAAACTCTTGAGTACGTGTGTGCTCATACCTAACTAGCAGTCCAAGTTGTTTGAGAATGAATTCTTAATGTGGTAGCAGTGCTTTCCTCTGCAGATAATCTAATATGTCATTTTGAATAAGTATCTTTGATGAATAACATTTTTCTGTGTTTTATGTTACATACATAAAAGAAAACTTAAAAGGAGAGATTATTTATAACAGTGCCACATGCAATATAATTTTTTACTTTTTATTTGTTATTTTATTTATTTACATTTTAAACTTTATCCCTCTTCCTGGTTTCCCCTCCAAAAACCCCCTATCCCATCCCTGATACCCATGCTTCTATAAGGGTGCTTCCCTACCCCCACACAATCCCGCTTAACTCATGCAGTATAATTTTAAGGAGTTCTTTTACTTACTTACTTGCTATAGTTAATATTTAGAGGTTCAGAAGCCTTTGATGACTGTGATGCCAATTATGATAATGAGTTTGTAATTGAATATATTAGTTAATGATAGCTCTATATTTGAATATGCTCCTGAATTTCATTATGTTCTTGGGCAGATGTGAACAAAGATCTCTTCAATCCTGATATAAATCACCAATGACAAACCAAAAACAATTCCAACAAACTCAAGTAGTATGGTCCAGTGAATATCTTGGGGTTACTGACAGGAGAATGGTACATTTAAGGCATCTGTATCACCAACAGTCTCAACCTAGTATGACTGAAGAACCAGTAAAGTAGCAATGCTAGAGCTCCTTGTAAAACCTGAAAAGGCTCCCCTCTGCAGAAATTATTTATTGCTTTAAAACCTTTGAGAAAGATTCTGTGAATCCTGTAACTTTCTGAGCTTCCTAAGTATTGTAAATTTTATCATCTTCTGAGTCATATGAGTTGCCTCCTTTTTCTCTGTGTCCAGGAAGGAAAGCTTCTTTTTGGTTACAAAATAACTACATACTGTTTAATGTCTCCATACATAGCAGCTCCTTTTCCTGTTAAATAGATAACAAGTTGTGCTATTAAATAAATAACATTACAGTTCTCAGTTCATTTTCCGTATCTATATGCTCTCTTTATTTTCTAGATGTTCATAATAAAAATCATAAAAATGTACTCCCAGAGTTCCTCTTGGCAAGCTCATATCTAGCACATTCCATGATCCATTCCCTAGTTTCCATAATAACTCTGAAATAGAGACATTGATGTTTTCATTATGAAGATGAGGCTGATTCAGGATGGAGGAGGTTAAAAGTTCAGGGTGAAATATCCAGCAAATGTCTGAGTTTAAAAAAAAATCCTGGTGAATCTAAAACCAAAACTTTCCCCTATACATTTATGAATCAAATTAAGAAATTAGTCAAAAGAAAAATCAATTCATATGAACTTTCAAAACATATTTAGAAGTATTTATATATTAAAATATATCAAGCAGTTAATTTCAAGTCTTCTGGGATTTCTAGCTGACTCCATAGAACTTGAATCTGTAACCACCCTGGTGACCACATCATTAACAATGCAAATATCTGGCAAAAATCCCTGGCTATAAGTATCCCAGGCTAATGCATTTTGAGATGGCATAGAAAATAAAAACATGATGAAATTTGAACACGAAAGGGGGTGTTTTGAGTACACATGTCTGAATATTTTTCATCCATCACTTCATCTATCCCCATGTCCATCCTTCCTTAATATAGAAGTGATAGAGAAGAATTTTACAATGACACATTCACAGAAGTCTTGTCAATAAAGCCCCACAAAACCAATGTAAATGCTGAGCTGTTCAAGACATTTATGCTCTAGATCCTATCCAAAAATTCTCACAGGGTTACTGCCTTGGCTTTTAATTGTCTACTTTTATCTGTTTTCAAATGATTGTATCTCAGCTCAGACCCTTCTTATTTTATTTTGGGAAGGGTAATACATACTTGTTTGGCTAATATATGCCTCTCTCCCACCAAATACCTTTGCTGTAATCCTATATTTTGGGGTACATCCAATCATCTTTTGCTGATGTCCTATAACAATGAACCAATGTCCTAATGCTGTGACCCTTAAATACGGTTTTTCATGTTGTAGTGACCCTCAACCCTAAAATTTTTAGCTACTAATATGATTTGTAATGTAAATATCTAATATATGACTGCTGTGAAAGGGTCATTACAGCCCCAAATGGGTCACGACCCACAGGCTGAAGACCATTGTCTCATACTGAGACAAACAGTACACAACATTCTAGTACCTGCTTAAGTCACTGCCTGCTATGTTGTGAACCCTGTAATTCTTATATATGGTTTTGATCTTGAGAAGGATACATTTTGAACATTGCCTGAAAGACAGTTAACATTACTCTGGAGGAGTTCTGGGAAACTAGGTTCCACCTTAGGACAATTGACCTGCTTCAGTTAATCGTTGTGACCAAACTAGAGCAGTTGTTTAGGGCTAGAAGTGTTCACCAAGATCAATAAAAGCTATATTCTGGCTCTACTGAACATCACACTAAGTACATATCATACAGTATAATAGTGAGTTTTATATAAAGTTGTGAAATGCTTGGTTGTCCAGCTTGAATCTTAAATTTATCTCATCTCTTGGTGATGATTGCCTTTAATGTTTGCAGGATTCTGCTATTACACTGATATACTGATAAACTCACCTTAATACATGCATGTAATAAAAATAATATAAAAGCAAAAAGGAGGACAGGGAATGGGATAGGTGTTCTAGGAAGGGGAAATGAGGAAAGGGGATGACATCTGAAATGTAAATAAATAAAATACCCCCAAAATAATTTAAAATATTTAAAAAATTGTTTGCATTTTGCTATTTAACTGAACATTTTTTGAAATTGACATGTCATGCTTAATCTAATTTTTAGAATATATTTTAATAAAGATATAATTATATAATTTTTCTTCCTTTTATTCTCTCTCACATATTTCCTGCACCCTACTCATTCCCTCGCAAATTCATTGCATCTTTTTCTTGAATTGATGCTGCTGCTGCTGCTGCTACTACTACTACTACTCAAACACACACACACACACACACACACACACACACACACACACACACACATACACATACACATACACATACACATACACACTCATTCAGACACACACATTTATGTAAATATAGTTTTTGAGTCTGTTAGGTATTACTTATATGATTTCAGAAATAGCTACTTAGAATTAGATAACCACCTAGGGAGCTTATTTGTTTTTTAAAGATTTATTTACTTTTTTATGTGTGTGAGTAAGAAGTCACTGTCTTCACGCACACCAGAAAAGGACATCAGGTACCATTACAGATGGT
This sequence comes from Rhabdomys pumilio, assembly GCA_030674055.1. Lineage (NCBI taxonomy): Eukaryota > Metazoa > Chordata > Mammalia > Rodentia > Muridae > Rhabdomys > Rhabdomys pumilio. Next base: position 66,727,234 of record JANHMN010000004.1, read on the forward strand.
TGTGAGCCATCATATGGTTGCCGGGAATTGAGCTTAGAACCTTTGGAAGAGCAGTCAGTGCTCTTAACCACTGAGCCATCTCTCCAGCCCTAGGGAGTTTATCTTGTAAAAGACTAATTCTCCTTTTCTCAAAGATTGTTAGTTGTCTCTAGTTCTTAGTCTTGGAGTGGAACCCCATTATGTTTGCCCTGCCAAGAAACAATCTCCATTAGTGTTACTTCATTCAGGTCTTGTTTAGACATCTCCATGGTAGTAGCATGTATCTTCTCTGTGTTTTCTGAGAGACACAATTAATGAAGAAGACTTCCTTACTGGTTCTTTTGCCTCTTTTTTTCTGTGCTGTTCCATGAGCCTTGGATATAGAAGTTATGTTGTTATATTCACTGGAACTGAGTAGCCCCAGATCAGGTTTTCACTGCTTTTACCAGTTGTCCTAGTCAAAGATGAATGGAAAATATTGTTCTGTTTTGTGGTAGTCTCTATCTGCTATGAGGGAAGTTTCTGAGATGGGGGATATGAGCTACATTTACACAAATTTAGTTGTGAATATAAAAACATGTATTTAGACTGCATCTAAGGATTATGCTAGTTTATTAAAGTGGTTGTAGATATTCTCATTAGAAACCATTAAATCGCTAGTACAGAAAAGTTAGGAAGATTTCAGACATGGTTTCTCTCCTAGTACATGGTAGGTCTTAAATCCAATTATATTGCTGTTGACAACTTCAGACTTAAGAGTGTCACTATTGCTTGGTGGTTGTTTAAATGAGAATGCCCTCTACAGGATTATATATGTGTGGCCTTTTTGGAGAAAAAGTCTATCACAGGGTTGGAGGGATAATGTTTCCCAAGCCCAAGTCGGGGTCAGACTTTCTCTGTTACTCTCTCTACTTGCAGATTAGGATGAAGCTTCTCTCCACTTCTCTGGCACCACCCCTACCTGTCACCATTCTCTTTGCCATAATACAGAACTAACCCTCAAAAACTGTAAAAACAAACAACAATTAAATGCTTTCCATTATAAGAGTTGCCTTGTAGCTCATAGGCACCACAGTTGGTAGAACAATTGGTTGTTTCCCTTCCTTGACTGCTTGTTTAATATCTTCTGGGACTATAAAATCTAGAGCACAGAGAAGAGGCTTTCAGGTCACATCTAACCCAGATGATGAAAGAGACTCAGGTTTTTTAAAATGCTTTTTAGATCCTGGGTTCATATTGTTCATTTGCTTTCGTGAAATTTTGCATGAATTCCCACTTGATTGACATGCCCTTATGAACACTGGGTATTAGAAAATAAATTTCTAAGGATTAAAGATTAAATATAATGAAAATAACCATAAGTCTTTAATCCATCAGGGATTTATTTTGGAATAAAACATGATGTACGAATGCATTTTATTAGACTCTTATTGCACTGGCATTTATGGATTAATCCACTTGGTCATCCAGCTCATTTAAAATGCCAGTTTGAGTTTCATTAAATCAGTAATTATGCCTTCACTGCTAAACTCTAATCACTCATGTGTCTACCTATACTGATACTCACGGTTTTTACTATATTCCCTTATTAATAGAGCTTATGAAATTGTAGTGACTGGGAGAGAAAACTCCCTCCATTATTTACTGTATATTTGTATGTGCACACCAAAAAAAATTATTTAGACTGCATTTTCAAGTATGATTCACATTCCTAAGTTAAAAATGGAGATTATGATGGTATTTGTGGGGAAAATAATTCGGGGGGGGGGATCCGGCGGGCGGGCGCGAGGTCCCATGAGGGCCTGCGGCAGGTGTCCCGCTGTACTTCCCACACCGCCAGTGGAAGGTCCCACATGCATGCAGCTGCTGTTCAAGGTTCCAAAGTTCCAAAAGCTGGCAGTCTGGTGGCAAGCGCAGGAAGGTCCAGGCAACACGTGGAGTTTTCCAAAGCTTTTATTGTTCATGGCGTGGTGAATAGGTGTAGATGGTATGCACTTTCCCCCCAAAAGTCAGGCTCCCCTGACTTTTTATAGGGAGGGGGGATAAGGGAAGGGATAACTTAATTAGCTATGGCCCCAGCCTTTAGGTCACTCATTAATATTTTAATCTCTGGAGGTGTAGACTTGCTAATCACGCCCTCTACCTGTGTGCTATGTGACCAAAGGGTGCAGGTTAAATGAAGTTACCACATCCAGGGCCCAATATCCCACTCTCTTTTCTTTCATAAATGGAGAGGCAACTCTGTGCCATCTGTAGTCTGCAAGGTACAGATTAATGAGAGATGTGGACTCTGTGGAGTAGTCTGGAATCCAGGAGCATGAGGAGATATATGCCGTCCCTGACAGGCAATGTCCTGTTGGGTCCCCGGCTATCTCAAACATAGCGCTCTACCAGGGAGACCAAACCATCTCTTTATGGCCCAAATCTCACTCATTTTTAGTGAAAATTTTGGATGAGGTAGTCAAAAGAAAGCACTATGTAGGCCAGAGAGTATAGCATAACCAAGCCAAGGGTAATGGGAATTGAGGGTAAGGTTTGGAAGGCAGGGAATCATTGAAACAAACACAGGTTGTACAGTTTGAGGGTAATGACATCTGATTAATCTAAATAGACATCATGTTTTCTTCACTAACATGTAACTTTAGCTATATGACTTTGGCAAAAGAGTTCATCTGTAGCTGGAAGGTCTGGATCTGTCTTCTATAGTGAGTGTCTCTGGGTTTTGGCATGCATCTCTGGATCACAGCATATCTCTGGGGTCTTCAGTTAGACAAGGTGGCTGGAAGAAGGCAGCTTGGCAGTTCCAGTAGGTGACACTGTCTCTGAGTCTCTGTGTGTCTCTGGAGTCTGCAGTCAGATGAGATGGCTGGGGGAAAGCAGCTTGGCATCTCAGGCAGGTTCCAGAAGATGATGTTGTCTCTGCTGGACTTGTGGGAGCACCTATGGGATAATCACAACAGGGAAGCAGCAACCCAGCAGGAGGATGTCTGCAAAGGGTGTGTAGCAAGCATTAGGCTACTTGGGAGTAAGCATGTTATGGTCTGTCATTGAGATCTTAGAAAAGCAAGGTGCTTGAGAAAATTTAGTCTTAGAAGGCACCTTTGAGTCTGTTTTTGAATGACTGAGGGAGAAAATATCATGTTAATTATGTACCTGGACTGGCAGCAACAGTTTGTCTGTTAAAGAAAGTAGTTGTTAATTAAAAGCTGAAGATGTTGATCAGCATGTTGATTTAACCTGTTGAAGTAGAGTAGATGACTTTGGAACCTTAAAGAAATTATAAAGGTTGAAAAAAAATGTTGGACATATATCACGAGTGTTAAAGAGAAAAGGAAGCATTAAACCAACAACAACAACAACAACAAAACCAAAATTTTTAGTTGAAAAGCACAAGCATTGTTGCTCTAGGTGTTCCTGTTAGGAAGAAAAGAAAACATTTAAAAAGTTTTGGTTGAAAAACAGAAACGTTTGTTGTTGCAGGTCCTCCTGCTGGGGAGAAGGAGCAGTAATGGCGGGTTTAGAAGCAGTGGGGGAGGGGCCTTGCTCTGCCATGTGGCACTTGGTTGCACTTGCAGAGAGGTACTGTATACCCCCTTTGTTTTTCCTTAGCTGGTAAAATTTAAATGTAGGGAAGAGGAAAGGCCAACTTTGAAGAAAGTTTAAAGCAAGAAGCATTGGGGCTTGATAGAAGAGCTAAGAGTCAGAAAGAGTGAGAGTCTGTGTCTATGGGAAAGACATGTGGAAATTGGATTGGAGCCAGGCAGCTTTTGAGAGAAATTGGCAGGGGACATGGGGCAAAGGATGCAGGCAGGATTTTAGATCTGCTGCTTCAGGCAAGCTGGCTGAGCTAAGTAGCTTTAGTCAGTTATAAATGACTGAGAGTGAGGGGAAGCATACACTGGATAAGGAACACAGGGCTGGGTAGCAAGCAGGGTCTCCCCTGTTGCTTCAGGCAAACAAGCTAAGCGAAGTAGCTGTAGCTTGTCTCATATGACAGGGAATCAGGGAAGATCCCCTGAAATTCCACCTCACACCAGTCAAAATGGCTAAGATCAAAAATTCTGGTGATAGTAGATGCTGCCAAGGATGTGGAGAAAGAGGAACAGTCCTCCATTGTTGGTGAGATTGCAAGATGGTACAACCACTCTGGAAATCAGTCTGGCAGTTCTTCAGAAAATTGGACATAGCATTACCTGAGGACCCAGCTATACCACTTTTGGGCATATACCCAGAAGATGCTCCAACATATAACAAGAACACATGCTCCACTATGTTCATTGTAGCCTTATTTATAATAGCCAGAAGCTGGAAAGAACTCAGATGTTTATCAACAGAGGAATAGATACAAAAAAAAAATGTCGTACATTTACACAATGGAGTATTACTCAGCTATTAAAATCAATGAATTTGAGAAATTCTTAGATAAATGGATGGAACTAGAAAATAACTTCCTGAGTGAGAACCAAAGAACAGACATGGTATTCACTCACTGATAATTGGATATTAGCCCAGAAAATCAAAATACCCAAGATTCAACTCTCAGACTACATGAAGCTCATAAAGAAGGAAGATGAAGTGTGAGAGCTTCTTAGGAATGACAAAATACTCAATGGAGCAAATATGAAGACAAAATGTGGGACAGAAACTGAAGGAGGGGCAGTCTGGAGACCATCCACCTGTGTATCCATCCCATGATCAGTCATCAAAGGTAGACACTGATGTGGATGCCAGGAAGTGCATGCTGACACCATCCTGATATAGCTGTGTCCTTAGAGGTCTGCCAGAGCCTGACATATTCAGAGGTGGATGCTCACAACTAACCATTGATCTGATCAAGGGGTTCCCAATGGAGGAGTTTCAGTGAAGGAGCTGAAGGAGTTGAAAGGGTTTGTGGCCCCATGAGGAAAGTAACAATACCAACCAACCAGAACTCCCAGTGTCTAAACCTCCAACCTGGGAGCACATAGGGAGGGACCCATGGCTCCAGCTGTATATGTAAGGGAGGATGGCCTTGTTGGGCAGAGGTGGAAGAGGAGATCCTTGGTCCCATAAAAGCTGGATACCAGTGTGGGTGAGGATGGGGGGTAGTAGAGAGGGGTAGGTGAGGGCACATCCTCATGGAAGCAGGAGGAGGGTGAATGGGATAGGGGTTTCCTGGGCCAGAGGGGGGAGAATAAGGTAAGGGGATAACATCTGAAATGTAAATAAAATGTCCAATAAAAAAAATAATTAATATTTGTACTTTTCTTTAGGCTTTTCTTTACACTAGAAGTTTCAAAATAATGTTTTTTAAAAATAATAGTCTCATTAGTGAATTTGTCTTGTTCCCATGTGAAATGGAAATGTTCTTAATGCTGAACCATATGACACAAGGCTTAAAGCAGCCTGGAGGATATTTTCTAAGGAAGCATTCAGGTTGTTTTCCCATTCTTATGTTATTCTTATGGTTTCCTCAGTTCTAAATTCTATTTAATAGAATTTAGTTTGCTTTAAATGTTTGTATATTAAATGTAATAACAATTTCTATTTTGTAATATGAACAGTTCTTTTCTATTCCTAGCATAAAAAGAGTTTTAAATTTAAGAATTATTGTCAAATGTTAAATTTACCCAGACAACTATATAAACTTATTCTTGTTGATCTAATAATATGATACACTAAAATAATTGATTATATAGAATTAAACACCATTTTACATTTTAATTTATTGATGGGTTTACATATTTACAGTTTTTAACATGTATGATGGTGTTTTTGTTCGTTTGTCATTTTCCATTAATGTATTATACGTTTAGTTCTAATACCAATTTCCATAAGTATCAATCAATGAAGCATAAAATAATAATTTATTAAATTGCTTGTTTTAATATACTGTTTGAAATTTATCAGTAGAAAAATCCTTTCTTTTAATGAGAAAAACTCTTGCAGTATAATGTTCATAAAACTTTAACACTGAAAGGGTAAGGAAAAAATAATTCATTTGAAATGTTTTCTATCGTCGTCTATATTATAAAAATTATTAATCAAAATTATTAGACATCCAATAAAAAAATGAAAGGTCAAATTAGAGGAAAATCATGGTTGAGTCTGTATCAGTGGGTATTACTAATGTAATCATCAAGTGGTCATCGATGTATACATATAGTAATAAATACAATCAGATGGGGTTATGAAACTCACTGCTTAGTAAACATAAACCACCTAAACTCTACTTCCTAAACCTGTGCTGATAGAATATGTAAAACATTTATTTAATTTTTCAGAGACATACTTATAAGAATATTTTTATATTTTATATTGATTCCTAAATCATTAGTGAAGGAATTCATGTGTTTTGGTATTCAAGCATCAAATACATCAAGAAAGTTTATGAATGTGGCTCAATAGCAGATAAATGTGTTAGGACACACAAGGCTAACAATAATATTAACCAACTAGACTCCCCAGAGCTCCTAGCTATTAAACCACCAACCCAAGAACACACATGGAGGGAACCATGGCTCCAGCTGTATATGTAGCAAAGGATGGGAAGAGAAGCCCTTGGTACTGTGAAAGCTAACAATTTGAACTCAAAAGCAACTAAAAATGAAAAGGAAGGATGAGATGGAGAAAGAAATGGAAAAAAAGAGATAAAGGCAGAGAAAGGGGAAGAGGAAAAATCAGATGGCAGAAAATGTATATAAAATTAATAAATTTGTGGTTGTTTATTGCTCATTCTTTTTTTTTTGGAAGATTTGCAGTATTTATATTTCATAGCACCTATAAAATATAGTGTCTGAGTACACTGAAGAGAAAAATACAAAACCTTCCAGCATTCTGAGCAGAAACATTTATCTTTATAATTCATTCAGATTTATATTAAAACACAACAACAAGGATTATATCAAGAAGACACCAGAAAATTATGATATCAAAGTCAACAATAACCCCTGAAAACCACAGAGAAAAGAAATAACTTTTAAAAATTACCATTAATCCATCCCATATACAGTCACCAAACCCAGACACTAGTGCTAATGCCAAAAAGTGCATGCTGATAAGAGCCTGATATAGCTGTCTCCTGAGAGACTCTGCGAGAGTCTGACACATACAGAGGCAGATGCTCACAGTCAACCATTGGGCTGAGCATGGGCTCCCCAATGGAGAAGTTAGAGAAAGGACTGAAACAGCTAAAAAGGTTTGCAACACCTAGGAAGAACAATAATATCAACCAACCAGTCTCCCTAGATCTCCCAGGGACTTAACCACCAATCAAAGTGTACATATGGAGGGACCTATGGCTCTAGCTGCATATGTATCAGAGGATTGCCTTGTCAGGCATCAATGGGAGGAGAGGCCCTTGGTCCTGTGAAGGCTCCATGCCTCAGTGTAGGGGAATGCCAGGGTGAGGAGGCAGGAGTGGATAGGTGGGTGGGGGAACACCCTCATAGAAGCCGGGGGAGGGGGAGTATCATAGGAGTTTTCTGGGTGGGAAACCCAGAAATTGGATAACATTTGAAATGTAAATAAAAAATGTCTAATTAAAAAATCATCATTAAAATTATACATTAAAAAACAAAATAAATAAAGTGATACATTTTGTTAAACTTTGTGTAATTTGTTTGTATTATTGAAGGGTTTTTTTCCAACTTTTTTCAATTTATTAAAATAATGTGTTTAGGGTTTCAGTTTATTTTATGTTTATTCTTTTTGTACATAGTGTCTCTTCTAATCTTTAGAGTAAAATGTAGATTCTCCTTTTTTTGTTTCCATATTAGAAAAATCTTCCAATTAATCTTTTAAGGGATAAAAGTATGTAGACATGTTATGAAGTATACGCACCCTTAGAGAACTCTAAAAGGTTCATTACTAAGTACTGCTTCTGTTAAGCATTTTCATTGATCATATTTGTATTAAACATACAAAGTATTCCAAAATTAACTATTTCATTATGGGAGTTGTGTGAGCTGGTGAATGTCAAGACTGTGCTTCATAAACCTTCCCAAATGATTCAATCATCTGAAGACTATGTATTCATACATAGGAGCATACAGAGGCTATTCTTGTTCAAATCATAATAAATAATTGTACCATGCTTTCATGTCCACGTTGGACTCACCTTTCTTTTTGTGCTGTTTTTGTTGGCTGTTGTTTTTAGAGAAACAAGCAAAGCAACTACTACAAGCTTCAGTAGTTACAATAGAACAGTCACTGAGACATGTAGAAGGAGTTGTGAAAAGAGCTGTTCGATAATATAACAGGATATCTGTCATCTTCTCTCATGATTCAATTTTGCTGCCACAGATGGAATAAGATTTTCATTAGTAAATTAGATGTCTTATTGCAATGAAGATATTCTTGTGCTAGATTAAATAACAATAAAGGAAAAAGTCTAATGGGGGATGTAATCAGTCACAAGTAGGAGGGATTTAAAGGAAAAACTAAATAGACTAAAAGATTGTGTGGGAAATTTTAATAGAAAGAACTCATGGTTTTGATATGTACCTTTTAAAGGCTAGACAAAGTTCACTGATATGATACGTGAACTGTTGAAAGCAAACGTGGACGTAAACAAGAAACAAAAGACAAAGTCATGAGATGAAGTATATTCCAGAACAATCAAATTAAAATATAATTCCAACAGGATCAGAAAATTTATGAGTAATTGTTGGAAATTCTAGTGACATGATGGTCTTTTTACCTTTTCTAGATAAAAAAGAATGGGATGGTTGGAATCACCACAGATCTTCTATTCCTTAAGGTCTGTGCCTCTTGTTGAAAAACAGTAAAATAGAAATATTCCAGGGATGCTAGAGTAAGTGTTAATGATCTAAGGAACTTGATGTGGTGATTCTGTTTCTGAGCAAACCTCCCTGGAATTCACCAGTTTGACTCGTACAGACACCAGAAGGAATCTCTGAGAACTAAACTGCGCAGTAACTTCAATTCTTACTGTTACAATAAAGGAGGTCTTCTGGAAATCCCACAAGTCAGCCTCAGGCAAATGATATATAGATGTTGAGTTATCAAATATGTTTTTAAACATTCAATTCAAAAAGAGTACCAGCAGAAGGATTTATCTTGAGAAAAAAAAAAGTGTCTATTACCATTTGCCTTGTAATACAAAACATAACACAACAGGAAACTTTGGACTGTGTATCAATTCTGACAAATTGAGCTGTTGTATTTCTTATATCAATGCCATTATATGTATTGGGAAGGAGAAAACAGAGTGGTTATTTTCCTTATGGAAAATTGGTATTCCAGAATCTCTAGGACTAACTTCATTTATAAAAGGACGATCGACTAAATAAAGCCAATTGACTGGGAAGGGACATGAGCAAAATAATAACTGCAAAACTAAAGATAAGTTTCTGTTGCTTTGTCATACACATGTCTTTTAAGAAGGGAACCTCCTTACAGACTCATTAGGTTATATGGAGAACATATTTCATATTCTTAAATACTATTTTTTTATCCACAAACAAATAAAGCTGAGTGTCCTGAGCAAAGAACAGCTCTACAACAGCATTAACCTTGTTAAAAACACTTGTACTGGAAAACTGAACTTCCAATGGAAGAAATGCCCACTTAATGCTATTTGATTCTAAGTAAAAGGTGCCCCCATGGTACTATCATGATAGCTGGGTTCAAGGGTAATTTTAAGTAACAAGTTTTATTTACCAATTCTAGCACCCATAGATGTATGAAATGTCAACAACAAAGAACAATATGTTCTTCTTATATGACAGTTTTTCTTGAGTAAATCAAATAAACTTATTTCTAAGTTGACCCTATTGAGTCTGTTTGTTTTGTTTGTTTGTTTGTCTGTTTGTTTGTTTGTCTGTTTGTTTTTCAAGACAGGATTTCTCTGTGTACCCCTGGCTGTCCTGGAACTCATTCTGTAGATCAGGCTAGCCTGTAACTCAGAAATCTGCCTTCCACTGCCTCCCAAGTGCTGGGATTAAAGGAGCCACTGCTGGGCCCTATTGAGTCTTTTAAATCATCCTGTAATATGATTTCTGAGTAGAAACCTATTCTGACTGGGCTTCTGCCTTTTCTTACAGCTTTTTTTCTTTTTCTGACAGCTTTACTATCCAGGTACAAACAGAAATGTCCAATCTACACCCACACATCCAGAAACAACAGGTGACTAACAGATGAGTTGCTTGTAATACAAAATGTGTCACTCATGTGCTACTGACCTCATTGACAGTCAGCTCAAAGAAAACCCAACACATCATCTTGGAAGTAATATCCTGAGAACTGAGGTTTCATACCTTAGGATAACTCACATATATTAAGGAGTAATGTAATGTACTCCACATCAGGCCCATTGAATTTGATACAAATATGTGGACAGAAAGCAGGTGCACTGTTAAACATCCTGTATTAGATAGAAAAACCTCCCAAAGTATATCCCTCCTTAAGTCACAGATTCCACAAGAGTTCCAAAGATGAGAAACATAAACTAGAGATACAAGGAAAAAGAAGATTATTGATTTGTAGGTCTGAAAGTATTAGTGAAACCCAGAGTTTTCTTAGCCTACTTCCCATCTGCTCCCAGGGTTGAAGCTTTTTTCATACCATTTATTTCAACTTGAACTTCAAATACAGTAATTTGAGGGCAGATATAACATCAGAGTTTCCCATACCATTTTGAAATGAGTGAAACCTGCCATTGTGACTTCCCAGTACAAATTGAATAGAAAAGAAGAGTTTTCTAAATGGGATATTGTAAAAAGTGCAAGGTTCCCTTGATGCCTGACACTCATTTTCTCAACTGCAGTGGAATTCTCATCTTATTTTGAGGTACATTTAATACAGATATATGAAAAAAGGGATGAAAAATTAAATCTTCCTCCTTAGCTGTTATATTCTGTACTATAATATATGATCTATAATGTTGCATATATTATCACCACTCCTTTGTCTCTGATATGAATGGTGAGAATAAATTAACAAATAGTAAAAAATTATGTTAAAACTCTGCTATATAAATTATTAAAACTGACTATTAAATATTTTTCTATTTTATTAATTATTATTAAAAATGGCAAATATACTTGAGGAGACACAATTGTTAAAATTCAAATTGTTATTTCAGATATTTCATACATATCCCACATTTCTATCAGCCAAATCTTGCTCTTATTCAATGTCTTTTCTACATTATGCTCTATTAGTCAGGGCACACTGTTCATTAACTTACATGGCAATTAGCATAGTACCAATCACAGTAGAAAAAATACTAATGTTTACATAACAAAGAATATATGTGAAAATACAATCATTATAGTTTGTTTGTTTGTTTGTTTGTTTCTGTTTGATCTTATTCAAGTAGTAAATTAATATCTCCTATAAGAATTTAATACATTTTTCCTACATCGAGAGGAGTAGTGGTCACTTCAGAAAAAAAGTCTTAAATCTATTTCACAAAAAATAAGGAAATATGATTTGTATTCTAAAAGTTTTATTATAAAATAAACAGAGAGGTATCTTTATTTTTTAAAAAGTGAGTAGGATGGAAACGCAACATGAATAACTGTATCAATGTTGTGAATGGAAAGGGGTGATCTATAAAAACTCATTTTCTTATTTCTACTTAATGGAGAAAATACTAAGAATAAATGGAAATAATTAGTGCACTTCTCAGGTTTGCTACTGGACAGTTTATTATTAAATATATGATACAGACCTAAAACATGAAACAGATTAGCATTTCTTCAAGCTCCTCGTTGAAAATGGAAAAGAAATGCACAGTTATTATAAAGGCCCAGAGAATGTTATTTCCCAAATGGCATAGAAACAGGACTAAGATTCATTAAAGCCCACGTTTCCATGAGGAGAAAAATGTATTCTCTAAAATGTGCACTTTGCAATTTTTCAGTCATTTTTTTTTTTCTGTCAGTGTTTGTAACTGTGAAGAATTGGTTCTAAATTAAATTTTTTATTGGTTATTTTATTTACATTTCAGATGTTATCCCTTTTCTCCATTTTTCTCCCCACCCAGGAAACTCCTATCCCATCCCCCCTCCTCCTGCTTCTATGAGGATATGCCCCCACCCTCCCTTCCACTTCCAACTCCCCACCCACAATTACCCCCACACTGAGGCATCCATCCTTCACTAGACCAAGGACATCCTCACCCACCTATGCCTGACAATGTCATTCTCCCATACATATACAGCTGGGGCCATGTGTCCCTCCCTATGTGCTCCCAGGCTGGTGGTTTAAACCCTGAGAGCTCTAGTTGGTTGGTATTGTTGCTCTCTCCATGAGGCCACAAACCCTTTCAGCTCCTTCAGTCTTCTCTCTCACTCTTACACTGAGAACCCCATGATCATTTCAATGGTTGGCTGTGCGCATCCACCTCTGTATATGTCAGGCTCTGGAAAACCTATAAAAAGACAGCTATATCAGGCTCCTGTCAGCCTGCACTTCCTGGCATCCACATCAGAGTCTACCTTTGGTGACTGCACAAGGGATGGATACCCAGGTTGAGCAGTCTCTGGACAGCAAGCACCTCCTTCAGTTTCTGTCCCACACTTTGTCTTCATATTTGCTCCCTTGTGTATTTTGTTACCCTTCTAAGAAGGGCCAAAGCACCCACACTTTGGTCTTCCTTGTTCATGAGCTTCATGTGGTCTGTGAGTTGCATCTTCGATATTATGAGCTTTGGGGCTAATATCTAATTATCAGTGATTATCATATGCGTTCTTTTGTGATTAGGTTACCTCACTCAGGATGATATTTTCTAGTTACATTCATTTACCTAAGAATTTCTCAAATTCATTGCTTTTAAAAACTGAGTAATACTCCATTGTGTAAATGTACCACATTTTTTATATCTATTCTTCTGTTGAAGGACATCTGGGTTTTTTCCCAGCTTCTGGCTATTATAAATAAGGCTGCTATGAACATAGTGGAGCATGTGTTCTTGTTATATGCTGGAGCATCTTCTGGGTATATGCCTAGGAGTGGTACAGCTGGGTCCTAAGGTAATGCTATGTCCAATTTTCTGAGGAACCACCAGACTGATTTCCAGAGTGATTGTACCAGCTTGCATTCCCACCGAAATGGAGGAGTGTTACTCTTTCTCTACATCCTCGGCAGCATCTGCTATCACCTGAGTTTTTTATCTTAGCCATTCTGACTGGTGTGAGGTGGAATCTCAGGGTTGTTTTAAATTCTTTTTAAATTGAAATTTCTCTTTAAATATTAAATTTCACCAAGAAAAATAATTATTAATAAAATTAAAGTATTGCTGTACCAAATATTATACATTATAATTATGGTTGATGATAACTGAAGAATGATTCTAAAAGGGATCTTTCTGTGTAGCAGGTGGAGAGATGACTGTGAGGCCAGAGGACTGAATCCCACACTTAGCAACTCAGTGTATCATTTGTTTTGTTTCAGAGTAGTAATTGTGAAATTCTTCTCAAACAGTCCATCAGATCACAGTTTCAGATTTTTTAGTTTTAATAATCTCAAGAGTATTATGAGAATTCCTCCACTGATATCCAGCCTTCAAATGAGAAATAATTTTATTACAAAAATTTCTTCTCCTTTTAAAAATGAATGTATTTATTTTATTGAAAATAGTTCTTATCTTTGAGGTTTTTTATGTATTGGATTATGTTGGTAGATTTCCACATATTGAACCATCCCTGCATCCCTGGGATGAAGCCTACTTGATCATGGTGAATGATCATTTTGATGTGTTCTTGGATCCAGTTTGTGAGAATTTTATTGAGTGTTTTTACATCAATGTTTATAAGTGAAATTGGTCTGAAGTTCTCTTTCTTTGTTGGGTCTTTGTGTGATTTAGGTATAAGCATAATTGTGGCTTCATAGAATGAATTGGGTAGTGTTCCCTCTGTTTCCATTTTGTAGAACAGTTTGAAGAGTATTGGTATTAGGTCTTCTTTTTAGGTCTGATAGAATTCTGAACTAAACCCATCTTGTCCTGGGCTCCATTTGGTTGGGAGACTTTTAACGAGTGCTTATATTTCTTTAGGGGTTATGGGATTGTTTAGATGGCTTATCTGATCCTGATTTAACTTTGGTGTCTGGTATCTGTTTAGGAAATTGTTCATTTTATCCAATTTTCCAATTTGGTTGAATATAGGCTTTTGTAGTAGGATCTGATTATTGTTTGAATTTTCTTGGTTTTCGTTGTTATGTCTCCCTTTTTATTTCTGATTTTATTAATTTGGATGCTGTATCTGTGCCCTCTGGTTTTTCTGGCTAAGGATTTTTCTATCTTGTTGATTTTCTCAAAAAACAACAACAACAACAAAAATAGTTCCTGGTTTTGTTGATTCTTTATATAGTTCTTTTTGTTTTTACTTGGTTGATTTCAGCCGTGAATTTGATTGTTTTCTACCTTCGACTCATCTTGGGTGTATTTGCTTCTTTTTGTTCTAGAGCTTTCAGGTGTGTTGTCAAGCTGCTAGTGGCTAGTGTATGCTCTCTCCAGGTTCTTTTTGGAGGCACTTAGAGCTATGAGGTTTTTTTTTTTTTATTTTATCATTGCTTTAATTCTTCCATAATTTTGGTATGATGTGCCTTCATTTTCATTAAATTTGAAAATGTCTTTAATTAATTAATTTATTTCTTGACCAAGTTATCATTGAGTAGAGCATTGTTTAGCTTTCATTTGTATGTGGGCTTTCTGTTGTTTTGTTGTTATTAAAGACTAGACCTAGTTCATGGTGATCTGATACAATGCATGGGATTATTTCAATCTTGTATCTGTTGAGGCCTGTTTTGTGACCAATTATATGGTCAATTTTGGAGAAGGTAACATGAACTGATGAAATATTCTGAATACATCTGTTAAATCCACTTGGTTCACAACTTCTGTTAGTTTCACTGTGATACAATTCACAGACATCATGAAGATCAAAAAAGAAGGAAGACCAAAGTGTTGGTGCTTCTGTCCTTCTTAGAAAGGGGAACAAAATACTCATTGAAGCAAATACGAAGAAAAAGTGTGGAGCAGAGACTGAAGGAAAGGCCATCCAAGACTGCCCCACCTGATGATCCACCCCATACACATTCACCAATCCCAGACATTATTGTGGATGACAAGAAGTGCGTGCCGACAGGGGTCTGATATAGATATCTCCTGAGGGACTCTGCCAGAACCTGACAAATACAGAGGTGAACGTTCAAAGTCAACCATTGTAGTGAGCACTGGGTTCCCAATAGGGTACCCAATGGAAGAGTTAGAGAAAGGATTGAAGGAGCTGAAGGGGTTTACAACCCATAGGAAGAACAATAATATCAATCAACCAAATTCTCCAGAGCTCCAAGGGACTAAACCACCAACCAAAGAGTACACATGGAGGGACCCATTCCTCCAGCTGCATTTGTAGCAGAGAATGGCCTTGTTAGCATCAATAGGATGAGAGGCCTTTGGTCCTGTGAAGACTTGATGTCCCTGTGTAGGGGAATTTGAGGGCAGGGAGGAAGGAGTGGGTGGGTGGGTGTGGGAACACCCTTATAGAAGCAGAAGAGGAGTGATGAGATAGGGAATTTGGGGGGGGGACCAGGAAAGGAGATAACATTTGAAATGTAAGTAAAGATAATATCCAATAAAAAAAAAGAAAATTGGTACTTCTTTCATGAAATATATTCTACACACCATTCACTTCCCTCTACTCCTCAAAATCTCCACTCTCCCACAGATCTCCTCATTGATCTCCTCTTTAGAAAAGTACAGGCTATTAAAAGACTACAGCCAAACAAAATAATATATAATAAGACAAGTCAAAAGCTCTCATAGGCTGGAGAAAGCAATGCAACAGAAGGAAAAGAGTCCCAAGAGCAGGGAAAAGAGGCAGAGATATACCTGCTCACACTTTCAAGACTCTCACAAAAAAAAAAAAAAACCAAACTAAAATATACACAGGTAGACAATATGTGTAGAGCAAGCCTAATATGGAGGTTTCATTAAGTCTCTCCTCTTAAAGAACTGAGAACCCTGAGAAAGAGAGGGAAAAAAAGATTGTAGAAGTCAGAGATAATGGAGGACACTAGAAGAACACGGTCCACACAATCAATTAAGGCAGACACAAATGAGCTCACAGAGACTGAAGCGTCAACCACCGTGCAAGTACAGGTCTGCACTATGTCCTCTGGACATACAAAACTTGAAATTACCAAATTTCAAAGCATGAAAAAAAGCCAAGAGGTTATTACAATCCAGGATGTATTTTATATTCCAATTATGGTTCCCACTGACTGATTAGATCAAATTCTCAGTTCCTAAAGGGAGAAAATACTTCTACTTTAAGAAGCAATAACACACAGAAGGCCAAATCTTGTCTCTGCTCCACAGGGAAATATTGGAAGCAATAATTGGATTGATTGCACATAAGTAATGTCTCCTTACCTGTAAAATATTACCTGCCTTAGTTTAAGAATCAATGACACATTATATAAACAAATACTAATTAAAAGCATGCTACTCATTCTTACCAAATACTTAGTAAATCTGTTAGTTGAGTTCAACATATTTTGTTAACCAAAAAACCTATGCTTGACTAGGTAATAAAGTCACACTCGATGCTTAAAATTCTCATACAATAATATTTTTCTTCTAAGACACACTCACACACAATTTTAGATTGGTCACATTTCTTGGTTACTGTACCCAAAGAAACGATAGACTAAAGCAGTTCACTGTCATCTTATGCTACCAACTTTAGTGTACATTCTGGTTGTCAGAAAATTGAAAGAGTAGGAAATTGTGCAATGATGATAAGACCTCTATAATCAGAGAAATGATGTCCATTGCTTGTTCACCTTGAAAAAGTACTGGTCACCTTTCAAAAAGAATGTTATCTAGTCAGATGTAATTGGATGATCCTAAACTACAGCTTGGAAAGTACATACCTATGAAACAGTCCTCATTTTTTTCACTGATTTTTTTCCATTTTCTTCTGGTATTCAAAAATACATTTTCACTCATAAAGGCAAAATATAATTAGTAATGAACAGTTATCCTATACTTTTCACAAGCCATGATTCATATGTGTACATGATCCCATGCACAAGATCTAAATCATCCCTGTGTACTCCCAGAAGTCTGTGTTGAGACCAAAAGTTAGATGACTGCACAGCTCCTCACACATGCTGTTCAGAGAGCCTAGATGTGAACTGAATTCTTCCATTTGAAAAAGAAATCATAGTTATTTTTTTAGTTACTGCTCACTGGTAAATATGCAACATCTATAAAGCAATACTAAGAACTTCTTATACTTGAATATTATACTTGAGTATTGAGGATTTCTCTAATTATTTGTACTCTTCTCTACGAAAGGGACTGTCTTTTGTAGAGCGTTCTTCATAACTTATTATTCAGTTTTACTATGTATAAAGAAGTTTGTGGAAACGTTTACCTCTGGGAGTAGGAACCGCTAGATATATGCCTATACCTCAAAAAAAATTAATTTTTGAGTTATTGTGTGTCCTAAAATGTCTTAACAGTTTCTAGTGCAAATCTATTGACCTTGAAATTGCATAACATCTTTAGTAATAAATGATAAGGTCCTGGTTTAATAGAGACTGTGATCATATTTTCACTTAGTTACTTTCATCTTCAGTGTCATGGTGGTTGGCTTGGATTCACTATAAAACTGTTATATTTCTGGAACTTTTCTGGATTATGCACCTGAAAATCTTGTAAAGACCTTTAAAGAAAAACCTGTTTAACTTTTGAAGCTTTGCTGAAGATTTTCCAACATTGCAATATTCCCAAATGCCTTTCTACTCAGTTTAGATTGCAATATTTTCAGTTCTTAATATTGTTTTTCTTGTAATTGCATAGAGATTAAACCAATAAAAACCTATAAACTGTGAAAAAATAAACTTATTTTAAGCATTTCCTATAGGCCTGTGACCTGTTTTTCGTAGTAGTTCAGGAATCAACCATTTTGCCACTGCATGTACAAATCTACTGTCTAGTTCCAATTTACATTTCCATTCTATCTACTTAATGTTTATATATTTAAAAAAATTATCCCCTTGTAATTTAGAAGATAGAATGCCCACATTATATGAGAGACAACAAAATGAATGACACAAGGAGAAAATGAAGGCCAAGGAGAAGCAAGAACAAACAGCATCCACAAAGAGAAGCTAGGATGGAAAAATCAACATCAGCACTGAAATAAGCCTAAGGAGCTGGCCATGATGGTAAGGGTTCAGGAGAGCTGGCTAGTTGACCAACGCTGCTACCACCCAGGTCCGGATTCAGAACACCTATCCCGTTTATGAACTGCTAGGGCACATTAAGGGGCCTTTTTCATACAAACAACTCTATAGGATCTCTCTGACACAGGGTATCAACAGAATATCAGAGAGAAGACTATATGACTATTCAGTATGGATAGTATAGCAGACGCCAGAGGCTTTGAATCAGAACAATGATTCACTTCAATGAAGATTTTCAAGCAAAGATGTTTGGGCAAAATGTTATATTCTGGCAGGTTCCACAGCAAGATGTATTGTTTTCTTTTGCTTGCTTGCTTTTCTTTTTTTTTTTTTTTTTTAGTTTTTGGGGGCTTGGGGGCTTGGGGGCAAGGAAGCAGAGGGATGTTTTATACAGAGGGAGATGAATGAAATTTGGGAGCATGATATGAAATTCACAAAGAATCAATAAAAACTTTTTAATCACGTAATAAATGTATATGTTAACTGACTCAAAAGAAAAAAATGAGAAACAAAGGAGTTCTTCTTTATAAAGACTAACAACTTGATAAGACTTAGTCAAATTAATGAGGGTGGAAAATTAATAAAAAAAAAAATAGAAAGGATAACCTTACAACAGACATAGGAAAAACTAGAAAATGAAAAGTACATGGCTTATGAGTTTGAATTTCAAGAGAGATAGCTCCGTAGGTAAGAGGTCTTGCTGTTCTTTTAGAGGACCCAGATTTGATTTATGGCACACACACACACACACACACACACACACACACACACACACACACACACACACACAGAGAGAGAGAGAGAGAGAGAGAGAGAGAGAGAGAGAGAGAGAGAGAAACATGACTCACTACTATCTATAACTCCAGTTCCAAATGTTCTCATATCCTCATATCCTTTTGTGACTTCTCTTGGCACAGGCACAGAAATTGGACACAAATATACATGCTGATAAATACTCATACACAGAAGAGAAAATAATTTGTATGTTCGAATGTCACAGTACCATTTGTTGAAGATGTTATCTATTATCCAGTGTATGTTTTTGGTATCACAGTGCTATAGTTGCATTTGGTCATGTGAGGTCTTTATTCAATTGCACTTCACGGTTTTTTGTTTGTTTGTTTGTTTGTTTGTTTTTTGTTTTTGTTTTTGTTTTTTTTTAACATGCCAGAACCATTTTCTTGATTACTATGGTTCTGTAATGTGGCTTGCAATCTGGAATGGTAATTCCTTTGGCACAGTTCATTTCATTTGAGATTTTTTTTTTTTAGATCTCTGGGCATTTTCAAGATCCATATGCATCTTAGGAATTTAAAAAAAAAATATTGCTGTATAACTGGGTGTCTACATATAGAAGAATAAAATTAGAGCTGAGTTTATCACCCTGAAAAAAATTAACACTGAATGGATAGAAGACCCTAACATGAAACCTGAGAGGCTGAAACTTCTAGAAGAAAACATAAGTAGTACCCAACAAGATGTAAGTATGGGAAACAATTTTCTGATTCCTCTGCCTTTGCTGAGGAATGTCAACAATTGTTACATGGTACTCCAGAAAACTAAACATCTTCTGAAGTGGAAACTTCTAGTTTCTTTGGAAAGTGACTTATGTCAAATGTTTTACTGGGGCACACAGGTTGAATGGCTGTCTCCCTAAAGCAGACACGGAAGCAATGTTTGCATGAAGCAGACACTGGTGAAAGATGTTTTGCAATAGCACACACATGAAAGGTTTCCTGAGGAAGGAGAACAAATATAATGCCACAGATAGTGGAAGAGGGAGCATTGGTTTGCCTTGGTCCACCTTGTTCTTCTTCACTAACAACAGGCGCATATTGGTTTGCCTTTGCATAGCATTGCTGAGCTCCACTTGTGTTCATACTGCCATTGAGAAAAACTTACTAAATAACTGCTCATGAGGTTCCTGTGGCAGTGTGTGGTTTCAGGGGCCTTTCTTCAGGATGGTTGGAGAGCCTGGAGGTTTCTCCAGGGTTGAACTACAGCTGCAGGTTCATGCCTAGCGTCTGCCTGCCGAGAGGACTGGTCTACAGCTGCTGAATTGTATTTGATCTTTGCTACGGGACTGAACTTCTGCCAAAGATCGAGCTCAGCCCCAAAAGTACTATTGCTGAACAGGTCCACTTTTCCCATAACTTAATAACTTTTCTCTTTCTCTACCTCTGCTGGGTGATGGGCAAGAGGGGAGATTAAATTCTTATTAAACTAAGGTTGCAAAAATTATGCATGTAATCTGTACAACTAAGAAAGTAATGAACTGAATGAAGACAAAACTGACAGAACTGGAATCTTTGCCATCTATGGTAATGATAAAACTGATAAGATCCAGATTATGTAAAAACTAAAACCCAACGAATCAAATAACACAATCAAAACCAGGCTAAATATTTAATCAGAGACTTCTCAATAGAAGAAATGAAAATGGCTAATAAACACTTCAAGAAGTGTTAATCACCCATATCAAAATAGAGAAATATAAATAAAACAGCTAGGAGATTTGATCAAACACCATTCAGAATTGCTAAGACAAAACAATTCACAAGTACTGGGAAAAGATTAACACTTGTTCAGTGTTGGTGGGAATGCAAACTAGTACAGCCACTTAGAAAATCCATACAAAAAATTTATCGGAAAATAATTCCATGTAATATGGCCCAGATATACCATTTCTTAGTATATTCTCAAAAAACTTGATATCCTACATCATACAAACTTCATTAGTAGTGATTATAGTTGCTACAAACACAATACCTAAGAAATGAAAACAACCTAAATATTCTTCAACTAATGAATGAATAATGAAAATGTAACACACACACACACAGACACATACTTACACACTCACACACACACACTCATATATACCTGTATATTAAAATCTAGTATCCACAAATGTGAAAAAAATGTGCACTAATAATCACACTCTAAATGATTGGAATTATTATCAACTTAGAATTCAATTGAAGTTATATTACAGAGCAATAGTGATTAAAACAAGCACGGTCCCTCATAAAATTTAGATATATTGATCAATAGAATAGAAATAGTAGCCATATGCCAGCTCATAACAACCCTATTTGTGACAATGAGGCCAAAAATACATATTAGACAAAAATTAACATTTTCAATAAATAGTGCTGGACAAATAATAGTATAGCTATTCATAGAAAAATGAAAAGATGGAAGTATATGTTTTGTCTCATTTTTTACAAAATCCAATGGGATCAAGAACCTCCCACCCCATAGATAATTTTATATTTTGAGTCTGATAGATAAAAAAAACTGGAAAGGACTTTTATAACAGGATTCTGATTAAGAAGGCATTAAATTCAACAATTAAGAAATGAAAGTTCCTCAAACTAAAAAGCTTCCATAAAATTACAAATGTCTATGCAATATTTTTTAAAAACTGTTTAACATTCTTCCCCACCACAAAATAACGCTAATCATTTGGGAATTCAATACTATACACCTCCCTCATGTTCCCTTTCTTTTCTTTTAAGGTCCACCATCCTACAGTTGACCCCTCACCAACTGCCCCCGCCTCCCCCCCAAAAAAGAAAAGAAAAAAAAAATCAAGTCCAATTAGTGTTATCCATCTACTCAATGGATTAAGGTCAAATTCTATGTGGCCAGCACTTGAAGAAAATTGAGGTTTTCCCCAAACACACCACCAAATCCATTAACTGTGAAGAGCTACACTTCAATATCTTTATCATATTTTTTAAAGACTCCCTCAATAGCTTCCCATCTAGACAAATATTTTGTGGTGCGAGATTTGTCACAGATGTATTCAATGTCTCTCCTCATTTATAAGTCTTCAGTCACTAGTACCGCCACAAAAGAAGCTTTCTTACCCAGAGCAGACACTGGTAGCATGCGACACTTCCATATTCATTGGAAATGGCAAAAGTCATAAAGCCAGAACTGCTGTTTGACCCAGCTCCAGCAAAGCTAAGCTGAATGTTGCAGTCACTGTTGTTCTGTCTCTCACTTTTACATTTTAGTCTCTGTGTGTTGCATTCTTGGGAACTTTCTGCCTTATAATTCATTCATGTCTGATTCTTTTTTAGGAAAGTCTTAAACTTACTATTTCTTCTGTTTTTAAGGAAATACCTTATCTGGTCCTATCTGGAAGTCTTCCTGATGCCCTGGAGATTGTGGTAAATAAATATTCATCTAGGAATTTCTAAATGAGGCCATGACACCAAGAATATTCTTGGATATCCACCCTTATTCAAACCCAAACAATATAATTGTTGAAAGATTAAAAAAGAAAATTGACTAACTCTGGCTGGCCAGGAGAATGAATAACAAAATACGAACTCTTGTTACAACTTGCTAAGAGTTCCCTGGAAATGTAGTTTGAAGATAACGTCATATCTCTGGCAGAATAGAATTTAGTAAATAAGGTAGACTGACTAAAATAACCTTTTTCTACTTAATAGCATATATGTTGAGTTGATACAGTAATAGGTGTTAGTTATTAGTATTTACTATTCACAAAAAGACCAGTTCAGATATTTTATTCCTCTAGCATACTTTAAAACTGTAAATACTGCCAGCGTAAAAACAGGCTGTCATGTAATAAACGTGTTTGCTTTAGCAGAGACATTCTTTAGAATCTTTGAATTGGAGTTAAAGTCTAGTGGTAAAAATAAAATGTGTTTTATTTCTTCTTTCTAATTGTGACTGAACTTGTAATCCTAGAAACTTAATGAAAAATCATACACATGTCCAGAGACAAAATGATATAATCTGTACCTCTTGGAAAGCCACTAGTCTGTCTTTGTTCAGTGATACTTGTATAAATAAAGAAGCAATCTGATTTTGAGTCAGTCAGAGCTGTAGAATTTCCCTGACCACCATTCCTGATTCATTCATTCCTCCTGGAGTCCTTATCTCTTTTCTGGGCCACCCTGTCAAGTGACCAACAAAGGCCCCTGACAAGCTTGGATCTTGGACTTTCAATCTGGTTTCCTGTGGCAGCACTAATCAAGGACATCAACCTGGTTTCCAGCTCAGCTGTTAAAGGCTAGGCTCACACTAAAAGTGCTTAACATTCTTAGATATCAGACGAATGCAAATTGTAACTATGTTGACATTTTATCTTACCCAAGTTAGAAGCTCTAAGATTCACAAACAAATATCTAATGACAATAAATCAGATGTTTCCCACATTTGATTTGGATGTGGGAAAAGGAGAACCCTAATTCACTGCTAAAGAGAGTACAAACTGGATATGCTACTATTAGTTAGTATGGAAGCTATTCAAAAGCTGAAAATAGGTTTATCACATGTTTCAAATATTTTCACTCTTGGGAATATTTCCAAAAATCTCTGTGTTCTGCTATAGAGATTTTTGCTCATTCAGGTTTGTTTCTGCTATATTCATAATACCAAGAAATGGAAACATCCTAGATGTCCATCAACTAATGACTATGTAGAAAAACAATTTACATATACTCGAGGAAATATTCAACCAAAAGGAAAAAATGAATTTAGCAGGTTAGTGTTCCTAGTTAAGCTACAAATAATCATTCTGACTGAGAAAAACCAGAAACAGAAAGTCTGCATATTCTTTGTCATATACAGATGCTACTTTTGAGTCTTTAGAAAGCTATGTTAAATTCATAAGTTCACTATGCAAAGTTAAAACATCCAGAGAGGTGTTAGAATTATGCCAAATATACTGCAAGTATCTTTAAACTTTTTTCTAATTATAATGGCTACCACTGTAAATTTTAGAACTAACATGAAGCCAACGGAATTTGGCATGGCACTTGAGATGGTTTCTTACTCTTAAACTCTGAATCTCCTTCCAATAATTTGAATAGGATAAAGAACATCGATCCGTTCTTCCAAATGCCTATCTAAATCCTCTTGTATATTCAACACATGAGTAATATTTTTTGCTAAGTGTCTTAATTTCTTGTGCAACAGCAATTGCAGAAGCAGTGGTGCTAGCATTAATGTAACTAAAACTGTTATACCAACAATAATCAAGCTCATTACTCTCTTGCTTCTGCTTAAAGTCTGACTTATTTTTTGTAGTACTTGAAAGCTTTATTCAGAAGACCAAGGTTCTGTGATAGGGCAATAAAACAAAAGCTGGCTGGTAGACCTCTATAACTGACATGCCAGATTTCAACACACTAACACAATTAGAAAATGTACAATCAATGCAACTTACATTAAATACTGTAGATGAAACAAAAGTAATTTAACTTGACAATTGAAAGAGCCTTAACACATGTATTAACACTTGTCTGAAATCCAAATCCTGCCCCAACTTTATCTCTTGCTAACATTTCACAGAATTTTGTTTATTGTCTTGCTTGTTCTTTGACTATTTGTGTTTATTGTCTTGCTTGTTTTTTTGACTATTTGCATCTATTGTATTGCTAGTTCCTCAACCTAGAACTGACCTTAATATTTGCGTGTAATTAAAAGGGTATGAAAGCAAAAAAAAAAAAAAAAAAATAGGAGAAGAGATGGGATAGGTTTTTTTTTAGGGAGGGGAAATGAGGAAAGGGGATGGCATCTGAAATGTAAATAAATAAAATATCCAATAAAAAGAAATATATACATATATTAAAACAGAAGGAAAGAAAGGAAGAAAGAAAGAAAGAAAGAAAGAAAGAAAGAAAGAAAGAAAGAAAGAAATAGAGAAAGAAGGCCATGTTTAAACTGCACTGGTAACAAAGTGTATAAAAGAAGCTCAGGAACTTGGAAGGCAAGTATGAATAAATAAAACATGAAGAGTTAAATGACTCAGGAACTTGGAAGGCATCATAGACGATGGGGAGTATGGTTAGAAATAACTAACATTAATGTCTTTGGAAATGATAAACAGCAAACAACTATTTTTGCAGCTTCCTAAATATATATGTATATAACAGAAATATGAGTGAAGTTGCCCTTAACACCAGGATACTGCCTCCCCAGACACCAAAAGACTATCAAATAAAAACCCCAGAGCCAGGAATGCAATAGCAGTTGCTGATCAATGGGTTTCCATAGACAATCTAACCAAATATTCCTGGATATTGCTATGGATCTTCTTTATACTCTAAAATTTGCTGTCAAGACCTGTTTCTGAAGACACTACATATTTGAATCATAGCACATGGAGAAATAAGGCTGGTACTCACATGAAATCTTCATCACTACAGGTTAGTTGACAGGATGGAAGGTTCTATTTGTAGTACAATAGAGAACAATAATCAACAATTATTCATAACAAGCTAGGAACATATGAAACGTATGAGCTATTATAAAAAGTGCTCCTGGTACATACAACCACTGATGTAATAATGGTGTGAGTGTTATGAGAGTAACCAACTACTTTTTTATTGAATTTAAAACCATTTCTACCAGATGAAACTCACGTGTGATATGTTTAATTAGTCAAAAACCCTGTATGGCCAGATAAATCACAGGTCCCTAAGAAACCCTAAAAGTTGTATTCTGTTCAATGACATTAAATTGTTTCCTAAAATCTTAGTTTTATTCCTATAGATTAGTGCGTATTTCAACCCTCGTTATTGATTTGATATAACCAGTTTATTTCCACAGAGTATTCATTAATGGACTGCTTAAAATAAACAGAAATATGCATGCTCAAATGATCATTTACCAGTCATGATACTACTTTAAATTAAGCAAAGCACTATAACTACAGTGGTAGAACAAACAGGAATCGAGTCATTTCAAAATGTTGAAAGATTGAAACAAGTCAGAAATGATTTAGTGAAGAGAGTGATTTGCTTACTCATCTTTCAAGGCATTCAATATCACATCATTTCAGGTACAAATTTGTGTTAAGGCAGTTGTTTCCTATATTCCATGGGTAGGGCACTGAGTAAAGGTTCAATTTCTTTGATACTTTGCTTTATATTTGTATTAACTGAGAACAGATATTTAGTGCAGTTTCAAAATAAAACAACAAGCTCAGAAATTTGAGCACCCTTCCATGTCTTCACATTACTCCCCAACTCCCCAACTGCATAACTTTAAACAAGCTACATTGTTTCAAAAGTATTAAACAGTAAAGAGTTTGCAGTAACAAATGAAGCAATAGCTTCTGTTCTTTATCAGAGTGTTTCTGAGAATTTCCAAGACAGTGAAAGCAATTCTAAGCTTTATATCAATGTAACTTTATGGTGTTCTGAATGAGCATGGCTGTCATAAATGATTAGGAGGTGTGGTCTTGTTGGAGGAAGTGTGTCACTGGGAATGGACTTTGAGGTTTCAGACACCCAGGCCAGACTCAGTTCTTTCTTCTTTCTGCCTGTGGTTCTGGATAGAACTCTCAGCTATTTCTCCCATATCATGTCTGTCTGCCTTCCTGCTTTCATGTTCCACTCCATGATGATAATGGACTGAAGTCTAAAACTGTAAGCAAGCAACAACTAAATGCTTGCTTTTATAAGAGTTGCTGTGGTCCTGCTGACTCAGACAGATGCAAACACTCACAGCCAACAATGGATGGAGCTTGGGGATTCTTACAGAAGAATAGAAGGAAAGATTGTGGGTCTGGAAGGTGATAATAACATATACAGGAAGACCAATAAAGTAAACTAACTTGAAACCTCAGGGATCTGAACCATCAACCAAGTAACCTGTACAGGCTACACTTAGTCTCCATGAGCATATGTATCAGATGTACATGTGGGTCCTGAACAAACGGAGTTGAGGTTATCCCAAAGCCTGTAACTGGGATATATTCTGCTAGCTGGGCTTCCTTGTCTGGCTTCAGTGGGAGAAGAAGCACCCAGCATTGTAGAGATTTGAAATGCATGGTGGGAGTGATACCCAGGAGTTCATCAACTGTCCAGTAGAGAAGGAGAGGAGGATAGAAAAGGATTCTGGGAAGCGGTGACCTGAAGTGGACCAGTGTATGGAATATAAGGTGAGTACATAAAAATTAAATTAAATTAAATTAAATTAAATTAAATTAAATTAAATTAAAAAAAAAGAGGTACTGTGGTTATGGTATATCTTCCCAGCAATAGAACACTGACTAAGACAAACTGTAAGTTACCACTATTCTAAAATGACCTTACTGGATCATATTTAAAGTTTTTCCTCTTAAATTATTATTTATACTCATGTTTTACTATTCCTTAAGTTGGACTTTTGCAACATTTTCTTTTGTTCATAATTTTTTTCTGATACATTATTTCTGTAAATTTTTCTCTAACCTATAAAGTGCATTTACAACACTGCCATAAGGAGACAGGCAATGTAATAAAATGTACTAAAATGTATATCAAAAAATCAAGACGAAAGATATAAGTGATTTGTAGTACAAACTGTCATGGAACCACTGAACATTCAGAAATACATCAGATATGTGTGAGAATCAGTATTAAAATTATGCTTAGTGCAGTTTTAAAATGTAATAGTGACATTTAGCTCTAAATTTTATATTTTGCAAATGGATGAGAGAGGCAACTGTCATTCTGAAATCTTTAGCAGCAATATTTATTTTATTCTGTGAAATGTTAAAAAGTATTACTATATTAGCTCCTTTGTAAAGTTAGATCTGGATGCACACAATGTAATTGACATATTTACTTTCATTTATGTTTATTTGTTTTGATCAGAAAATTCCAAGTGTAACTCAAGCCCATATTGGTATATAAGTAGTAATGGATATCATGTGCTCTCTGAGTTTAGTCAAAGTTCACTAGAAGTTATTGAATATTAACTTAATTCACATAAAATAACAATATAATTAATTTTGGAACACTGCAGACATCTAGCCTCATTATGTGGACATGAATGAAACAGTTTATGTGAAAAATAACAAAAATATTGTGAGCATCTCCCATAAATGATTGTCCTCCTCAATTATAATGTGGCTTTTCCTCAGTGAATTAAAAAACTCTTTTAATATGTACAGATTTGGTAGAATAATAATGAATCTCACCGAATACACCTGCTGGTGACTCCTCACATTCTAACACTGTGTTCTTAAGACAGGCTAATACACAATCATGTGAAAGCCACATACATTTTCCATATTTGCTAACCCCTGGGTATCACCTCCACAATGCACTCAAATCTCTGACTACCAAAGTAAGTCAATTACAAGTATATTAATACAGGTTACTGTTATCTTAGGCAAACATTTTGAAATTCCTACAATATATTTGAATTATAATGTAGTTTCTCATAAACTTTAATGGCCCCTTGCATGTTAAAAGAAGCACATTGTAGTTACAAACCTTTGTTTGACTTAACAAACCAAAGGGACAAGGAAGCTGACAATCAGAGTTCATTCTCTGTTAATACTATTTGCTACTTGCTTGTTTGAAAAGTAGTTTCAGTATGAGGAGAGAATATACCTGTAGAAGGAAAGTTGTATATCACTGTTCTGAGCTATTAAACGTCAAACATGGTCTCTTGGTCTGAGAGAGGGAAAGGAAAGACAATGCATTGAAAATCTGGCATAGAATGGAATGAAAATATTCCCCTCTTTTGGACTTGCAGGGTGATTTGTCAAGAAATTCTATTTAGTCAAGTCTAGGTTCTAGAGCTCCTAATAAAGTTTTATCCAGTAACATCTCATATGTGCAACTCAGAGCCAATGCTTGGACAAGATACTTAATTCCCTAAGCTTGGATGAGATACTAACCTTTCAAAGCTTGGTTGCAATGCTAAAGAAAAAAGTACGAATCTTTTAGGTGTACTAATGGGGTCAGAGACATGTTTATGAAGTGCTTTATTTGGTCCTTGGGACACAAGAGATAGGCAGTGAAAACCGGCTATTATCATTCAAAGGCAACATCAAATATTGACAACCCAAGTTTGATAATGACACTTTAAAACTTCAAATATTTTTAGCTTAGGAAAAATGAAGGCTACATTTTATATTGGAGTACCTCTAGAGCACCAGACACTCTTCAGAGCAGAATTAGAGGCTGTCCTTGACTTACTGCCTGCTAAATTACTTGCTTCATGCTATTGATTTTCCGTGCATGGTACATGACCCTGGAAAAGAGTGTAAGTAACAAAGGTTTAAAAATAAAATACAAGATCGCTTTTAAGAATCTTTGCTTGGACTTTAATTTTAAAAAACGTGGATATCATCTGGAAATGTATTACATATTTTTACATTGTTAAAAGATACAAGAAGTTTATTAGCAGCACACGGCATGTCCATTTCTAAATCAATATAACAAAGTTCTGCTTAGTTCTCAAGCAAATGAATGGAGTGTTTACTATACGCCAAGCAATGTCCTAAGGGTTTTGCATAAATTATTTTATTTTATTTTCACATTTTTCGGAATTTTGCTGTTCTCACGTTCTAGCCTTGGGTTGTATTATAAAACGTGATTATGTATGAGTATAGTCAGAATCATCTTACTTGCTCCTGCATGGATCATTATTGACAATACAGTCTCTAATGGTATGACTGAAATTTCCGTTACTTTGGAAACCCTCTCTTGCCTCCTTTAGTAGATAATTGATGAATTAGTATTCATCAAAGCCTGCAGATATCTTAACATAAGTACCTTTCTTTTTATTTTGGCTTTCACCACTTTAGTCTGACACTAAAGCTTTCTAACTGACATTTCATCATAGATCCCTCTGCCTTTAGTCTTCTCTCAACATGATTGCAACAATTATCTCCCTAAAGAAATGCAACCATTGTATAAAGACTCTAGAAATACCCTAGTGATAATTCTTTGTCTTCCACACAGGCATCATTCTATATTTGGACACTCGGCCTGTCTCATTACTATGAAACTACCTATCTCCAAGTTTTGTTGCACTTCATAAGCAAGTATACTCTGGTCTTGCAAACTGAATCTTAGATTTCTTCTCAAACCCAATACCTTACAAAATACAATAGTCCCTTGTCTTTGCTGAAATCATCCTTAAGTGGCATGTGAACTTTTTCTATTTTAAGCCTGGTGTAGGATATACTTCATCTATAATTTGATTCATTTTAAGAATGTATAATGTGTATGGATTTTAGATGCCAATGCATGCACAAAATTAAGTAAATAATGCTTGCATGAGGAGAAAGGAATATATAACTAAAACAGCCCCCAGAAGAGTCATTTTGGCATTTTAAAACCAGGAATGATTCTCACAGATGTCCTCCTTGAAGAAGGGAAGTAGGTCATAGAAGACCTCTGAACAGCTGTCTTCCTTAGTGAGCATGATGACTGAGCAAGTGGATATGGACTCCTGAAGAGAGCTAAAAGGCTCAGCTCAGTAGGAGATAGAATGAGGACTTCATGCCTAAGGGAAGTTCTAGGAAGCCCATCACATAATCTCCTATACTGCACAGTGGAGTTAGCCATCCCTCCTACATACAAAAGTGTTTTTGTGGGGCATCTCTCCGGCATGTGCCTGTCTGCAGGAGTCACACTTCTGTTCTTTAACACGCTGGGAACTCATCTGTGTCTGGCTTTACAGTAGTGCCTGGAACCACCCTGGGTGCAGCACAGTACAGGATCATGATGGTTCATAAAATAATAAAGGAATGGGTCAAAAAGAATAAAATAACTTGTGCCTGAAATGATAGCAGATGAAGCTCTATGCTACCTTGTAATCAGGTACTACCATTGTTCTAATGAAGAATAGCATTCAATGAGCACTGCATTTGACTGATTTGGCTTCCCATGTAGAAAAGGGATCAGGATGAGAAATTTGCATTGTAAAGAAGTCTATCTTTAAATTGGGAAAAGCTTATCCAGGACACAATTAATTATCAAACGTTATTAGAATGCAAAAAGACAATGGTCTTACCAATCCACAGTCTTGGAGATAATGTGATAGGGTGTAAGGGGATAATTAAGAATTTTCAGAAATACTTTGAATTGATGGGACTTGTGTTTACAAACCAAACACAGAAGGAAAGAAGATAGAATCTCAAGAAGTCACATTTTATTAAAACACACTGAGTGTCCCAGTTGGGGTAGAAGACTCCCAGAGAAAAACATGTTAAGTAACTTACCTTTCAAAGTTGCTAAAGAATTGAGGGTATATTCAAAATAATGTCCTCCATGGCTCCTTCCATTTAAATCTCCTTTATGCTTAAAGTAAACACACACACACACACACACACACACACACACACACACACACAGAGTACTTACCAAGAATGGTAAATCTCCCCTGGGGCAAATGTTTCAGTTTGAAGTGATACACAGGTACATACATAATGACATACATATGTACATATGTACATACATACATACATACATAATACATATGTACATACATACATACATACATACATACAGTAATGTTATACAGAGTACTTTTCTAACATTTTTGAATGTCAAATTAGTTAAATGACTCCTGAATGTAAGCCCGTGTTTCCATCTCTTTGTTGAGGTACAGACTGTTCCCACAGAGATTTAACATGCAATTCTACTCACCTCAGAAAAGAAACCTACAAAATACCTAAGAAGCAATTGTACCATTATTCAACTTGTTGAACCAATAAGAGTTTGGGGCAATAGGTTACTAACAGGAGTTTTGGTAGGTGACTATTTATAAGGAACATGGAAAATCAAAGCAGCTGCATCACCAGAAAGTCTGTCCTAAAAAGGGGTATTACACCCAAAAGGCTTCAACCATGGATTTATCCATACTCCTTGCATGCAGCTCAACAGTTAAAAGTCTGTTTTTCTTCTTAGTACTTTGACTGCTCAGCATCAGTTTTCTTCTTTCTGTATCGCTCATTGTGCCCCCAAGAATGTTTCAAGCTTCTATTTTTTCCAAATATTTGACTTTTTTTTTTTAATGTACTGCTTGCCATTTGAGGCTGGTGAGCTTTTCCCTCATTTTTATGGCAAACATTTCAATTGGGAGAGAATGTTGCATCTTGAGGAAGAAGCCATACAACACTCCACCCTCAGCACTGACTTTTATGCTCTTTCCTTTCTGGCCCATGCTTCCGCAAAGGTTCCTGAGTAGGGGAAACACCCAATTCTGGCAAAGGATTAGGCCACTGTGATACAGCTATATTCAGATGCTCTAAAGAGTTTTATCAGTTGTTCTGAGGTGACACTGGTAGCAGTGATTTCTGTGTGCAAGGAAATTTAGAAATGCAAGTAGGTATCAAATCTTGCATATCAAATCTAAAAATATTAAGTAAATAGTGTTAGGTTCCCCAGCGGTCCCAATAAACTCACCAGCCAATGATAATTGTCTAAATTACTAACACAAGGAGTAAACTCTAGTCTGGAGAGGGCTTTATGTTGAATCAGATAGTTGTCTATCCAGACCACTCATGCCACTATAATTGGAACATCTTAACTGGCACTTCCATCAGGAAGCATGCATGATCCCCAGCAGAGATGGACTGCTGGGCTCGATCCTCTCCAGCTGGCTCAGTAACAACATCTACCACAACAGGAGCAAGTTCCCAAATAAGAGCTTCATGTCAAGGCTTGGTCTCATTTCTCCAAGACCTGTAACCGACTTGTAAATCATCTTCAGTAGTAGGATCTGAACATTCAGTTCTGTAATGAGACCAATTATAGTAGAAATAGCCTTTGTCTTTGGGGTCCCCTGGAGCCTCTTTGACCAAAGTACCACAGAGATGTAACTGACTCTTTGTTCTGGAAACTTCAACTAGTAACTTCCTGACTGGGGAACATGTATTTCTCCCCCAGTTTACTATTCATGACCAGATTCTTTTTATGCTTACTCCTTGAGGCACACTTATAAGTCTTTCCAATGGCTTTCTAAATCTCTAAACATATAACACTATGTTTCATGGCAATTAACCAGTAGCTCCATCAGTTGACTGTATCTCCCACCTGTGCCATTTTGAATGAAGAAGTTATTTTGGGAAGTTCGTATACACACAAGATTTGGGGTCACCAATTACATAATGAGCAAAAGTTGGCTTAATAATGTAGTATAACTTAGCACTAAATGCAAAGAAGTGCATGGCAAACATATCAGAGAATCTACCAAGGCAGCAAGAATGCTTTTGAAGTAGACTGAAAAGAAAATTTTATAAATCAGAATGAATTCAGTCATAAAAGAGCCATTTTGATAGAAGACGGTGAAGGACAGGAACAGGACAGTGACTACCCAAGCACACTACAGACCTCTGGAGTAAATGACAGAAATAAGTGAATGTTTACTATGAAATATTGACCTTACTTTAAACAATAGAGTCATAATTTGATGGAAAAAGAAAACCCACTAAAGACTAAAAAACATCTGCGGATATAAAGGCAACACAGTCAGAAATTGTGTAGTCAAAAACATTTTTCAAGGTTGCAGAATGAGAACTTTTATTTTGAAGAGTAAAGGAAACATAGATGCCTTCTCTAGCTGCTCAACTTTTCCATTCTCCTCAATGATGAGGTTCCAGGAAACAAATGTACAGGTGACTTTTGCAGTGATAATCTCAGTATAATTGGGCCACTTATTTAATTGATTTTTTTAAAACTTTGGCAAATGTTTCTCCTTGAATTATTTGCATGCATCTATTGATACATTAAGTTTCTCCCATGCTTTATTTGGTGTATGCATTCAGAGAGAAATGGGTTAGAAAATGATCTTCTGACCTTAAAGGAGAAGCCTGTTCAACTATTTCACAATATATCCTGGCATATGTGGTGCACTGTGTTACGCCTATTATTTATTTGTTTGCTTAGTCCTTAGTTGGATTATGTAAGTGTCTTTCCCCCGAGGCTACTCAGTGAGTGATATTTTTAAGATCTGCTGCAGCAGTCATCTAAAAGTCCCGTCTACTAGGAAGATTACCCTAGTCTTCATCGTGGAGCCCATTCTGATCTGATCCCATCTTGCAGTCAGTCACAAGAACAAAGAGCCCTTTGGAAGGAAACACAGGTATGCCTTCTCTGGTATTGCTCCTCAAATTTTCAATCATGCCCAAAGCTCTAGTATCATCACAGGAGAATTGGGCAGCTCTTCTGTATTCCTATGGGTTGGCTAAGAAAAATCATACACTACTTTGACCTCAATTTAAGCAGAACTATATTTGTCTAGGAACTGAAATATTTGACTTCCAGGGCTATGAAGTCAGAGCAAATGTGTGCCCTGCCCTAGACTTCTTAAACATTCTCCCTCGTTCCTCTTTGAATGTAAATTAATATAGAATACAGAATCAGGAATGGGGGCATTTTCATTCATTTCTTCTATTCATATTACTGGGATTTTTAATACTTCAAGGCAATAGTATAATTTTTAGGCCCTGATAATGACATCAAATAAAATGTCAAAGAACACTTTTATAACAAGGCCTGTTTCTTAAGACTGTATGGCTTTCACAGTTTTATTGTGAATATGGCTTATCATTCCTAACTCTATATTTCTTTATATTGAATAAAATGCCTTGGGGGTGAAGGAAGACTTTTAGAAATTTTGGTATATCCATCCTACTGTTATATAAAATCAACCAGACCACAATTGTCTTTTAAAAATGCTAAGAAAAGAGATGAAAGTGAATTGAATAATATTCGTATTATACAAAGTACATGACTGAAGGTCAGATATTTGACTGTTTTTGTTTGTTACATACCATTGACTTTCTTTTGGGATTGAAGTTTTGAGCACCTTCAGGTTATATACTAATGGACGATTTATCCTGAGCAAGAAGTGCAAAGTGTATCTCTGAATTGATAGCGATCATAGAATCAAAAGTTGATGTTAAAAGGGCTTTATGTCTTAAATGTATTAGATATTCTGAAATCACTTAAGTAAAACTATATAATGTACAAATTATAAAAACAGTGAAATAAAGATAAGAAGCCATCTTATACCTGTTGTATTTCTACAGTATAAACATCATAATCATCAGAACGATCAGAAAACCAAGTTTAGAATGTGTCATTTCGTTCCCTGACTCTTAGAGCTGTCATCTTTTAATCCTTTTCATGGTCCCTATTAAAATTCTCATGGCAATGCTGACTGTGCATGGCTATATTCTAATTTCCTGTAACTTGATTTTGCTTAGGTAACACATTTACCAAAAATGAGCATGTATATCTTTTACCTTTTCGCTTCAGTTTCATATTTATTAGAAAGAGTTTATCTACCCTTGGAAAATTTTGGGAAATTTGCTATGGCTTGGCAGATTTATGTTTTATAAGATACTGAACAAAGATTTTATGTATTTTATTTATCCCTTTTCAAATTAATAACATTTTAACAATATATGTATTATAAGTAATAATACAAACTATACAGAAAGTGAAACAATGAACAATTCAGTTTAAATCTCAAAACTACATGCTGATTCAAAATTATAAGGCATCATATAACACTGAATGTGTCAAAACAACTAAGAAGATAACTAGAACCAAAATCTGAAGACGAATCTTCAACCAATAAGAAAAACTGGGCACTCTTCACTCTTTCCAGGCTCTGCTCATCCAGACAAACAGTTAAATAGTAAGCACTGTGAAGTACTCCTTCAACTCCATGAAGTAGTCAGCTTGGAAGTACACACCTGGGTACCTTCTTTCTTCTCGCATCTTTTCTTCCTCTGCCAGTGTGCAAACCTGGCTCTGTCCATGGGGATCTGCATGGCTCCAGACCAACCCGACCTGCCAACAAGTTGTGGCTTTCCAAGGGTCAGGGGTAGTACTTGAACCTATGTTACTGACTAGTCTCACAATATTAAGCATCCATTTCTGCATCTTGAATAGAATTTTTTTTAAAAAAAATTGGCATCCCATGGCAACAAGGCTAACAAAGCTTCCTCCTGCCCCCTGCCCCCATGTGGTTCAATGAGATGTATTGCTGTAGTAGAGAATATTTGGGGGTATGTTGTGATTATATAATTACAAACAAAGGGACAATGACTATATGAAGTCTGCATGGCATTTTTTTTCTTGTTAGTGATGATAGAAGGGTTCAAACTGAAAATTACATCTATAGGTCTAGAAAGATGCTTTAGTGGTGAAGACAATTGATTGGTCTTTCATGGACCTGAGTTCGATACCTAGCAATCATACAGGCATCTCATCTGTTTGTAACTCCAATTAAGGGATCTGATGTACTCTTCTGGCTTCTACAGGCACCAGGCATGCATGATGTGTGTAGACATTCATACCAGCAAACACCCGACCTATAAAATATTTTTAAACTATTTCTTAAATCCTGAAAAAGATGCAAGCTTAGAAAACTCAATTGTAAATTAAAAAAAAAAAAAAACCTCCTTGTATCCCACAGTGTCACTATATATACTTAATTTTGGTTAGAAAAGAGTAAAATTTTTATAATTAATATAGAAACACTGTTTGTATAGACTTTAGAATCTTGAACTGTATATGCCACAAAGAAAAGTAATAATCATACATCCTTGCCAGAAAGAAGTAATTTTATCAATAAAAAGGTCATATAAGGACTTTAAGGGGAAGGACGCTATCTCTAAAATAGCCTGTATTCTGTTCCAGGAGCTGCTAAAACAACCTTTTATGTATCCAGACTGATTCCAAAGGAAGAACATTCTTTGTTTTATTAGAAGACATTATTCTGATTATTTGTTGGAAAGGAAGAAATTATTAATATGTATACAGCAGTGGATATAAACAATTATGTCACTAGATCTGAAAGGTCTTAAGCAAGAAAGTAAACTCCGAGGCTTGATAGTTTAGTTTTCCTTGCCTGGAAAACAACTCTGAGGTGGAGATCTATGGCTAAATTCTTTTGGAAGAGAAGGTTCTCGGAAATAAACCAGTCAGTGGAGGAGAGGAATGAGAAAATGAAGGCTCTGAAAAGAGGCAGACACACCTTTCAATCCCAAGAGTTACAGAGTTGGATGACTTTTCAAACTAGACAGCAGTTGAAGCAATTCAAAAGCACTGTGAACACTTTTTAATTTTTAAAAAAAATATATTATGGGTATTGGTGATTTGCTGGTATGAATGTTTACATACATCATCCATGCCTGGTGCCTTTGACCAGCATTTCAATATGTACTAGCTTCTGGAGGAAGAGAACTCATTTGAGGCAATACTTTATGGCCAAAAGAAGCTCTCAGAAACACACTTTAGGTAAAGTATCAAGCCCAATTTTCAACACCAGGACTAGCATACATCAGCCTTGAGTGGCAATCTAAACAGCACATATCAGTTGACAATAAAATATTGAACTCGAGACACCCACTCCTATCCTTAATTACTCAATATTCTTTCTACAACTACAGTCAGTCTTCATAATCAGTGAGAAAAATTCATTGAAGTTAGAACACAGCTGCCTACAGAAAACATGATAGGCATCTTAGTAGTTCCTTGCCAAACTGGAAAAAAAACTATAAAAATTTTTAGTGTTATAATAGACTGTGACTTGAAGATTAAGAATGTTTTTTTTAAAGGATTCTACCAAAGTATTCTTTCCAGATTATTCCTTATCCTGAGGCACTAAGAAAAACATTAGGAAAAGATAGTGGTAAATAACCAACATTTAAAGGAAGTCCAAAATCTAGTGTCTTTACTAGAGGACAGTTGCCAGTAGAAAACACTGCCCAGACTTCATGCTATATAGGAAAAAAAAAAACTGTAGTGGGATTATGAAATGAAGGGGGACAGGTCAAACCATATACCATCTAGAAAAATTCAAAATTAAATATTCTTCTGGGTAACAGCAATTTTGTGAACTGGTATGATTTGCAGAGGAAGCTGACATGGTTAAAAATAGAAAAGTTTCTAATTTCCTAGAAGATAAAGTAAATAACCTATATATATAACCTAGTATATAACCTAAACATTATGACAAGACCTAAGCAAATAAAATAAGAGTTTGCTAAATGACTAACTGACATTATTGGTCAACACACAAAGTGGTCATTGTTTAAATGAGAATCCAGGGTCCCATAAGAATGATCTCTGTAAAAATAAGTATAAGCAAAGGAGGTACATTTTTCACTTTTCATTTCCGAAGTGAATTTTGGTCACTACCAGGATAACCTTATATTGGGAATGATGAATGACAGATATTTCAAGGAATGTTGGATTAAGGCTTTGAGTTAATAGCTGTACTAAGATGCCATTATTCGTACTCAGTGAGAGACTGTTTCCCAATGCCTTTTAACCCATGTTTCTATACAAACCCTCTACAGTTGTTCCCAGTTCCCAGTATATTCCTCATGATTGGAAGAATTCCTTCATTAATTTACGGTTCTCCTATCAATGAGCATAGTAGTAGGAAGCAACTAACAGAAGTAATGCTCTATCCTGAAGAACACATACAGGGCAGACTATGTCTCAAGAGCAATTACAAAGGTTAGTGTCATTATTAAGTACTCAAGAGGTACAGAGGTAAAGGCTCTATGACATCCCATGCTGCTCTTGGGTGCTGAGAGAAGTTAAGTTTTTAAATACACTTTTCTATAAAACTGTTGACTGGCTAACAGTGTGGATTGAACTTTGTGTGATATGGTTTATTTATTGGTTCAGTTCACCACTGTTTCTGGTATTTGTCTCACTGGATTGAGTTTAGTTCTGCTAACTGATGAGAGCAGAGGGATCTATGCCATGAGTTCATCAAATCGTAGAGTAGAGTGTTCAGAATCTTCTTCTGATCCTATGCCTATCCATTGCCTCAGATTCATGATGAATGAATGGTATTTGTTTCGTTGATCCTCTGATATTCTGAAGACCATCATGATACTCTAATAATATATCATAATGATTAGTCTCAACAATGAACAGCCAGTAACACCTTGTATGCCTGGGAAAGTCACTTTAATGCCACAGAGTAAAGGAAAAGCACATTGAATATGTCCCTACTTAGATATAACTGTCAGTTTGACAAAGTCTATAGTCAACTGAAAATGGATTCTTAATAGAAAAATTGCCCAGATCATATTGGCTGTAGGCTAACCCATGGGAGATCATCTTGAGTATTAATTAGTTAATGCAGAGGGGCAGCCTGCCTTCATTAAAACTATTATTAGGCAGTTGTATTTTAACTATAAGAAAGCTACTTGACCATAAGCTGGCCAGAGGTCCAGTAAACATTTGCTCCATGGTTTCTGATGTCCTTCTTGAATGTGAAATGAATTTCTTGGTTGGACGACTTGGTGTGTGTAAAATGGGAAGCTAGCCTGTTGGGGTTTTGGTTTTGACTTCATGTGGTTATAAGCTGGAAATGTAAGCCAAATTAAATCCTCCATTTCCTAAAATGTTTTTTGTCATGGTGTTTGTCACAGCAATAGAAAGGAATCTAAACTATTTATGAAGACTCCTGTTATATGAGTAAATATTGTAGGCAGTTAAATTGACTGGGATATTTTTTTCCTTGAAAACAAAATCTAATTTACCTCATATTGCCTGATACCCATGTTTGGTAAGTATCTGTTTTGTTGTTGTTGTTAATATTTAATTATTTGTTTTGTGTGTTTTGAGCACATATGAACTACAGAGAGAGAGAGAGAGAGAGAGAGAGAGAGAGAGAGAGACAGAGAGAGAGAGACA
This sequence comes from Rhabdomys pumilio, assembly GCA_030674055.1. Classification (NCBI taxonomy): domain Eukaryota; kingdom Metazoa; phylum Chordata; class Mammalia; order Rodentia; family Muridae; genus Rhabdomys; species Rhabdomys pumilio. The sequence continues at coordinate 66,766,872 of JANHMN010000004.1, forward strand.
GAGAGAGACAGAGAGAGAGAGACAGAGAGTCAAAATAAAACTTTAAGGACTAAACTCTCTCCTTCCAAAATATGGGTTTTCGGGGCCAAATCAGATTGAGCCATATTATTTGCACTATGAAGTTTTTTAAGATAGCTTATACCATTTTTCAGACAACTTTTATGATATACAACTGTGATCCAAAATAGGACAAAATTCATTGCACTAGAAGAAAAAAAATGCACCCTGCACAGATCAGGACACAGATGGATGCTTCTGTTTTATTCAAAGTGTGCAATATCAATCTAATAATGCTACATGAATTTGGGAACTTGGGAGACTGAGTTGAACCTCTGAAAAGTTTTAGTTTGGGGAAAGAATTGTATAGAGTTCTATGCTATAGATTGAGGTCAAGCTTGCTAACTTTAATTCAGTTTCTAACTCCTAGTGGATACATGGACTCTGATCATCATACTGATGGAAAAGTCACAGTTTTGTATGATAAAAACAACATTAAGAGAATTGATGAATCATACATTTCTGAGTAAAAAAGCATAACTCATTGTCCAAGAGGAAAGACATGTGCAACCTAGAGAGAATAGATGATGCAGGCCTAAGTCATGAACTTGTGGCCCAGACTTCTGTGAGACTTTCTCGTCTGTTCACTGACATCTATCTCTCCCTTGAGCTCAGACATTGTGTTGGGAGTGAGTTATGAAAAGATGTTCAGGTACAAGTGAAGAGTATCTCACCTAATATATTCTCTAAACACCATATGGGTCTAGCCTTCCTGTAAAGTTGTGAACTGTTGAAAGTCTGTATCCTTGGAGTGCATATTTGATCAAAACTCAGAGGTGAACTTGGATGAGTAAAAGACAAAATCCAAAGTATTATTTTTTTCTTCTCCCCAGAAATAAGAACATAATTATGCCTCTGTTACTGTAATCTTTTAGAGGTAATCTCATAAGTGTGAAGTATATTGGGTATTAATTGATGGTCAGTATAATGCAATTTTTTAACCATTTCCTCTCTCCATGTCTTCATTTACCATTTTTCTTAATCCTGATTTTTTTTTTGGAAAGTAATATGATCTGAGTTCTGGTTTTTAGGAAACCCAAATGATCTATGATAAAAAGCTAGGAGTTGAGATAGGGGAATGACTTAACCTCTCTTTTGATCACAAACATCATTACCTGTGACTATTTCAAACATCAATATCTCCTCTTCATTTGCAATTATACATACATGCATCCCATTGTCTCCTTGTTTTATATCTTTTTCAGAAATCATTACTTCTTTGAGATATCACCTGTTATAATCTTCAGTGTATCCTCTGCTAAGCATATACTGCTCATGAAATTTTTGCGATCATTTTATAATTTAAAAAGTAGTAATAATTAACCTAAAATCATATATATATATTCTATTAAAGATTAATTGCAGCCAAGTCATCACAGTAAGACATCCAAACTTCTTGGGTTTTTAAATGGTTCTACAATGATACAAATATCTGAGGAAAAAATATGTACCATCACTAAAAATGACTTTGTAATTAATATAATATTTGTTTTATAAATATAAAATTGAAACACTATAAATAAAAATTAAAACATGTACATTACAATAAAAATATCCATATTCCTATTATTCTAGTTAGAGTTTCCATTGCTGTGAAGAGACACCATGACCAAGGTAGCTCTTACAAAAAATAACATTTAATTGGGCTGGGTTACAGATTCTGACATTCAGTCCATTATCATCATGGCATGAAGCATGATAGTAGCATCCAGGTCAGCATGTAGTTGGAGAAGCTGAGAGTTCTACCTATTGCTTATAAGGCAGTCAAGACTGGCTCCCATGTGGATAGATGAAGGGTCTTAAAGCCCTCCCCCTACCCCCTAGTGACACACTTCCTTCAACATGGCAACACCTACTTCAACAAATCCACACCTCCTAAGAGCTGGATATCTTAGATCATTTCTTAAAAAACAATGATATAACACATTATAAAATGTTTCTTTTTGTGGTCCTTAATTTTAAACTCAAAAGTAAATTTAAGAAGACTTAATAGCTGAAATCTTTTTATTCTTATATGTTTTTATATTAAATCTTATCATCTGTCTCATGACACTGAAAATGTGTTCATTTCTGTATTGAGCTTTGTTCAACAATGAGTATCTCTGTTTACTTGGCATTTAGCATCAGTACCCAAAATCACCTGGAGTGAACAAGACTGTGCAGGCTTGAAAATAATTCAAAAAATTACTTTCCATTGCTAAATTTTCCTGTTGGAATTAATTTAAAATTTCCTTGAAAAATTATAAAAAATACTGAAAAGGGGAACAAAGTTTATCTTTTAATGTGATATAAATGCTCATAACAGTTTAATTAGAAGACAATGTAAAATGGTGAGAATCCCACAAATTACAACAGTAATTTTTTCCCCATGGTTCTTGAACTCTGTCCAGCTCAGTTCAGTGGCTTTCACCAAAGGTATGGCATGAACACAAATCTCATATTCTTTACTTGAAAATTGAAATCATAGTTCTAGAGTAAATTTTAAATGAAGACAAGAACACTGATAGATTCTCCTGAACTCATAGCTTTATCCAGGTGATTGCCTTCAACTGGCCAACACTGAAACATAAAATAATAACTTTACATCCTTTTTACACTTATTTAATTTTTATGAGTTTCATGTCTCATTAAGGACTTTGATATTGACTTGCAAAGTTGTAATTAAATAAGAATTATCCATGTACATTAGGTATGTCAACTCTGGTTATGAAGTATGAACATTGAACTCCAGAATGTTCAAAGCTTGCAAAACTAAGATGCATTAATTTACATTAAATAAACTGCTTAGATGGTCAAGAGCTCTGTTATTGCCTTACTATTCAAAATAATAACACAACACTCCACAATACAGAACAGCTGCAAGGTTTACATTGTCCCCTCTCAAAAGAGATCTGTGATGTCTATACCAATGGAAATGTTGTAACATAATGGACCATATTATACCCATATAAACTTTTATTCACATAAATTTGGGGAGGCTAATTGTTATATATTGGAATAATCATTCCTAACACTTAAAGATGACAATCTGTAAAAATTTGGTGATAAATAATTAGGATAGCAACAGCTAAAGCAATATTAGCTATAGTATAAGACTTTTATCCATTAACTTATTTGATTCAAATTTTCTTAGTACAATAACCATTGAAAAGAGAAAATTGCAGTTATTTTCAACAGGTGTCAAGGGTTTAAAGCAAATATCAAGGTCTGTGTCCCTATATGTTGCCCCAAATGAGGTGATCACCTTCCCTTTGCTTTCTTTCAGAAGGGACTTACTTCCAATACTTTAGGAAGAGACTTCATGAAAAAATTCAGTCTCTCCCAACATTCAATGTTTGATACCATCATGATGAGTATTTAAATTTCAATATACAAATTTTGTGGGGACTCAAATATTCAAAACTTAACAAGTGTAAAGGTACATTTCTTTTAAAACTTAATCACCAATAGTTATGTATTATGCATATTTCCATTCAACACCCACACAAATCCAAAGAAAATACAACCCAGAACTTGAAGACTCCACTATGCAGTAAGTATGTGGATGGGTTATTATCCTATTTTAACTTCCTTAAGAATTCACTCGACACAATTTTTATTCCTGGAGCTGTACTCACATGTTTGTGGACCAGCCCAGTACTGGCTTTCATCTCTCCCACAGCTGCTTCTGTTCTTGTTTGCTGTACTATCCATATTACACTCCCATCTAAGGCACTCCCTGATGACTGATTCTTGCTTTGTTTGGCTTTCCATTTTTCCCATACTACCTAAGCTGTTTGTCCGCACATGTTCATCCATTTGTATGATCAGCAAAACTCTTCCCTCGGGTCTGAGGCTATGCACCCCTGACAGCTCACTATGCTATCTGCATGTCACTAATATGCCTACTCTGTACCTTTGGCTATTTTTCTTCTTGATACTTCTTCTTTAGTACCCTTAGTTCAATCTCGAGCTTCCTCTATATCTATTAATTTTAGAATTTTATAAAAATTCTCTTGTATCCAAATTATTTTGGTGAAAATGCTCTTTCATATTGAGTATAAAACCAATCTCATCTATCAGTTCACTCCAGCTTGGAGTTCAAAGGGCACTTCTGAAGAAAAATCAGAGTGAATTCAACAACCATAGCCTTCTTCAAATATATGCTGACATACAAATCTGGCTAGAATCTAGTGAACACATCGACTTTACATTATCATCAAAAGAGAGTTTATGCCCTGCTATGCATTTATATTTTTTTATGTTCTTGTTTAATATGTCTCTTCTCCCTTTTCTTGATATTATTTTATAAATCATTTAAGATAAATCTTTGTGCTTAATTTTCTTTATATAAAGATGACTTCTGTCTGTCCTTGCCAATCAGTTACTTTACTTTCATCTTTTAATTCATACATACATACAGTCACAGATTTTAAAATTTTAAATATATCTTGAACACTATATTTGAAATCTGGTTCAAGTTTGCATTTTGCATATATCTATATCAATATAATTTCCCCTAACTTTTCCTGAAAGTCTCACAAGGAAATGGAAATTTGTATCATCAATGAGCACCATGTCTGGCATATAATCCAGTGCCAAATAAGAATCCCAGATGGACCCATAGCATCATCAAGCACCATGTCTGCCATATAATCTCATGCCAAACTGGAGACCCAGATGGACAGGAAAGAGGGTACGTTTTGGCAATATGGTGAAATGTATCCATCTCCAAATTGATAAAAAACCTCAAATAAACTTCGATGTCATTTGAATTCTAGCCTCAACTTATTCAAAGGAAAATATCTGAAAAAAGTTACCTTTCAACAGCAGTCTTAATTTACAGCTATTTGATGATATAGGCCTACCAGAGTTTTTATACATTGACTGTAGGTATTAAATGATAAAATTGAAAACTCTTATTTTCTGGTAGGTATGCATTGTTTATTTATACCTAGAAATAAAATAAAAAACAATATTCAAAATACTTTTAATTATATTTTATAATAAGTATAAAGGTACATCTGTACAAATACTCATTTGTGTCAGCTGTAGATATGAAGATTGAATAAAACTAATTTCCCTTTAACAAGGCACACCTTAGTGAATGTGGATATTCTTCAGATGCAAATTTAGCATTTTTGGAAATTATTTCTGTTTTTTATATTAATAACATTTCTTTCCTGTATTCTAAGTGCAAATTCACTGTCTTGTAAAAATACAAGGAAGTTATTTCAAGAGAAACGTATTTTCAGGGGATAGAGTTTTGTCCCACAGTGAGCATTTTCTCATTCCTTTTTCAAATACTATATTTGATTTTCCTTTTCTTTCTGATATATCACAACAAAATAAGCCAATCTTTTCTGGGGGGAAATCCTTCAATAACTATGAAAAAATGGGACCCAGAACACCGCTTATGGGAGAGCTGTAAAAAGTTGGTGAGCAGAAAATACTTGAAGTTTGTTTAGACCATAGATCTTTAAGTCCTCAGAGCTTAATGTAGATGATGAAACATCTTCTTCTTTCTTGTCCATGACAGTTCTATGTTTTGCAGCATACAGACAGCAAACCAATATGAGATATTTTTATCTTCAAGTCACAACACTTACCAGAAACAAGAAACAATCCTCTCAAATTACATTTGACTTAAGTCACTAGTATGTCCAATTATCAACTGATAGTTCATGAAATATCTCCAGATATTGCTAACCTAGCCCAAGTACCATTCTTCTTGATTAAATGCAAACAGTTAAAGCAGTGCAGCAGTCAGGCAAAGGCACATTACACAAAGCCATAACCAGAGACCCCATTGTACAAATAGCTGTGAGGATCAGGGCACATTCTACACTAATGATAAATTGAGAGCTTCAAGTAGTATTCTTAAATGCTCAGTTCAAAGAAGGAAGCAATCTGTAAATTCTCTGTGAACTGCTGTTAGTTAGTTTTAATTACAGAAATATAGGGACTTAATAGGAATAAACACTTGGTGAACTTTTTTTTCTTACATTATGATAACCCACAAAGTGGCTGATGTAATCATTGGTTCAACCTAAAAATCTGGTTAACTGCTAAGCTTTTTAGTTTGTTATACCTTAACAAATCCCTGGGCTACCTCCACATCTATCAAAAGGCAAATCTATTCCGGCAGCAGCAGCAACAATTTCAAAGGCACAGACCAGTTAGCAAGTCATAGAATGGCATTCACAGTATTTCCTTAGTTCACACTGGAACCATCTAAGATGTCCCCAAAGCCCCTGATCTGTAGTTCTCTGTAGACTTAGGCAATTGATCATAATGGGAACTTCTGGTCTCCACATTTCCTGAGTCATCTTCATTCGTCTGTTCTCCTATTAGGAAGCCCTAAAAGAAACAAGTCTCTCCTCATACCCTAGTAAAAATGCCATAATCTCAATTTTTATCTTCCCTTAATATTGCTCTCTTGCTTGCAGCTCAGTAATGAATTGTAATCAAAATGGGTTGGATTTTGTCTTATAATTCTAATACAGTAGTTTCCATCAGCTTCGGTGTCTCACATGTCACAAAGTAAGTCAAAGTAGCAAAGCATTCAGGAACTGAGTACATATTTAAAGCATACTCATAGTTGGATGGTTAGAACTGGAATCCACAGGTAAGCAAATGTAGAATAATTTACATCATATTAATCTATTAAATTTACCAGAAGAATATAGTTTGTTAGGCATCACAAACAGTGAATGATAGGTTACTATTGCATGTGTTCAGACAAATATAAACAAACCTTGACTCCTTTACACTGAAACATGAAGCTAATTTTGCTCATTTATTAATGCTATTTTATTTTTCTTTTATTATTTAAAATAATCATATAACCATGTTTTATATTTCTTGGAATGATTCAGGCTGTGCCGATGTGAATATATTATAAATTTTTTAGAGAAGAGGATATATTTATGGGAAAACATCATAATCATATTTTATTGCACCTAATTCTTTAATGGTTCAGGAGTGAGGACATCACTAACTTTTAAATAATTCTAGTAGCTAGCTTAATTAGTAAACCATCCAGTAGAGAAGCTAATTACTTGATTGTCAAATGAAACAACAACAGCTTCCCCTACAGTGGAAACTCCACCACTATAATTAGGTTATGCCATATTTTACCCTGAAGGAATTTGAAAACAAAAGCCATCCAAGGACAGCCACAATATTGTTTCTATTTATAGTATGATGCTAAATTACTACCTTGTGTTCGAGCTAATACATCAATTACAGCACACCAGTAGCCCTTTAGAAAAGCTCAATTACATTTGCTTTGTGGATATTAAGGTAAATATGGATTACAAATAAAGTGGTTTGCAGAGAGTGATCATTTAGAGAAAAAACAGATTGATAATTTCACAACATTATGAATAACCAATACTTAGAAAATAAAGGAACATTTTAACAATCAATTATGCATTGTTAACTTATGGATATCCACTCTAATTCATAAACATACATGAACTTCCATTGACAAACAAGAAACTTAAAATGACTCATTCCAAATCAAAATGTAATCATAAAAGGACATATAAATTTAGGAGAGAGATTATTGTTGAATTCTCAGGAGAGTTGTAAAAACTGAGAAGTATATATAATGAAGGTATATTATATATTAGAAAATTCCAGGACAGAAATAAAATACATTTTAAAGAGCATCAAACAAAATTATATGTGCTGATGAAGTTGATAAATATTTTCATTATACTTCCAAGTTATTTGCTGATAAAAAATTATTCAATCTTGTCAGTAACTATAATAATTTCTAACCCATCTATAAATCTAATATATAAAGAACTAAAGAGTTTTTGCCATACAAATAATCCAAGAGAATTTTAAACATAAGCATTAAAGGAATAAGCATAGGCAAAGAGACTCTCCTTAGCTGATGGTCACCTTGACAGGGTTGGTACCTGTCAAGAAGGAAAACGGCTTCTCACTCATCCTTATTCATTATACAGGCTTGATATGATGCGACTGTGACCTAATGAGATTTGGGTTTATAATAGACTTTGTTGTGACAATTTAAACACAGAAGTATTTCAGTGCTTTCATTGCTTTCCTGTTTTATTGCTAGAGAATATGAATATTTTTTTCTTGTGACATTTAATTTGGTAAATAACAATCCTGAGTACTTTCAAAATGGCCTATAGAAAAAGTATAATTTATAATGTGTTTTGAACTTCCTTATAGAGATAGCTATAGAATGAGCTTTAAAGGTGGCAGGTTTTCTATTTTGGCAATCTCCAAAATAATTGAGACAGAAACCTATTACGTTCATTCAACAAGCTTTAAGCAAAATAATTGAGCAGATATTTCTAACTCTTTATGCTATCTAGCTACTTCTATGTTCCAATGTACTTACAGTTTGTGTCTCTCCCTGGCTTGTTTTGCTCCATATATATTTTCTGGAGAATTCTCTTGATTCCTCCTCCTCATGCTGACCACATGGGTGACAACTTTCTTCGTTCTCTACCTGCCTGGTGACCCTTCTTCTCAAGGACTCTCACCTACCACATAGCCCTTCTTCTAGACCCTCACCTGCCTCATGGTAAACCATTCCCCTTGGACCTTTATGCTCTGGAATTCCTCACTGGAAATGGAAATCCTGTCTTTCTATCTCCTCTGCTCAGTCATTGGCTGTTCAACCTTTAATTAACCGATCAGAGATAATTAAGGAACATTCTTTATACATTTGATACAAGACATTATACAATATTCATGACAATGCCCATGTTGGGACTGTAACTAGATCTCAGAGTACAGAAATAAGCATCTGAATAGACTGAGCACAAGACCCTCCTCCAGAAAGCATGCAAGGATACCTACAAATATAAGTGCATACATATGATGACTAATTACAAAAGAAATCTCCCATTATTTTGCTCAGTTTTTCATACTACATAGAGTAGGAAGAGAAGAAGAGGAAGAGGACTGAGGTCCAGTAAATACCATTACAAAACCTGGAGGATGTAGTATAAAAGATATAATTACCCTGTACTAGACAATACGTTAAATTTTATTCAGCATTCATGAGAATATATTGAAATATTCACTCATGACTTAGGGAGCTAGACTACTAGGCACCATTGTGGAAAAATTAAACAATTTGAATGGATTTTTACCTTATCTCAGTAATTTATACAGTTCTCAAATTAATACTGATTATTATAAGATACTGGGAAAACACAGATTATTTTAAAACGTGAATAGAATCACCAAGAATCCACTGTCTTAGATACCCCTGCTGTTATTGGAAAGTGCTGTAGATTTAGTGGTTTCTGAAGAACAGATAATGAATGCTAACCTTCTAGATGCTCAGAAGTTCAATATCAAGACATACACAGAGGTGGTTTTGGTGAGAATGTCTCTCTGCTCTCTTGAAGGAAAGCTACAGTCACTACTTCAAACACAGGGATGAAAAGGGAAAATATTTTGTCTTCACATGACAGTATATAGAGAAAGACCAGCAACTTTCTACAACTCATCCAACTATCAGGACTGAACCCTTATCATTCCCTCAAAGATCAGATAATATTACCATCATCATCAAGCCTCAATTATAACACAAAATTTGGACTCATGATTCTATTCAAACCATAATATAATTATTAATTTTATAGACAATAATATTTGTTATTTGTCCTTTAGTCTTTAATAATAGTTTTTATCTTTTATTATTATACTTAATGAATTTTTACATTTAATTTAAACACACTAAAATTCATATTTCCTTCTATAAAGTTCTTCATTTTTTGTGGATTTTGACCACATTTAGTATTAGTACACTTACAGTGGACATATGTATGTGGCTAGCAGACATTTTCAGATTGTTTTAAACAAATTACTTAAAGAATAATGACCTAGGGACAAAAATTCATGGATTAAAAGGATAAATCTTTATGGAACATTTTAAAAACATGCTTAGGGCTCATAATATATCTCAGAAGTGAAACACTTGCATAGCATACTTAAAAGCTTGCTTTCCATCTTCAGAACCACAAAATAAAGGTATGTAATAGGTATGTAATAGGTAGGTTGCTAAGTAAAACTATTAAAGTTATCAGTTAAGAATCTAAATATAAAAAACTCAATTCACAGAAAACATGGAGCTCATGAAGAAGGAAGACCAAGTGTGGAGGACTCCGTCCTACTTAGAAGGAGTAACAAAAATACTCAAAGGAGCAAATATGGAAACAAAGTGTGAGACAGAAACTGAAGGAGGGGCTATCTGAAAACCATTCCACCTGGGTATCCAGCCCATGTACAGTCACTAAAGGTAGGCACTGGTGTGGATGTCAGGAAGTTCATGCTGACAAGAGCCTGATATTGCTGTCTCTTTAGAGGTCTGCCAAAGGCTGACACACTCAGAGGCCGATGCTCACAGATAACCAGTGATCTGATCAAGGGTTTCCCAATGGAGAAGCTAGAGGACTGAAGGAGCTGAATGGGTTGGTGGCCCAAGAGGAGAATAACAATGCCAACCAGCCAGAGCTCCCCAGGGTCTAAACCACCAGCCTGGGAGCACACAGGGAGGGATCCATGACTCCATCTGTATATGTAGGGGAGGATGGCCTTGTCTGGTGTAGGTGGAAGAGGAGAACCTTGGTCCCATGAAGGCTGAACAATGAGTGGAGGGAGGGAATTAGAGGGTGGAGAGGTAGGAGTTGTGGGGCAGGTGAGGGCACATCCTCATAGAAGCATGAGGAGGGGGATAGGATAGGAGGTTCCTGGGTGGTGGGCTGAAGGGGATTAGGGGATAAAATCTGAAATGTTAATATAGTATCCAATAAAAATAAATAATAAAAAAAGAATAAATCACCAACCAAAGAGTTTACATGGAAGGACCATGGCTCCAGCCTCATATGTAACCCTTATAGGACAATGGGTGGAGAGGCCTTTGGCTCTGTGAAGGTTCAATGCCCAGCATAGGGGAATGCCAGGGCAAGGAGGCAGAAATAGGTGGGTGGGTGGGTTGGTGGGAGAGCACCCTCATAGAAGCAGGGCAAGGGAGGATTTGATGGGGATTACCAGAGGGCAACTGGGAAAGTGGACAGCATTTGAAATGTAATTAAATAAAATATTCAATAAAATAGTATATAACAATTTAGGAAAATTCCTGTCTATTTTTCATTTGTATTACTAAATTTGACAGTTGTTTGCATATGTATTTTTAATTACAAATTTTAATATTATAATCTGAATGTGAATTTATTTATTGTTATTTTAGCCACCAGTGTGGTGTGTTTTATTAATGAAGTAAAAGAACTGACTCGTATGCATTTCTATTTCCTGTTTTTGCATTGCCTTCTTGTATTCTCTAACCATTGAATGTTTATTAACTTTTGGTCACATAAGACATTGTGAACTTATACTCATCATTAGCTTGAATAACTTGTGTGTTAAATGTGTAGACTCTAGAATTTGAGACCATATTTAATACTGTGGCTTAAGCAGACATCCTCTTTATTGTTTCTTGGTGTTTATCTGTCTATGTCTTTGGAGACTACCACACTCAAAACCTACCAGTGGGTGGGTTCAGGTGTATGCAAGCTTGAAGTGCAAAAAAAGATTACTTTTGCATTTAGTTTTCCTTGCTGAAGAGATTTAAAAAACTAATTGATTCCTCCCAACAAAAACATCTTTATTAATACAGAGACTTGTTAAGCACTGCCTGTCTCTCTTTTTTAAAATTATTATTGTCTTTAATCTTTTTTCATTGGATGCTTTATTTATATTTCAAATGTTATTTCCTTTCCAGTTTTCCACTCTGGAATCCTATTTTATCCCCTTCCACCTGCATCTATGAGGTTGCTCCCCACCTACTCACCCACTCCTACATTTCCACCCTGGTATTCCACTGCACTGGGGTATCGAGCCTTCACGGGACCCCTTGGTCCTCTCATGGGCCTCTCATCCCATTGATGTCCAATAAGGCCATCCTCTGTTACACATGCAGCTGGAGTCATGGGTCTCTCCATGTGTACTATTTGGTTGGTGGCTTAGTCCCTGGGAGTTTTGGGGTCTGGTTGGTTGATACTTTTGTTCTTTCTATGGAGTTGCAAACCCTGTCAGCTCCTTCAGTCCATTCTCTAACTCCTCTATTGGAGATCCTTGCTTAGTCCAATGGTTGGCTGCAAGCATCCACATCTGTATTTGTCAGGCTCTAGCAGACACTTTCATGAGACAGCTATATCAGGCTCCTGTCAGCGTGCATTTCTTGGCATCTACAATAGTGTCTGGGTTTGGTGACTGCATATGGGATGGATCCCCAGGTGCGACAGTTTCTGGATGACCTATTTTTAGTCTCTGTCCACACTTTGTCTCTATATTTCCTCCCCTGAATATTTTGTTCCACCTTTAAAAAAGGACCAAAGCATGCACACTTTGGTCTTCATTCTTCTTGAGCTTCATGTGGTCTGTGAATTGTAACTTGGGTATGCTGAGCTTTGGGGCTAATTTCCACTTGTGCATACCAAGTGTTTTCTTTTATGATTGGGTTACCTCACTCAGAATGATATTTTCTAGTTGCATCCATTTGCCTAAGAATTTCATGGATTCTTTGGTTTTAATTGCTGAGTAGTATTCAACTATGTAAATGTAACAATATTTTTCTGTATCCATTCCTCTGTTGAAGAACATCTGGGTTCTTTCCAGTTCTGGCTATTATAAAGTCCTTGTTATATGTTGGAGCATCATTTGGGTACGTGTCCAGGAGTGCCTTAGCTGGTTTCTCAGGTAAATCTATGTCTAATTTTCTGAGGAACTACCAGACAATTTTCAAGAGTGGTTATACCAGCTTGCAATTCCATAAACAATGGAGGAGTGTTTATTTACATTTCAGATGTGATCCCCTTTCTCCATTCTCCCAACCCAGGAAGCCCCTATCCCATCGCCCCTCTTCCTGCTTCTGTGAGGATCTGTTCACCCACCTACTCCCACCTCTCCAACAATGGACCTAGGACCTCCTTTCCCACATATGCCCCAAGGCCATCCTTCCCTACATATACACCTGGAGCCATGTGTCCCTCCTTATGTGCTCCCAGGATGGTGGTTTAGACCCTGGGAGTTCTGGTTGGTTGGTATTGTTGCTCTTCTCATGGGGCCACAAACACTTTCAGATCCTTCAGTCTTTTCTCTAACTCCTCCATTGGAAACCCCTTTATTAGTTCAATGGTTAGCTGTGAGCATCTGCCACTGAATATATCAGATTCTGGCAGCCCTCTAAGGAGACAGTTATATAAGGCTCCTGTCAGCATGTACTTACTGACATCCACATCAGAGTTTACCTTTGGTGACTGCACATGGCATAGATACCCAGGTGGACCAGTCTCCAGATGGCCCCTCATTTAGTTTCTGTCCCACAATATGTCTTCATATTTGCTCCCTTGAGTATTTTGTTATTTTGTTACTCCTTCTAAGAAGGACTGAAGCACCCATACTTCGGCCTTTCTTCTTCTTGAGCTTCATGGAGTCTATGAGTTGCATCTTGGGTATTGCAAGCTTCTGAGCTAATATCCAATTATCAGTGAGTGAATACCATGTGTGTTCTTTTGTGAATAAGTTACCTCACTCAAAATGATATTTTCTAGTTCCATCCATTTACCTAAGAATTTCTCAAATTCATTGTTTTTAATAGCTGAGTAATACTCCATTGTGTAAATGTCCTACATTGTTTTTGTATCCATTTCTCTGTTGAAGGACATCTGGGTTCTTTTCAGCTTCTGGCTATTATAAATAAGGCTGCTATGAACATAGTGGAGCATATGTCCTTGTTATATGTTGAAGCATCTTCTGGGTATATGCCTAGGAGTGATATAGCTGGGTCCTCAGGTAATACTATGTCCAATTTGGTGAGGATCTGCCAGACTGATTTTCAGAGTGGTTATACCACCTTACAATCCCCAAAGCAATGGAGTAGTGTTCCTCTTTCTCCACATCCTCACCAGCTATTACCGTTTTGGATCTTAGCCATTCTGACCTGTGTGTAGTGGAGTCTCAGGGATGCTTTGATTTGCATTTCCCAGATGAGTAAGGATGTTGAACATTTCTTTAAGTGTTTCTTGGTCATTTGAGTTTCCTCAATTGAAAATTCTTTATTTAGCTTTGTACCCCATTTTTTATAGGGTTATTTGATTCTCTGCAGTCTAACTTCTTGAGTTTTTTTGTATATATTGAATATTAGCCCTCTATCGTTTTTAGGACTGGTAAAGATCTTTTCCCAATCTGTTGGATTGCGTTTTGTCCTATTGGCAGTGTCTTTTGCCTTACAGAAGCTTTGCAATTTTATGAGGTCCCATTTGTCTATTGTTGATCTTAGAGTAAGAGCCAATGGTGTTCTTTTCAGGAAATTCTCCCCTGTGTCCATGTGTTCAAGGCTCTTCTCCATGTTCTCTTCTATTAGTTTCAGTGTATCTGGTTTTATGTTGATCCACTTGGACTTGAGTTTTGTATAAGAAGATAAGAATGGGTTGATTTGCATTCTTCTACATACCAACATCCAATTGATCCAGCACCATTTGTTGAAAATGCTGTCTTTTTCCACTGGATGGCTCTAGCTCCTTTATCAATAATCAAGTGATTATAAGTATGTGAGTTCATTTCTGGGTCTTTAATTCTATTCCATTGACCTACCTGCCTGTCTCTGTACCAATAGTTCTGCTGGGCCTGCATAGCTCTTAAGTAACCTCACTTTTGTGCATCTTCTCATGAAATTTGGGCATATTCTATCTCTAACTCTCAAATCTTTCTCTGGGTTGTCACTTTGTCTGTCCCTCAACTATAGATCATTTTCACATACAACTACTTCCTTCTACAAACTAACTATACCTTCATTGTTTGAGATTAAAAATGTGTATTAAATGTTTGTCTCAGTTTCAGACAGTGGAATTAAAAATATGTCATTCCAGCTATATCACAAAGACCTAGAAATATTTGGATGCAAGCAGCCATATTGCTGGATTAAAATTTCTCTATACTCTACCATCATAGACACTAAATGTCTGGAACCATAAGCCCCTTATAGAATTTTTATTCTATAACTTGCTTTGTTCATGAATAGAAAACTATCTAAAATACAAGTTGGCATCAGAAACTAGACTATTGCAATGACATAACTGACCATGCTGGATTTTTGAAGGAATAAATTTCTTTTTGGCACTTTAGACTAGGAAAATTGTTGCACACTATAAGGATAGCTTACTGGACCATCTTAGTAGGATACTGCAAGACAGTAGGGGAAAAAGCACTGAGTTCTGTGAATGCCAGCTTGACAGGTTTCAGTTGGGAACCGTATTAGCAATTGTAATAGAACCATTCTTTGGTATTTTGACAGAGAAATTTGCTTTTATTTCTTGTCCTAAAAACTTGATGGAAGCTAGATTTTTAAAATACAGACTAATTTGGCAGAGAAGATTTTGAAATCTACCTTCTGGCAGTCTAATATTAACTCTATCATACTTTTTGTTTTGTGTTTTGTTTTGTTAGAAATGACTCTTATGTGGGTCTACAATGAAAAAGAATAACTGGGACATAAAGAAATAAAAAAAATACAGTTCAGAGAGTAAAAAAGTCCCAAGAAATTTACTGTAGAAGCCAAGTTTATATTGAAAGAGAGAAGATCAAGGGGACACTAAGCAATTCTGAAATGATGAGGGGGAATAAACCTATCCTGCTAAGACTACAAACTGTGAAAAGAAATACTCAACAAATTTTCTGCTTCCAAAAAACCACAAAGATAAGTGATTATAAAACTTTTCCTTATGGCCAAACTCCATCTAAATTGGGGAGCTGAAAATGGACTTACTAGCTTTGTGTCTGCTCACATGATATTTCATTTAATATTTTTTTCAGAAATTATATAAACTGTTAAATATCTATTTTTAAAGAAATGTTGAATCCCATAAGAAAAATTATGTATTTCTAATTTACAAGCTTGCCTCATGTTTAACAAACTGTTTAGAATATGGAATGAATTGACAAACTATTGAGTGATAATTAAATGTTTATATCTACATCACCTGTGAACTGTTTGAGTACATGAAAGTGCTGATACTGCTGCTCCAAAGCTGCATGATGTCCATGAGAGGAAAACAACAGGATAAGCAGGAATAATCTGGGTGAGGATCCAATATTGATGGTGTCACAGAACATATATATATATATATATATATATATATATATATATATATATATACACACATACACATACATATGCTGTCTGATGTTCTGAATAAAGTTGGCTGTTGCTTGATACTTTAGTGTACTTCATTTATTAGCTACAGTCTTACACACTCGTGTGTGTGTGTGTGTGTGTGTGTGTGTGTGTGTGTTTGTCTAATTAACCTCTAAGTGATCATTTATACCTAGTCAGTGGCCATTTTTCCATATTTAAAATATTGATGAATTTATACTTGGCTCATTCACAGTATTCCTGACCTTCAGAGTATAAACTGTCTAATGATCTGAATAAAGTTGGTTCTTGGGATTTTAGTTTAATTCATTTGTAGTTGTTACAAATAACAGTTTTAAAGGGGGACTGTTGCTTTAATGATTGATGAAATTTAATGACTACCTATTAGAACACAGAGCAAGAATGGCATCATGTTGGGAGAACTCTGAATACTTATGAAAAAAATCTGTTAAAAGCTATACAAGACTCATGTTTATTCAAAACTATAGAATTGTTATTGGATCATGCTTTTGTGTCCTTCCTAGGGGTAGCTGATAGGCATAAGTTTACTTCAGATTATTCATTACAAATGAATATTGGTATATGTTCATATGGTTCAAAGAAAAATCATGTTCCCCCCTTTTTATTGGATATTTTTATTTACATTTCAAATGTTACCTCCTTTTCCAGTCCCCAACTTCCAAAAGCCTTTATCCCATACCCCCTACCCTGCTTCTATGAGGGTGTTCCCCCATCCACCCAGCTGTATGCAGTTTGTCTGCCATGTGCAGCTTGTCGGCCACATGTTGTTTGTGAGTATGATTGTATAGGTTCCTGCTGTGACTCTCCCTGACCTTCAGAGTATAAATTGTCCAGTGTTCTGAATAAAGTTGGTTCTTGGGACTTTAGTTTACTTCATTTATTGGCTCCACTATTGCACATCCTACCCCCTCAAGAAAGGTAAACAAGTACTCATTACTTTGTCACATCTCCACTGTTCAGAGTAATCAAAGAACACAAGCTTTTTGATGCCTATGACAGTCATCTAGATTGTCAAATGAAATGTAATTGCAATCACCTAAAAGAGAAACCACACAATACTTATAAGGGAATATTGATCAGAATACAGTAAGTGGGAAGTCCCACTGCAAACTCGAAAGATATCCTCCCTTCCATTTCTAGACAACTAAACAAAGGTTCCAAAGAAACATTGTTTTGGTCTGTTTTACATTCTGTTACAGTCCCATAATGCTGGCAATTTCATCTACCCTGGTCACATCTTGCTGTGACCAGAGCACTCTTATGTTGTTGTAGGTTCATCTACACAGTACACATTTTGCTGTGAGTTTATCTACCTTCTTTACACCTTGTTCTTGGTTCATATACACTGCTCACATTTTGCTCTAGACTCTATTAACCCTGTTAATATCTCATTGTGGATTCTTCTCCAGAGTTCACATCTTGTTTTGCATTCATCTATCTACCCTGTTCACATCTTGTTCTGTGTTCATCTGCCCTCTTCACCTCTTGCTCTGGTTTCATCTACCCTGCTCACATCTTGGCTTGTTTTTATCTGCCTTGTTCATATCTTGCTCTAGGATCATCTACCCTGTCTACATCTTGCTATAGACTCATCTACCATGTTCCTTCTGTTGCCACTGTTGCTATCATTCATCTCTGCCACTGGAACATGGATTCTTCAGCACACTAATATAGGTTAACAAACAGAAGGTCTCCAGAAATTTCCTTGAGATGTCACAAGAGACATGAGCCACTGATTCAGCTACCTACCTTGACTGTGCAGCTAACAGATTTTTTCCTGTAAAGTCAAAATTAACTTAAAACAACAACAATAACAAAAGCCCCATCTATCTATATCTATCTATCTATCTATCTATCTATCTATCTATCTATCTTCTATCTATCTATCTATCTTCTATCTATCTATCTATCTATCTATCTATCTATCTATCTATCTATCTATCTATTCATTGACAAGGGCCAGTCCCAGCAATTGTTCTTTCTTTCTGGTTTCTGCTTTGGTTCTTCTTGAGACAGCAGAGTGGGAAGAGCTTCAGTGAAGGTAAGATTTAGTTTTACTAGGTATTTAGGATTGCTGTATATGTACTTGCCTTAAGTCTAAGTCACTTTGTTCAGTGGCTGACCTGCCTGTCTGAGTTCCTCTAAGGCCAGAAACTGTTTAACACTTCATCATAAAACAGCAGGGAATAAGTGAAAAGATTTATTGCTGGTGCTCCATTCTCTGGTGAATCAACCAAAAACCTCTCTGGATAAACTGGTTAACTCTTTGTGAACCAGAGAGGAAGGAAAGAAAAAGAATTAAGATGCTGTATACAGGCAAATATGCACAGACACATATACATTCATTGATACACCTACACTCTTGCTAAGCCAGACCATCTGTGACAACCACCTCCACAAGTCTTCATGCATGCTTACATACATATACATATATTCTACACACAAAGATATAGACAAACAGATATATACATTTGGATGGATGGATGGATGGATGGATGGATGGAGGGAGGGAGGGAGGGATGGATGGAGGGATGAATGGGGCAAAGCTCTCAAGCCCAACTATTCAACCAACCAAGTTTATTTCTTTTCTCTTGTCTTTCTATACCTTTTTAGACCAAAAATTTCTTTCGAAAATTACATTAGAGATAAAATGTTTCATAAAATGAAAGTTACAGAAGTGTGTTGATATTAAGTTCAAGGCAATAGTTTTTACGTGGCGTTGCCTTATGGTACACACCTGTGTCTTTATCCTTGGATCTAAATGTTTATCTTTGAACACAAAATTTACCTATCTGTTTCTCTTCTTAATGTGATTATGAAAGCTCCTTGTATTTCTTATTATGCAGCCTTTACTTACTACTCTGAGTAGTGGGCACATTTTATTCTTGATTCTAACTTTAATACATTTTTCTAGAAACTTAGACCATCTCTAAAAACTTTCTTCCTAAAATTATTTGAATCAAATCAGGAATTCTATAGAGTTATTATCTACTTGTGTATATAGCATAACTACAAGATAGTATATCTTCATTGTTCTGCAGAGATCTGCTCAAAAGGGTGGGATAATACATATATATATGTATTATATATATACATATATATATATGTATTCTTGCTTCTTGGTCATGATGTTAGTGTAGCAACAGAAACTCTGACTAAGACATATGATAAATGTTAACAAAAACTTATCTAACAGAAAAATACATAAATTGCTCGACGTTTAACTGAAAACGCATGTGGACTACATAAGCAAGAGACAGTGTCTACAATGTATGGTCTCAGCTTCCTATTGACCTCAGTGTATACCCTTAGGCACTACATCTTTCAATAATATCATTATCTTTTTTTATTGGTTATTATGTTTACATTTCAGATTTTATGCCCTTACCCCACTTCCCCCCACCACCCAGAAACCTCCTATCCCATCCCCCCTTCACATGCTTTTATGATGCTGTGCTCCCACCTACCCCCTGCCCCCACCTCCCTCCGCACTCTCACATTCCCCCCCACTCTGTGTTCAACCTTCATGGGATCAAGAATCTCCTCTCCCATCTATGCCCTACAAGGCCATCCTCCTCTATATATACAGCTGGAGTCATGGGTCCCTCCCTATGTGCTCCCGGACTGGTGGTTTAGACCCTGGGGAGCTCTGATTGATTGGTATTGTTGCTCTCCTCATGGGGTCACAAACCCTTTCTGCTCCTTCAGTCTTCTCTCTAACATCTCCATTGGGAAACCTTTGATCA
This sequence comes from Rhabdomys pumilio, assembly GCA_030674055.1. Lineage (NCBI taxonomy): Eukaryota > Metazoa > Chordata > Mammalia > Rodentia > Muridae > Rhabdomys > Rhabdomys pumilio. The sequence continues at coordinate 66,786,885 of JANHMN010000004.1, forward strand.
TATCAGTGGTTAGCTGTGAGCATCGTCCTTTGAATGTGTCAGTCTCTGGCAGACCTCTAAGGAGACAGCTATATCATGTTCTTGTCAGCATGCACTCCCAGCCATCCACATCAGTGTCTAGCTTAGGTGACTGTACATGGGATGGATAGCCAGGTGGAATGGTGTCCAGATGGCTCCTCTTTCAGTTTCTGTCCCATATTTTGTTTCCATATTTGCTCCCTTGAGTATTTTTGTTACTCCTTCTAAGTAGGACTGAGAGCATCCCCACTTGGTCTTCCTTCTGCAAGAGCTTCATGTAGTCTGTGAGTTGAGTCTTCGCTATTCCAAGCTTTTGGGCTAATATCCTCTTATCAGTGAGTAAATACCATGTGAGTTCTTTTGTGATTGGATTAACTCACTCATGATGATAATTTCTAGTACCATCCATTTACCTAAGAATTTCTCAAATTCATTATTTTTAATAGCTGAGTAATACTCCATTATGTGAATGTACTACATTTTTGTATCCATTCTTCTGTTGAAGGAGATCTGGGTTCTTTCCAGCTTCAGGCCATTATAAATCTAACTGTTTTTTTTATTTAATTTCCTCTGTTTCTGTTGTTATATCTCCCTTTTTAGTTCTTATTTTATTGATTTGAGTGCTGTCTCTGTGCCCTTTGATTAGTCTGGCTAAAGGTTTGTCTATATTGTTAATTTTCTCAAAGAACCAGCTCCTGGTTTTGTTGATATTTTGTATAGTTCTTTCTGTTTCAACTTGGTTGATTTCAGCCCTGAGTTTATTTCCTGTCATCTACTCTTTTTGGGTATATTACCTTCTTTTTGTTCTAACGCTTTCAGGTATGCTGTCAAGTTGTTAGTTTACGCTTTTTCCAGTTTCTTATTGTGGACACTTAGAGCTATGAGTTTTCCTCTTAGTACTGCTTTCATGGAGTCCCACAAGTTTTGATATGATGTGTCCTCATTTTCATTAAATTCTAAAATGTCTTTAATTTCTTTCTTTGTTTCTTCCTTGACCAAGTCATCATTGAGTAGAGGATTGTTCAGTTTCCACGTGTATCTGGACTTTCCGTTGTTTTTGTCCATATTAAAGAGGAGTCTTAGTCCATGGTGGACTGATAGGGTAGGTAAGAAGACCCACACACTCCCATACACCCATAGCTGGGTGTGGGGAGCACTCAGATTCCAGCAGACACCCAAACCCCATGCCTGCGGAAGAGCACTCCCCTTCCGCCCCTCTCCCAGATCTGAGGCCTGGCACAGATCCCCACCCGGTCTGCTCCTGTGTGGACACTGGATTCCTCCAGAGACATCCTAGAGGGTCCACTGAACGCAGAGCAGCAGAGGAACAACTGAAGTCAAAGCAACAGACAACATATCCGGAGATATCCTGGAGGAGCCACTGCACTCAGAGCAGTGGACACCTTATCCTGAGACATCCTAGAGGAGACACTGCACTCACTGAACTCAGAGTAGTGGGCATCTTATCCTGAGACATCCTAGAGGAAACACTGCACCCAGAACAGTGGACAGCTAGCTGATCTGTTATCTTGAAGACACCATATCCTGAGTTATTCTAGAGGTACCACTGTACTCAGAGCAGCTGGAGAATATCACAGAGATATCTGGACCCTGAGTAGATCAGACACAAGCTAGATAACTGGAAAGGTAGGCTTCAGTCAGAGACAGCGAGTACAAGTAGCACTAGAGTTAACCAGATGGTGAAAGGCACATAAGAACATAAGCAACAGAATCCAAAGTTACATGGCATCATCAGAACCCAGTTCCCCCATCATAGCAATCCCTGAACACTCTATCACACTGGAAAATCAGGAGTCATAATTAAAATCACTTCTCATGATGATGATAGAGGACTTTAAGAAGGACATAAATAACACTCTCAAAGAATTTAAGGAGAGCACAGGTAGGCAGATAGAAGCCCTTAAATAGGAAACACAAAATCCTTTAATGAATTGCAAGAAAACACAACCAAACAGGTGAAAAAAATAAAACCATCCAAGATCTAAAAATAAAAATAGAAACAATAAAGAAATCACAAAGAGAGACTACACTGGAGATAGAAAACCTAGGAAAAACATCAGGAGTCATAGACACAAGTATCACCAACAGAATACCAGAGATAAAAGAGAGAATCTCATGTGCAGAAGATACCATGGAAAACATTGACAGAACTGTCAAAGAAAATGCGAAATACAAAAAGCTACTAACCCAAACATACAGGAAATCCAAGACACAATGAGAAGGCCAAACCGAAGGATAATAAGTATAGATAAAGAGGAAGACTCCTAAATTAAAGGACCAGTAAATATCTTCAACAAAATTATAGAGGAAAACTTTCCTAACATACAGAAAGAGATGTTCATAAATATACAAGAAGCCTACAGAACTCCAAATAGTTTAGACCAGAAAGAAATACCTTCTGCCACATAGTAATCAAAACATCAAATGTACAAAACAAAGAAAAATACTAAAAGCAGTAAGGGAAAAAGGTAAAGTGACATATAAAGACAGACCTATGAGAATTACACCAGACTTCTCACCAGACTATAAAAACCAGAAGAGCCTGGACTGATATTATACAGACCTTAAGAGAACAAAAATGCCAGCCCAGACTACTATACCCAGCAAAACTCTCAATCAATATTGATGGAGAAACCAAAATATTCCATGACAAAACCAAATTTGCACAATATCTTACCACAAATCCAGCACTTCAAAGGATAATTGGTGGAAAACTCCAACACAAGAAGGGAAACTACAACCTAGAAAAAGCAAGAAAGTAATCTTCCAACAACTCTAAAAGAAGATAGCTACACAAATATAACTCCACCTCCAATAACAAAACTAACAGGAAACAACATTTATTTTTCCTTAATATCTCTTAATATCAATGGACTCAATTCTCCAATAAAATGACATAGACTATCAGACTGGATACATAAACATGTCCCAGCATTTTGCTGCATAGAGGAAATGCACCTCTGTGAAAAAGACAGACACTACCTCAGAGTAAAAGGATGGAAAACAATCTTCCAAGCAAATGGTCCCAAGAAACAAGCAGGAATAACGATTCTAATATCAAATAAAATCGATTTTCAACCAAAAGTAATCAAAAAAGATAAAGAAGGTCACTTCATATTCATCAAAGGAAAAATGTACCAAGAGGAACTCACAATTCTGAACATCTATGCCCCAAATGCAAGGGCACCCAAGTACATAAAAGAAACTTTACTAAATCTTAAAGCATACATTGCACCTCAAACAATAATAGTGGAAGACTTCAATACCCCACTCTCAGCTATGGACAAATCATGGAAACAAAAACTAAACCGAGACACAGTGAAACTAACAGAAGTTATGAACCAATTGGACTTAACTGACATCTATAGAACATTTTATCCTAAAACAAAAGAATATACCTTTTTCTCAGCACCTCATGGTACCTTCTTCAAAATAGACCATATAATTGGTCACAAAACAGGCCTCAACAGATACAATAATATCATTATCTAATTAAAGCCTTTATTACTTGTAGCTTAAGAATCTTGGGATTATTTTTATAATACTTTTAAAACTTTTGAATGTTGCTTCAGATTTTGTAAACAGTAAACTCTGTCCCTATGATCAATAAGAAAACACAGCATAGAGCTCACATATTCTTTATCACCGTTGCTTTGAAACCCAACCAACCACATTAAGTACTTTTTACTGATAGGTGCATATCTTTGCACATTTTTCCTTCTTCCTTTTATAAACATTTACAATATACCACTGGTTATCTTATCTTCATGGAGCTCTTATTGGTGTTTATTGTTTTGCTCAAAGTATTCAGATATGAATGCTACATTATGTAGCTAATAATTTTGACAAGAAATTTTTTTTATGTTTGCTTTTCATTTAACTGTAGTTATTATTAGCACAATGCTAGAGATTTGATAAGCAGTAATCTTCTGTGTTATAAGAATTCTCATTTCCTAGGCATCTATCAAACAGTTAATAAGCCAACTATAGGGCAAGTGGTTTTATTATGAATATGTACATCTATGTCTGGCTAGGCCAGAATGTTTGATGCTCCTGTCTCAGTTTTCACAGAGCATATACTGTTGGCATTATAAGTATCTACCACCATATCTGCCAAGAAAGTATGTAAGTAACAGTACTAATATTTGATTATTCTAAATGCTAGTTTTAAAATATTGTATGAATCTTGTATGAATTTATTGTGTGGAAAAGGGAGGGAGGAAGGGAAATAAAGAAAAAGTGGGAGAAAGGGACAGAGAAAGAGTGAGAGAGTGAGAAAGTAAGACAAAGAAAGAGGGGGGAATCTGTGTCAAAGGACAATTTCTACCTTTAGATTCCAGATTTAAAATTCAGGTTATCAGGCATGATAGAAATCACCTTTACCTACTGAGTCATCTTGATGACACTTTATTGATTATTCTTATTTACTTTTTTATTCTTTGTGAGTTTCACATCATGTACTCCAGTTCCATCCACTTATCTTTCTGTTCTCTTTTATAGGTGCTCCACCCTTGCAACCCTCCTAGCACACACATAAACAAACAAAATATAAGCAATGCATAGAAAACATCTTGTGATAGAAACTGTAGTTGTCACAGTGTACTCCACATTATAACCTTCTGTCTGTCAGGCCATGGAAAGGTGTCCTGGTTCTTGGGTTCTTGGGTTGTGGGTTCAGCAGTGCCCCCAGAATCCAGGCTCCTGTCTGGAGGTCTAATCTCCACTCAACCTGCGCCCTACACAGGTGGTGGGCATGATAAACAGGTCCCCAGGCCCTAGAGAGATTTACATACTAATGAGGTACCTGAAGGCCAGAGGGTGGATCTTACTAAGCTTTCCTCCCCAGCCCCTCCCCCCTCTTCCCCTCCCTACTTAACTCAGGTCCAGCCTGGGTTTTGGGGGGGGGGGTGTGCATCCATCCACCATCCACCATGTCAATAAACTGGTTTTGGAAAACCAAAGACTTCCTCGTGTGTTGGGGCCGCACCATGAGGAACCATGGTGAACAGCCGTGCCTAACTTCCAGCTGAAGGAACCTAGGGAGTTCTCAGCCGATTACACACAGAGTGGTGTGAGAGACCCTGCGATTCCCCGGCCGAGTTTTTTTGTTTTTTGTTTTTTGTTTTTTGTTTGTTTGTTTTGTTTTGTTTTCCTACATCTGCCCATATATTTTCACGTGTAAATATACATTGCAAAGATTCATTTGTCTGATTCTAGTTCTCTGTCTTCTGTGATACCATCAACACCTCATTGGGACTCTTCCTGGTTATCCTGTTTGTAGCTCTATGTCATGGAGATCATTGAATGTTGAATCCGCAGGATCAGCCCTTCCATGCACTCAAACAGTTCACAGATGACGTAGATACTGTGGTTGGCCAACTCAAAGCTCTAGATCTTTAGCTGGGCTGGTCAACCTGTTAGTTCTCCCTTACCCGAACCACCAGGGTGAGCTCTCCAGCATTGTGGCTAGGCCACCCAAAGGCACCATCTGTAAAAGACAAGGTCAGTTCTGTTCTTATGCCAACAGAGTAGGCTCCTCTGGACCCAAGCCACTAAAGACAGCTACACTGTTCTGCCCAGTCTAAGTGGAGGCCTGACTCTTCCAAGTGCTGCAGCTATCAAAGGTCTGGGGCAGCTTTCCCACTCTTATCCCTCCCATAGCTGGGTCACATTGCCTTCACCATTAGAGCCAGTTCCACTATGTTGTCTGCTCTCCTGAGTATTATAGCTAGTGAGGGGCACAGGTAGCTCTCCTGCTCTCATAACCTCAGGGTCAACTCTCCTAACTACCACAGGTGGCAAGGAGTGAGGTGGGGAAGGGCATCACATTTATGCCCACATGACCACTTCATGTCATAGGAGTGGTAGGGCCAGCATTTCTGTGATCTTGTCTTCAAGGCATCAGGGCCAGCTTTGCTGTGCTATCCAGGTGAGGTAGAAGGTCCATTCTCCTAAGTGCTGCAGCCAGAGGGCCAGGTCCTGCTTTCATGAATCAGGTGCCAGATTTCAGTACTGTCAGAGGTATCAAGGGGCAAGGGTGGGAGGAGGACATTACCTGTGTGCCCTTGATACCCCAGTACAGGTAAATGGCAAAGTCAACTCTTCCACATTCCCACCCTCTGGGCCAGCTAACACTAGCTCCCCATTCCCCAGATCTGTTGTACTGTCCAGGTGAAGTACAGGGCCTGCTCTCAGGAGTGTTACAGTGGTGAAAGGTGGGGCTAGCTCTCCATAGAACTGCAGCCAGTGAGGGGCATGGCCAGCTCTACATCACCCTGGCACATCTATATTTCTATCATACATATACACAGGTTCTTTAGTGATAATATGAGTCATGGACATCAACACAGACATCCTGCTGCTGTGGGCCCATGAACCCACACATGGCCCTCAGTGGCAGCAAGGACTGAGACTTTAGCATGGCCTCATGTGGTAGGATAGGCAACTCACAAACAGGCTATTTCTTTACATTCTCGAATCTCAATTTCCACCTCTATTCGTAATGCGCAAAGTATTCTGCTTCCTTTTCTGTCCCATCTTTCTACCACATGCTTGTACATGGTAGTGGCTCTTGCAGCAGGAGGAACCACATGGCTCCTGAGTCTCTGGGTGATCTCCTTTACTGTGCCACATGGTGTGGTGGTAAGTGGGCTTCATTTGTCTACAGCCAATGGCACGACTGCTAGTGGATCTATTTTTTGTCTTCCCCCTCCTGCACAACATGGCCTGCCTGGGCTGTGTGGCAACAAGCAAGTCTCTGGGCATCTTTTGACACTTAAATATTTACTTTAAAACTGTCTCTCTTGAATGATTTTTTTTAAAAAGCTACTTTTATGACATCCACTAAATTAAAATAAATTCTTGTTTTATTTAAAAAATAAACAATGTAAGTCATTGCTCAACAATCTTACATTAGATGAGAGAAAATCATGTAATAAATAAGTTCATAGTTTCATAAAGTTAAATGCTGTGTTGAATGTCACTCAGATATTTAGTGTTATTTTCTGACTTAACTCTCTATTTTGGAAATGGATACTGATAACTTACTGACCTGGGTAAAACCTTTACAGAATATCGTGAAGAAGACTATAACTCTATCACTGGCTTTACTTTATGCTTTATAAACATTTATATTTTTTTTCTTGAGGAACATTATAAACATTTTCAACTGCACAGGAAATTCCAAAAGCATGGAGGATAAATGCCCACCTACTTATCCAGACAGATAATCGATTTACTGACTTGGAAGGTTTTCTGACTTCATTCAAATATCCAGGAGACAAGATTTTTTTTTTTTGACATAAGAAGTTGTTAGAGTCTCCATCAACTCCTGCTTTCCACTGCCCTAATCATGACTGTAATGATACATTTAAAGTGTTAATGAGACATGTCTTTTATGATAAAACTCACACAGTGATTTATTTCTAAACATTCTCGGAATTTAATGTTCCTCATACCTCAGCCATTACATATGTGATAAGACAGAGATATAATCAGGAGTTTAAAAGAAAAACCTTTATTTTGGAATAAGGCATATTTATTTAGTGACTATGTTTGCTGTCACTATAGCTAAGCAGATTCACTGGACTACTGAAGAGTGAATAGCAGATAAGGAAAGTGGCAAATGCAATGGTTGGTGGAAGAAAACTAGAAGAACAACTACCTGTGTTTAAAAGACAGAAAAGAATGAGACTGAAAGATTCTCATGAGAAATCTCAAGAGGCTCAAAAGTTCAGACAAGATGATCCTGCCCAAATTTAGATACTCTTTGAAACGATATTGCAATTTTAAAGAAGCGCTTTCTTTGTCCTTTTGCAGGAACAATGAGTTAACATCCAACGAAAAACTTTGAATTTTTGTTTTATGATCCCTGAAAATGAGGAAGCCTTTGCAATAAGCTCTCGTAAAGGTTCAACAACACTCAACATGCATGTTTGTGAAGATAATGTATGCATTTTACAATATACTTCACAGTTGAAATTGCAAGTTACAGATTTAATAAATCATAATAATCTCAACAAAATAATAATTTTAAATAGTATTAACATGTTCAAGTTAAGGTTTTCAAGATTTTTTTTATATTTTCAATAAAGTTTACTTTAAAGATAAAGAATAAATTTTTTTTTAGTGAGAATCATAAGGTCTAAGAACGTCTGTCTTATTTATATGATCCTCCGTGCAAGTCAGGCATGTACTGGCTGCACTGTCTTCTGTCTCCTGTTGCCCTAAATTAATGAATAAAGGCCATTTCCAGTGTATAGACAAAGAGGTTGAGATTGAGTATCATACAGCTCCCCAGTAGGATGTAGATCCAGTCAGGCTGTGTCTACATGTGTTACGTGATATTGGTGGTGGGATTTAATTATCTCAGTCTGCAGGAAAGTCAAACTGGGCATGTTAATTGGTCAACCACTGCTCCCATATCACGTCTTTTCCAATACACAAGACTCTAAATGGAGTTCTAATCTTTGCTAGTTTAATCTATATAATAAAGCTTACACTATGAATATACAGAAAATCATAATTTTAAAGATTGCTTATTTAACTATGTTTTCTTTTCAACATTTGAAATGTTTCCCCCATGTAAATACATAAACACGTATACTGTAAGTTCTACAAATATATGTGTTGTGAGTTTTTAGCATAAAGAGGAAGCTGCCATTTTACTACTGTCCTTTCTTCACCTATTAAGTTTTGATGGTTACCAGGATATGCATTATCAGTTATTAGACTTAAACTTGTCTATATGCTAGATCTCTTTGCAACCTCATATTATTAATGGGACTCTTGCTTTCTGTGGATTGCTCATAACTTCCTGGAAAAGCACTTTAATTATTCCATGACTTTATCCTAACTATATAGAATAATATTTTGTTAAACAGCTCATACCCGTGTGATACATTAAAGTATTAAAAGAAATATTCTTATATTTTTCAATATATGCTTATCCCTCAGTAGAGAGGAATGCTATATATTTTGAGTGGCCACAAAAAAAAAAAAAAAAAAACACATGCTGAAATATTTTTGAAGTATTTATGATTATTCATGGAGAGCTCTTCATTAATAAGGTAATGTAGACACTGGACTTACAGCTTATTGTATGTTACATAGATTCCATTTGCCTTTAATTAAAGTTTAAATGAGATGGTCATCTTGAAAAAAAACAACCTACATTTATTTGTTATTATTGTCCTGTACATCTAACATATTGTTTGTAAATTTGTTTCTTTTGCAGTGAGTGTTTTCTACTATAGAAGAAAATGCAGATTTACAAAAACTTTAGTTAGTTATTGCCTTTTCCTGATTGAAGGTTCCTACCTACCTTTTGCTTTCATGTTTTTTTTTTTTTTCTCAGAACTTTAGGCATCTCATTTATTACAGTTGCTAGAAGTTTCTTTTCCTGCACCATGATTACAATTGCTAGCACATGTGTCTAACAAAAGACAATTGCCAGAGTAGGAAGTGCTGGTTTCTCAAAAGGGTCTTTCTTAGAATGCAATCAGAAGTAGTATTTTCAGAGATATAAGATGACTGTCCACACAGCAAAGGTAGTGAACCATGCTTTTATAGCCTCAAATGTCAGAGCCTTCCATTATGGTTAAGAAGATTAATTCAAAAGAAGGTCATATGCCACATTCTGGTTTATGAGAATGTATGATCTATATTAATCTAAATAATTGAAATTTTTGTACATTACATTCTCATTTTTATAAGACAGCCATCATTTTCTTGAGTATAAATAGGATATTTTTTAAAGTAGGTGGTTTAAATCTGGATTTTTTACATGAATATATTATTTAATATTCTTATAATGGCAATCAAGATAAATAATAATGTTCTTAATATTTCATGACAATTATGAACTTCATATATAAGATTTCAGAGATATTTTGAAAAACAAAATGTGAAATAAGCAACCATATTAATAATTATAAATAATATAATTTTATATAACTGTTTCTTCTTTCTTGTATGTTAACTAAATCCTGGTAGATTAATTGTACATTTCAATTTTGTATTTATGATTCAATTAGATTTAATTGAAGGATGGTCAACACATGGCATATGATTCATGGGAAATGGAATAAATGAAACTATTTTGGGAAGAGTTTAAAAAAAATAATAGGTAAGATAGCTGATTTCAAAATTGGATGACAAAAATTGTAGAAGAATTGAGCTTCCTAAGCAATTTAATAAAAAGATGTCAAAAGTATATATCAATCTGCTAAAATGATAGGTCGAAAACTTAATAAAATTAAGAATCTTTGTATTATGCATTACCTCTTCTGTGTGTGAGAGAGACAAAATACCAGGAAAGGATAATGAGTTTCAATTAGATAACATTCCAAGTCTTACTCCATATAGGAATACTGATAGCATATGATGTTTCTAACATTCAGTTCATGAACAAACAAAAACCCATGCTCCATGGTTTTGTCATAAGCTATACTATGTGATCTTTATTTTGAAATCTGTAAAAGTACTCATGTGTGTGACACATGATGTACATAAAAATTTATGAAAAAAAATAAACCCCATTCTGGAGCAGCAGTGGAAATGTTGCCTTTTTCTTGTTCTTGAATAAAACTTGAAATTGTTCCAAAGCTGTGAAACACACTAACCTTGGCATTCTAATCTATCACTTTTATGATTGTGAACCTCACATTAGGAAAGTAAGTTGGAATACCACTTAAACTTTATGAGTCTGGGAGATGGAGAGATGGTTCAGGGGTTGGGAGCACTTACTCCTCTTCCAGATCAGGGGCTTTTTTCCAAGCATCAAAGTGGTAGCTTTCATCCTTCTCTAACTATAATTCCCAGGGTCCTCACATCTTCTTCTGGCCCCTGAATGTACTGAATGCATGATTCACTTATATACATGAAGGCAAGATACTTATATACATGAAAAATTTCTGAGTCCTAGTATTTTTTTATAAAACATGGCAATTTTTTAATAATCAGATAATTGAAAAGGTCAAAATATAAAATGAATATTCAAGGATGTCAAAATTAAATATACTAATAATTATAGATATCCTTTTGCTTCATTTAACATGTTTCTTGTAGAAAAGTCTATTTAAGATTATGTCTTTATTTTAATTTTGAGACAGGATTTTACTATGTAACTCTGGCTTTCTGGAACTCACTATGTAGACAATGCTGTTGTTTAACTGAGAGATTCCCTGCATATAGAGTGGTAGTATTAAAGGTGTGTTCTGTCACTCCCAAGCAGGAAAGCTGATTTTCAAGTAACCACTGGAATTATGACACTGTAGATTAAAGTATAAATGTTAGTGAATACATTATTTTCAGTTTATTTCCAATATTGCCATCAAATCTGTGTTGATATTGAGCAAGTAAAAAAATCTTTAAAGACCATTTAAGGTTACCTGACACAACAGGCATTTGAATATTATATAAGATGTTTTATTCATGTGAGTTGAGCAGTGTTGAACAAGTTAAAATGACATTTAAACCAGAGTGGAGGAGTTAAGTGTGAATCAAAATTGTATTTGCCAAAATAGGTACCTGGTATTTCTACAGATTTTGAGGGTAAAAATAACTTTTAAAGTTTATTCACACTAGGCATATTTTCTTGATGTAAGGCTCATGTTCTAAAGGCTATTACTACAACAGTCTGTGTGTAGAATTTCTCTGTTATTAATAGTACATCATGATTAAAGTTTTAAAAGTTTGAGGACAGAAATGAGTCAGGATAGAAGTATACTTTCCTCACAGGTGCAAGAACCAAATATCCTGTCCCAGCATACACACACACACACACACACACACACACACACACACACACTTTTAAATAATCCTTTGCTGAGAAACTCTCTTAGGAAAAAGAGTGAAAAAAAAAACAAAGATGTTCCAATAAAATTACCTGAAATTTAGTAAAATAACCAATTTTATTGAAAAAAGAAATTCTTATTTAAAATAAGAATTCACGTTAATTTTTACTACATTTAGATTGTATCTAAAAACCTGATGTCAAGATTGATTGAAAATACATAGCTCTAGCAGAGAGCAAAATTCATATTGGTAAATAATATGGATAAAGATTTCTTTGGAACACTTTCAACACATCATTTAAAGTCTACCAGGTTTTCAGCATTTTTAATCATATAGACTTTTCTTCTCCTGGTTTTCTCTTACTAAAACCAAAACAAGAGAGGGGAGAATAGATGAAACTTTAATAAAATCAGAAAAAATATAGTTTTCCTGTTTATATAGACCAGATAATTCAATGGAACTAAATAAATCTTTACTTCATTTTCTTAGGATTTCACTTCTTTTCAAAGAAAAATAAAATATGGTTATAAGATGTGCCGGCAAATTTTCACCACCAACTTGACTGGATCTGGATTCAATTAAGAAAATGACCTCTGGGTGAATTTGGCATGGCATTTCAAGGAAAGAAAAACTACATGAGCCAGGAGGACCTAATCAGAGTAGGTGTGGAAGCCCAGATAAAAAGATGCCCTAATAAAAATGTATGCTGGTAGCTGGCCAATGTTCATTGGTTGATCTGTCTACTCACTGTTATTCTTTGCTTTCTCCAGAGAGCAGGTTCTATGGCTTTCAAAAGAAGACTGAAGACCATAAGCTCCTCAGGAATCCTCTAAGCCTTCAACATTGCATTGGAAGTACTGGGGTATACAGGCTTAGAGGCTAGCAGGTATCCAATTCTCAGGTTACATAGCATGAGGCAGGCCATTGTTGGACCACACAGTTGTGTTGTATAAGCCAGTAAATCCCTCTTTGTAAAATACGTTTATTCTAACAGTTCTAATCTTTTACATGACTTTGACTAATATATATTATGTATCCTTTAATTAAAAATTTACTTTATATATATACATTAAATATTTTACTTCTTTTCTAGTGTCCTTATTCATTTTTTCCAACTAGAAATAGACATTTCAGATAATATTTATTGATATGATATTTATAAGAATCATATCCACAGAATACTAACTTATATTATTTTAAATAAGTTCTTTGTATTACACAGCACTTGGCTGTAATTGGTTGTAAAACTCAGTTGAATATGCATATTGTAGGAATCATCATTTGACCTAGAGATATCTGCTATAAAATGGGAGACAATACATGGGTTATTAAAAAAAGGGGGGTGAACCAGAGAAAACATCTTCACAGTAAATGCAAATATTACATGAAAAATAATACTTGTAAAATGTAGTTTTACTGAAATAGAAGAGATAGATGAGCAATTAAAAGCACTCGCTGTTCTTGCAGGGAGTCCAGGCTGAGTTTTCAGCTCACATCCATTATCAATATAAATTTCAAGGTATCCAATAAACTCTTCTGGTTTCTATAGGAACCAGGTATGCATGTGGTGCGCGCTTGCGTGCGTGCGCGAACACACACACACACACACATACACACACACACACACACACACACACACATCTAAAAACACATTTATCCACATAAAAAAAGGAGCATATTCATTTTAAGAAACTATTTTGTTAAGATAAGAATGTCAAAATACATGCCTGTCCCAGAAGATTCTGTTTCAATTTTTCATATTGAAACACACACACACAAACTAAAACTACCTTACAAGTTATGAAGTTGCTCAGAAATGGTTGTCATAGTTATTATAAAATGATGTTAGGTTGTATTTTTGTTATGTTTTTGTTGCTGTGATAAAATGCCCTACCACAAACAACTAAAGGAAGAACTGGTTTAATGTGGCATACAGTTCCAAAGGGAGAAGTCCACCATGTCATGATCGACATCTAATATACAAGGAAGGTATATGACTGGAGAAGAAGGTTGATGAGTCACAAGTAATGCATAGTCAGGAAACAAAAAGTCAACAAGAAGTTGAAACTGGCTTTAAAGTCTTTAGCCCTGCTTTCAGGGACCTACTTCTAGAGAAACATTCTCTCTCTATCCTTCCAAACAACAACCCCCTCTGGGAAACAAGTGTTAACATCTTTGGGCATATAAAAGACATTTTGCAGTCCAGCCACAGCATTCTACCCTGGATTCTATAAACTTGTGGCAATGACTAGAAGCAAAATACATTTCTTGCCACTTCAAAAGTCTCCATAGTCTTTAGCAATCTGAATGTTTTATTATGTCTTTAAGTATTATGTTAACTGTGACAGCTTTTAAGATCAAGAAACAAATAATATACCTCCAGCCTATAATGGCACTGCATATATATTCCCAATCCAAAGGAGAGGAATAGGGGCAAAACAAGGAAATACTGGAAAAAGAAAAATCAAAATCCAGTTGGGCAGACACCAAGACTTTCAGCTCTGTGTCAGGCATCCACAAATTTTAAAGAGATTATTTTTATTAAGACTACATGCGAAGGGATTAGGTGTTATGGCTCCTGAAAAATTACTACCTAACAACTCTACATGCCACTTTCTTCAGTGGTTTTCCAGTGATACTGGCTTCTCTAGTATCCTGGATTCTATAAGGAACTTCAGGCTTTACCTGTACAACACCATACATTGGCATTCCAATGCTTTCTTCTATGGATATGAACTGTTATTATTCTCCATGAACCTCTCATTTGCTTTCAAAATCAGTACCACATTCTCTCTTTTTTATGTTACTTTTGGTTTTGTTCTAAGACTTGATCTATTTTCTTAGTTTCATGTTCGTTTTTGTCAAAACCACTTTTTCTCTTTCAAAGTATATATGTACAATGTTTGAGAGAAAGTGAAGTCTTAGTTTCTTTTATATTGTTGTGAAGAGATGTCATAACAAAAGCAACTTACAGAAGAAAGAGAGACTGTAGGGTTTTACAGTTCCAAATGTTTAGCACCCTTGAAAATCATGGTTAAAAGCATGACAACAGACAGGCAGGCTTGGCACTGGAGCAGTAACTGATAGTTTGCTACTGTTATTATCCTCAAATTAGATGCAGAAAAAAAATCCTGATGAAGAATGGCATAGGTTTTTGAAATTTCAGACCCTACTCCCAATGACAGAATTTCTTCACAAAGGCCAAACCTCCTAATCTTTCCCACCAGTTCTGTCTATTGAAGACCATGCTTTCAAATATGTGAGACTATGGAGGCCATTCTTATTCAAATTACCTTAAGTGGTAAGATAATTGAGACCTTCTATAATTTTGTGGAAGTTGTATAGATTACAAGTTCTATTTCTAGTCTTCTCACAGTCTGCTACTATCTACTTGTAAATATACTACCCAAGGTTTAGGCCTTACTTGCCAATCCCTTCAGCTCTTTTTCTCACCAGTGCTAGGATTAAAGGCCTGAACCATCATGCCTGGCTAACAAATAATTTGTAAAACATTTTATTGATTCATTTTGAATTTTATATCATGTTCTTTAATCCCACTCATCTCCTCATTTTTTTTTTAATCTGTCCTGGACTTTGCAATCTCACCTTCAAACAAAAATTTATAAAACATTAAATTCAAAATGTCATCATGGAAACTCCAGTGTGTCATTGTTTCACACAATTTATGTTTTTGTCCACACATCATTACTTGCAAATGTTCATTGCAATGAGTCATTGGCCTGGTTCAAGGCCTCTTGGCTTCAGTCACACTTTTGATACTGGATCCTCACTAGGATTCCTCTTGGATTTCTTGTTGCTCTGTGACATGGAAATCCTTAAGCTTCTGTTCCACAGGACTGACAACTTCATATACTCCAGTGGTTCATAGATGCTTTATATGTTGGGGTGGCCCAACTCAAAGTCCTGGATGTGGGCCTGGGTGGTATCTTAGTTGATTAGCCTGCCAGTTCTCCCTTACCCACACCATCAAGATCAGCTCTCTAGCATTGCTCCTCACTAGATCTTCCAAGTGCTGGGACCATCTTTCCATCTCTCATAAAAATGATTTTTAAAAGAACTATTTAAAGCTAAAACAGGCTAGAAAAAAGTATTCTGAGTTTTGAATGACGATAATTATTAATCCATATTATTAAATCCAGCAAAACTATTCACTATAATTGAAGAAGAAATAAAATGTTACATGAAAAAAAGACTAAAAGAAATTATAACTTCTAATCTAGTTCTACAGAAGATATTGGGAGAAATTCTTTGTCCAGAAGACAAAAGTAAATATACTCAAGAGGTCACAGAGAACAAATAAATAGTATCAGAACATTAATTCAAAATATGTTGAAGAAACTACAAGATCAAATAGTGACCGAAATAATTATATATCTTTCATTTAAAACTCAATGTTAGGCTCAAATTGGCAATAAAATGATACAGACATAGACTGAAATAGAAAACAGAGTCAGATCTTTGCTACCCTCAAAAGCATATATGCTATTATAAGGTAAAATGACAGTAAAAAGATATTTCCAGCAACTGTAACTACGAAACAAACAGGATGGCTATTCTTATATCTTAAAAAATGGATTTCATACTAAAGCTACTCAGAAGTAATAATGATTTCTTCATATGCTTTAAAGGAAAAATCCACCAAGAGAATATCAGAATTCTAACCGCATATGCACTACTAACTGGTGTACCCAAAACACAGAAAAAAAAAATATTAGATCTAAGAACCACCCACAAATTAACCCCAACATAGTAATAATGGTGACAGTAGGTGATTTAATACCTTACTCTTCAACAAAGAGGTCATCTGGACAAAACTTAAACGGAGAAATATTTGTGTTAAATGATATCATAAATCAGATGAATCTGAAAGACTTCTACTTGAGTATTACACAGACATTCTAAAAACAATGTATTTGTTCAGGAAATTTTCCCCTGTACCCATGTGTTTGAGGCTCTTCTCCACTTTCTCTTCTGTTAGTTTCATGGTATCTGGTTTTATGAGGTAGTCTTTGATCCACTTGGACTTGAGCTCTGTACAAGAAGATAAGAATGGGTCCATTTGCATTCTTCTACTTGCTAACCACCAGTTGAACCATCACCATTTATTAAAAATGCTGTCTTTTTTCCACTGGATAGATGTAGCTCCTTTGTCAATAATTAAGTGACCAGAGGTGTGCGGGTTCATTTCTAGGTCTTCGATTCTATTTGATTGATCTACCTGCCTGTTTCTGTACCAATGCCGTGCAGTTTTTATCACTATTGCTCTGTAATACAGACTGAGATAAGGGATGGTGATTCTCCCAAAAGTTCTTTTATTGTTGAGAATACTTTTCGCTATTCTGTTTTTTTGTTGTTATTCCAAATGAATTTGCAAATTTCTCATTCTAACTCTATAAAGAATTGAGTTAGAATTTTCTTGAGAATTGCACTGAACCTGCAGATTGCTTTCAGCAAGATGCCATATTTATTATATTAGTCCTGCAAATCCTTAAGCATGGGAGATCTTTTCATCTTCTAAGATCTTCAATTTCTTTCCTGAGAGTCTCAAAGTTCTTATTATACAGATCTTTCACTTGTTTGGATAGAGTTAAACCAAGTTATTTTAAATTATCTGTGACTATTTTGAAGAGTGTTGCTTCTATAATTTATTTCTCAACCTGTTTATACTTTGAGTAGAGAAAGGCTACTGATTTGTTTGAGTTAACTATGCTCTAAGATCAAGAATCAACAAATGGGACCTCATAAAATTGCAAAGCTTTTGTAAGGTAAAGACACTGGCAATAGGACAAAAGGGCAACCAACAGATTTAGAAAAGATCTTTACCAATCTTATATCCAATAGAGGGCTAATATCCAATATATACAAGGAACTCAAGAAGTTAGACAGTAGAGAATCAAATAACTTTATTAAAAAATAGGGTACACAGACAATGTTATATTCCTGCCAAGCAGCCCATTTCCTTGTCCTTGGCCCATGTCAGATTCTTGCCAAGCAGCCCCAAAAGCTCTCTGCCTCTCCTCCTTTTGAGCCTATCTTATGTCATTCTGACAAGAATGTTACCCATCATGAAAGTGTGCTTCTGGCAGGAATCTGACATTAGGCTAGAACAAAGAAGTAATTTCAGGCAGGAATCTAGTCTAGAACAAGAAAGCAGGCTTCTGACATGAAAATGACTTTGGGCTAGGATGGGGAAGTAGTCTCAGATAATTTGGTCATCCTAATAAGCCCTTAGAAATAGTGAGCAAGTGAGTGTTCATGGACCTTTGTTTATTGCCTTGATGTTCTTTGACTATTGATGTTTGTTGTCTTGTTTGTTCCTTGACTATTTGCATCTATTTTATTGCTAATTCCCCAACCAGTAACTGACATTAATACTTGCATATAATTAAAATAGTATAAACCAAAAGGGAGAGGGGATGAGATAGGGGTTTTCTAGGGAGAAAAAAATGGGTAAATGGGATGACATCTGAAATATAAATAAAATATCTAATAATTTGTTTTAAAAATGGGGTACAGAACTAAACAAAAAATTTCAACTGAGGAATATCAAATGACTGAGAAGCACCTAAAGAAATGTTCAACATCCTTAGTCATCAGGGAAATACACATCAAAACAACCCGGAGACTCCACCTCACACCAGTCAGAATGATTAAGATCAAAAACTCATGTGACAGCAGATGCTGGTGAGGATGTGGAGAAAGAGGAAAACTCCTCTATTTTTGTTGGGCATGCAAGCTGGTACTATAACTCTGGAAATCAGTCTGGGAGTACCCCAGAGAATTGTACATAGTATGAACTGAGGACTCAGCTATACAACTCCTGGGCATATACCCAAATGATATCCAACATATAACAAGGACACATGCTTCACTATGTTCATATCAGACTTATTTATAATAACCAGAAGCTGGAAAGAACCTGGATGTCCTTCAACAGAAGAATGGATACAGAAAAATGTGGTACAATTATGCAATGGAGTACTACTCAGCAATTAACAAAAAAGAATTCATGAAATTCTTAGGCATGTGGATGGAACTAGAAAATATCATCCTGAGTGCAGTAACCCAATCACAAAAATCCACACATAATTTGTACTCACTGATAAGTGGATATTAGCCCCAAACCTGGGAATAACCAAGATACACAGAACACATGAAGCTCAAGAAGAAGGAAGACCAAAGTGTGGGTGCTTTGGTCATTCATAGAAGGAGGAACAAAATACTCAGGGGAAAAATGAGCCCAGAATTTCCATGGGGCCCATGTTAGACAGAACTCAAGTCTCCTGTGAGGCAATATAACTTTATATCATCTGAATACATCTGATTTACACTATCTTTATGTTCGGCCCTCTGCCTAGAGCAGTTTTTTATTTATACCATCTGTCTGTTTGGCTCTATACTCCAGAGCAGCTTCCACTTATACACTGTACTCTTTACTCTAGAGCCAGTGACAATTTCTCCTAAGTTCCAAATGGTGGGAAATAATCCCCACATGATTCTGAAAAATCTGTTTATAAATCTTTCCTAAAAGCAAATAATTTCTATATTTTAACTTTATACTTAAATCAGTAACTGCTCCACAATGGAGGCTTTCTTGGCTATCTTGGCTCAGAGCAGCCTTGACTTTTTCTCAGCAGAGGATCTACATACCAGCAGTTTCTTTATTTACTGCTTTCAAGCTGGAGTCATGTGACTCTTATCTGTGCTAATCACTCACTCACTTTCTTTTAAAAAACATACAGCTATTACTCTCAGGTGATTTAGACTTAAATTTCCAGTGAATTTGTGTAGCACATTAGGCACCACTTTGAGATTATTAATTCTACCCCCTTAGAACACCTTTCTCCCTGCAGTGTAGAGTAGGGTATTTATCAGTGATGGTACCTCTCTAACAATTCAGTTTTCTCACCTGCGCCCTCACACTTTTTTCTGTGTTATTGTTGTTGTTGCCCTTCTTATGCTTATTATTGATTTGAGTGAATGTGTAAGCAGTATCTACTGAAGAGCTTCAATGTTATCCTGGTTTAGCATCTCCTCTCCTGACCAAAGTAGGTCATTAATTTAAAATGTACGATCATTTAAGTCTTCAGGACAGGGTACAATGCAGCTAGAGCCTTTGAAGAACAGTCACTATTGGATGCACCAATAGAATCCTTGTTCCTGGGGGAAACATCATGAAGCAGCTCTTTACCTTCCACATTCTGTCCTTACTCTGTTCTTCCAAATTCCCACCAGAGTGGCACATACATCTCTGCTCATAGCAGTAAGGAGCTTTTCTATCTCAGTTACACAGATTCCTACACAAAGCAGTTCCAAGGGCTCAAGAATAGCAAGTCATATTTACAAAGCAACACACATCCTTCACAGAGTCAATTTCCGTCTTAGTTTCTTTTTCATTAATGGGATAAAATACCCCGACAAAACAACTTAAGAATGAAAGGGTTTATTTTGGCATAGTGTTTCAGAAGGATACCTTTTATCTTGGCCTGGAATATGTAAAAAAAACCTAAGGATGCCCTGAAAGCAGGAACAGGATCCTGGCTGTCCACATCGGATCTACATTCTGAAGGAGAGTTACCAAGAAGTCTTGCCAGGATGTAAAGAATGAAGATGTGCTTCTAGGGACTTACTTCTTATATCTAGCCTCTACTTCCTAACTAAAGGTTGGAAACCTTTCCTAGATACCACCAGCAGCAATGGAACAAGTGTTCACATATCTGAGTTTATAAGGGATACTTTCATTCAACCATAATAGGTGTGTGCATCACAAACTACATAGGACAAGTACCAAGAAGAAACATCATTCTGGCAGAGACAGATACCTACTCCGAACCATTGGTGCAATGGCTTTAGTTCATCTCAACCCCAGCAAAGGATGAGAACAGAGCAACAACTCCACGTCATTGCTTCGTGTCACTGTCCTGTGGAGTCATTCTACTCTAGTGCTGATTCCTGCCTCATTCTCATTCTCATTCAAAAAATAAAATAAAAAACAGTCTTCTTATATTTCCCAGAGTCTATGTATACTTCCAAAGTTTGGTCTGTGGAATTAAAGACGGGTAGAGGAATTAGCATATTCATCTTTTTTTGGGTGAAAAACTTTCTCTAATTTTTATACTCTCATATACGTCAGAGCATACCACTTTAATCAAGAGATCATTTTGAGCTGCAGGTTTTTTTAAAAAAAAAAAAAACAGCAGATTGAAGAGGAAATTCTGAATTATCCCTGCCAACCTGAAAATAGGAGAGTGAAAATGCTCATGAGGAAGCTCAGAGTAGTAAGGAGTGACAGGGGGAACAAGAAATGTTTACAGTCCAATATCTTCAACCTCCTGATATGTGTCAGGAATTTCCCCTGATTTCACCTCTACGCTCCATCTAAGGTAACTATATTTGAGTATTAATCATGTTTGAGGCTTTATTTTCTTTTGATGTTTCTTATTTCTTATTTATTTATTTATTTATTTATTTATTTATTTATTTATTTATTATGTATTCACTTTATATCCTACTCACTGCCCACTTTTCTTCACCCTCTCACCCAATATTTCCTGCAGTACCCTTTCTCTTTTTCCTCTAATCCAACCTTGGCACATCAAGTCTCTGCAAGACTAAGAATATCATCTCCCACTGAACTCAACTAAAGTAACACAGCAAGAAGAGAACATGCCATGTACAGGCAACAGCTTATGGGATAGCCCTTGCTGCAGTTCGAGATCTACAAGAAGGTCAAGCTGCTCATCTGCTACATATATGTGGGATGCCTAGGTCCACCCCATGTATGTTCTTTGATTGGTGGTATAGTCTGTGAGATTAACAAATGGTCAAGGTTTTTTGATTCTGTTGTTTTTCCTGCGGAGTTCCTATCCCCTTCTGTGCCCACAATCCTTTCTCCTATTTTTCCATAATTTTCTTATTTTTTATTTATTTATTCATTTTTAATTGCAATTTTTTTATTGGATATTATATTTACATTTCAGATTTTATCACCTTACAACATTACCCCCCCAAACCCAGGAACCCCCTATCTCATCCCCCATCCTCCTGATTCTATAAGCATGTGCCTCCACTTACCCCCCACTCCCACCTCCCCACCCTTGAATTCCCCCCGTGTTCAGTCTTCATGGGACCAAGGATCTCCTCTCCTACCTATGCTCTACAAGACCATCCTCCCCTACATATACAGATGAAGTCATGCATCCCTTCCTATGTGCTCCCAGGCTGGAGGTTTAGACCCTGGGGAGCTCTGGTTGGTTGGTATTGTTGAACTCCTCATGGGGCCACAAACCCTTTCAGCTCCTTGAGTCTTCTCTCTAACTCCTCCATTGAAAACCCCTTGATCAGATAAATGGTTAGCTGTGAGCATCTGCCTCTGAATATATCAGACTCTGGCAGACCTCTAAATGAACAGCTATATCAGGCTCTTGTCAGCATGCACTTTCTGACATCCACATCAGCATCCACCTTTGGTGACTGCACATGGGATGGATACTCAGGTGAAATGGTCTCCAGATGGCCCCTTCTTCTGTTTTACACTTTGTCTCCATATTTGCTCCCTTGAGTAATTTGCTACTCTTTCTAAGAAGGACTGAGGTATCCACAATTGGTCTTTCTTCTTCATGAGCTTCATGTGGTCTATGAGTTGAATCTTGGCTATTTCAAGCTTTTGGGCTAATATCCACTTATCAGTGAGTAAATACCATGTGTGTTCTTTTGTGATTGGGTTATCTCACTCAGGATGATATTTGCTAGTTCCATCCAGTTACCTAAGAACGTCTGTAATTCATTCTTTTTAACATCTGAGTAATACTCCATTGTGTAAATGTACCACATTTTTTGTATTCATTCCTCTGTTGAAGAACATCTGGGTTCTTTCCAGCTTCTGGCTATTATAAATTGAGCTTCTATGAACATAGTGGAGCATATGTCCTTGTTACATGTTGGAGCATCTTCTGGGTATAAGTTCAGGAGTGGTACAGCTGGGTCCTCAGGTAATGCTATGTTCAATTTTCTGAGAAACTGCCACACTGATTTACAGAGTGGTTGTACCAACTTGCATTACCACCAACAATGTAGGAGTGCTCCTCTTTCTCCACATTCTTGCCAGCATCTGCTATCACCTGAGTTTTTGATCTTTGTCATTCTGACTGGTGTGAGGTGGAATCTCAGGGTTGTTTTGATGTGTATTTCCCTGATGACTAAGGATGTTGAACATTTCTTTAGGTGCTTCTCAGTCATTTAATATTCCTCAGTTGAAATTTTTGGTTTAGCTCTGTACCCCATTTTTAATAAGGTTATTTGGTTGTCTGGAGTCTAATTTCTTGAGTTCTTTGTATATATTGGATATTAGCCCTTTATCTGAAGTGGGATTGGTAAAGATCTTTTCCCAATTTGTTGGATACCATTTTGTGCTATTGACAGTGTCCTTTGCCTTACAGAAGCTTTGCAAAATTAGGAAGTCCCATTTGCCAATTCTTGATCTTAGAGCATACGCCACTGGTGTTCTGTTCAGGAACTTTTCCCCTGTGCCTAGGTATTCGAGGGTCTTTCCCACTTTCTCTTCTATTAAATTTGGTGTATCTGGATTTATGTGAAGGTACTTTATCCACTTGGACTTGAGCTTTGTACAATGGGATAAGAATGGATTGATTTGCATTCTTCATGCTAACCTTCAGTTGAACCAGCACCATTTGTTGAAAATGCTGTCCTTTTTCCACTGGATGGTTTTAGCTCCTTTGTCAAAGATCAAGTGTCCATAGGTGCGTGGGTTCAATTCTGGATCTTCAATTCTATTTCACTGATCTTTCTGCCTGTCTCTGTACCAATACCATACAGTTTTTATTACTATTGCCCTGTAGTACAGTTTGAGGTCAGGGATGGAGATTCCTGCAGAATTCCTTTTATTGTTGAGAATAGTTCTCGCTATCCTGGGATTTTTGGTATTCCAAATGAATTTGCAAATTGCTCTTTCTATCTCTCTGAAGAATCCTTCATAGAGTTATATTTGGAATTTTGATGGGGATTGCATTGAATCTATAGATTCCCTTTGGCAAGATGGCCATTTTTTACTAAACTAATCATGCCAATCCATGATAATGGGAGATCATTCCAACTTCTGAGATCTTCAATTTTTTCTTCAGAGATTTGAAGTTCTTGTCATACAGATTTCTCACTTGCTTGGTTAGATTCACTCCAAGGTATTTTATATTATTTGTGACTATTGTGAATGGTGTCATCTCCCTAATTTCTTTTTCAGCCTGTTTATCCTTTGAGTAGAGAAGGCTACTGATTTGTTTGATTTGATTTTATATCCATCCACCTTGCTGAAGTTGTTTATCAGGTTTAGTAGTTCTCTGGTGGAAGTTTTAGGGTCACTTAAGTATATTATCATATCTACAAATAGTGAAATTTTGAATTCTTCCTTTCCCATTTGTATCCCTTTGACTTCCTTTTTTTTTTTTTTTTTTTTTTTTTTTTGTCTAATTGCTCTGGTTAAGACTTCCAGTACTATATCTATATTTAATAGGTAAGATGAGCGTGGGCAACCTTTTCTAGTCTCTGATCTTAGTGGGATTGCTTCAAGTTTCTTTCCATTTAGTTTGATGTTGGATACAGGCTTGCTGTATAATGCTTTTACTATGTTTAGATATGGGCCTTGAATTCCTGATCTTTCCAAAACTTTTACCATGAAGGAATGTTGAATTTTGTCAAATGCTTTCTCAGCATCTAGTGAGATGATCATGTGTTTTTTTTTCTTCAAGTTTGTTTATATAGTGGTTTATATTGATGGATTTCTGAGATTGAACCATTCCTTCATTCCTGGGATAAAGCGTACTTGACCATGATGGATGATTGCTTTGATGTGTTCTTGGATTTGGTTTGCGAGAATTTTATTGAGTATTTTTGCATCAATATTCATAAGAGAGATTGGTCTGAAGTTCTCTTTCTTTATGGGTCTTTGTGAGGTTTAGGTGTGAACATAATTATAGCTTCATAGAACAAATTGGGTATTGTTGCTTCTGTTTTTATTCTGTGGAATGGTTTGAAGAGAATTGGTATTAGGTCTTCTTTGAAGGTCTGATAGTATTCTGCACTAAAATTCCCTGGTTCTGAACTTTCTTTGGTAGGAAGACTTTAATGACTGCTTCAATTTATTTAGAGGTTATGGACTGTTTAGATAGTTTATCTGCTCCTGATTTAATTTTGGTACCTGGTATCTGTCTAGAAAATTGTCCATTTCATCCAGATTTTCCAATTTTGTTGAGTATAGATCTTTGTAGTAGGAAGTGGTGATTTATTTTTTAAATTTTCTCAGCTTCTGTTGTTATGTTTCCTTTTGGGTTCTAATTTTATTGATTTGAATACTGTCTCTGTGCCCTTTAATTAGTCTGGCTAAGAGTTTATCTATCTTGTTTATTTTCTCAAAGAACCAGCTACTGGTTTTATTAATATTTTATATAGTTCTTTCTGTTTCTACTTGGTTGATTTCAGCCATGAGTTTGATTATTTCCTGCCATCTACTCCTCTTGGGTGTATTTTCTTCTTTTTGTTCTAAAGCTTTCAGATGTGCTATCAAGATGTTAGTGTATACTCTCTCCAGTTTCTTTTTGTAGGCACTTAGAGCTATGAGTTTTCCTCTTAATAATGCTTTCATGGAGTCCCATAAGTTTTGGTATGATGTGTCCTCATTTTTGTTAAATTCTAAAAAGTCTTTAATTTCTTTCTTTGTTTCTTCCTTGACCAAGTCATCACTGAGTAGAGCATTGTTCAGTTTCCACATGTATGTAGGCTTTCCATTGTTTTTGTCATTATTAAAGACCAGCCTTTGTCCATGGTGGTCTGATAGGGTGCAAAGGATTATTTCAATCTTTTTGTATCTGTTGAGTCCTGTTTTGTGACCAATTATATGGTCTATTTTGGAGAAGGTACCATGAGGTCCTGAGAAAAAAAGTTATATTCTTTTGTTTTAGGATGAAATGTTCTATAGATATCCATTAAACACATTTGGTTCATAACTTCTGTTAGTTTTATCATGTCTCTGTTAAGTTTCTGTTTCCATGATCTGTCTATTGCTGAGAGTGGGGTCTTGAAATCCTCCACTATTATTGTGTGAGGTGCAATGTATGCTTTAAGCTTTAGTAAAGTTTCTTTTTTGTATGTGGGTACCTTCACATTTGGGGCATAGATGTTCAGAATTGAGAGTTCTTCTTCGTACATTTTTGCTTTGATAATTATGAAGTGTCCTTCCTCATTTTTTTGATACTTTTGGTTGAAAATCGATTTTATTTGATATTAGAATTGCTACTCCAACTTGTTTCTTGGGACCATTTGCTTGGAAGTTTGTTTTACATCCTTTTACTCTGAAGTAGTGTCTGTCTTTTTCACAGAGGTGCATTTCCTCTATGCAGCAAAAATCTGGGTCCTGTTTATGTATGCAGTCTGATAGTCTATGTCTTTTTATTGAAGAATTGACTCCATTTATATTAAGAGATATTAAAGAAAAATGATTGTTGCTTCCTGTTATTTTTGTTATTACAGTTGGAATTATGTTTGTGTAGCTATCTTCTTTTGGGGTTGTTGGAAGATTACTTCCTTGCTTTTTCTAGGATGTAGTTTCCCTGCTTGTGTTGGAGTTTTCCATCAATTATCCTTTAAGTGCTGGATTTGTGGGAAGATACTGTGTAAATTTGGTTTTATCATGAAATATCGTGGTGTTTCCATCAATAGTGATTGAGAGTTTTGTTGGGTATAGTAATCTGGGCTGGCATTTATGTTCTCTTAGTTTCTGTATGATATCAGTCCAGGCTCTTCTGGCTTTTATAGTCTCTGGTGAGAAGTCTGATGTAATTCTTACAAGTCTGCCTTTATATGTTACTTGACTTTTACCATTTACTGCTTTTAGTATTTTTTCTTTATTTTGTACATTTGATGTTTTGATTATTATGTGATTGGAAGTATTTCTTTTCTGGTCTAGTCTATTTGGAGTTCTGTATGCTTCTTGTATATTCATGGATATCTCTTTAAGGTTAGGAAAGTTTTCCTCTATAATTTTGTTGAAGATATTTACTGGCCCTTTAAATTGGGAATCTTTGCCCTCATCTATACCAATTATCCTTAGGTTTGGCCTTCTCATTGTGTCCTGGATTTCCTGGATGTTTTGTGTTAGGAGCTTTTATCATTTTTGCATTTTTTGACAGTTGTATCTATATTTTCTATGGTATCTTCTGCACATGAGATTCTCTCTTCTATCTCTTGTATTCTGTTGGTGATACTTGTGTCTATGACTCCTGATCTCTTTCCTTGGTTTTTTATCTCAAGAGTAGTCTCTCTTTGTGATTTCTTTATTTTTTCTACTTCCATTTTTAGATCCTGGATGGTTTTTTTAATTTCTTCACCAGTTTGCTTGTGTTTTCTTGTAATTCTTTAAGGGATTTATGTGTTTCCTCTTTAAGAGCTTCTACCTCTTTTACCTGTCTTCTCCTGTACTTCTTTATGGGAGCTATTTATGTCCTTCTTAAAGTCCTCTATCATCATCATGAGAAGTGATTTTAATTCCGAATCCTGCTTTTTCAGTGTAATGAGATGTCCAGGACTTTCTATGGTGGGAGAACTGGGTTCTGATGATCCCAAGTAACTTTGGTTTCTGTTGCTTAGGTTCTTGTGCTTGCCTTTTACCATCTGGTTAACTCTAGTGCTACCTGAACTCACTGTCTCTAACTGCAACCTGTCTTTCCAGTAATCTTGCTTCTGTCAGAACTCCTCAGGGTCCAGATTTCTCTGTGATCTTGTGATCCTGTGATCCTGTGATCCTGTGATCCTGTGATCCTGTGATCCTG
>JANHMN010000004.1:66814586-66837276 GCA_030674055.1 Rhabdomys pumilio
GATCCTGTGATCCTGTGATCCTGTGATCCTGTGATCCTGTGATCCTGAGCTCCAGTTGCTCTGAGCGCAGAGGCTCCTCTAGGATGTCTTAGGGTATGGTGTCTTTACAGGAGCAGACCAGCTAGGTGTCTGCCCCAGCCACAAGGACCAAGTAAGGAGTGTAAGGGGAGTAGTATTCTGCAGGGGTGGGGTTTGGATACCTGGTGGGTTCTGAGCTCCCCCTGCTCCCAGCTGTAGCTCTGGGGCTTAGGGTAGTGGGCTATTTTTCTTACCTGCTGCTCTGAGTTCAATGGCTCCTCTAGGATGTTTTAAGATATGGTGTCTTCACAGGAACCGACCAGCTAGATGTCTGCCCCAGCCACAAAGACCAGGAGAGGGTCATAATTGGAAATTATACAGTCAATGCAACTCACAACAAATGCTAAGATACTGCCCAGGTTAGAGCTTTTGGTAGGCCTGATTCCTCTGAGTTCTGCGAGATTGGGGGCAGAACCACCACCTGGGATCTGCTCAGTGCTAAGGCCCAGACTAGAAAGAACCAGTGCTCCAGGCCAGGAGTGAATCTCTCTTATCATTTAAAATGGAAATTTGCCACCCTGTTTTTTTGTTAGCCTATTATGTCAATTATCTGAACATGAATTAAAATTTTGCTTCCAGCAAATAACCTGGAAACTCTTTTTGTTCATTGTCAATCATTATTTCTGAGTGAAATCCATGGTCTATGCAGGATAGTTGGACCAATAAAGACTAAATTCTGAAAAAAAAAAAAAAAAAGGTTTTACATTTGAATCTTGAACAGCAGCAACTTGGCTCTTATCAGCCAGATTTCATTTCAAAGCTTCTCAAAATCTATGGAAAGAGGCCTGAAATTTCATAAAGATACCAATAAAATTGTATGAAAGCAATTTTTCCACTATCAGGAATGCGAAGTCTAGTTTAGACTCTATCATGTATTTTCTTCTTTTACATAAATGCAATAGATGTTCACTTAATATTTGTATTTGTCACTGCCTTATTCAGAGAACTTATCTGGCATGCAGTTTAGGTGGCCAAAGACCTAGAATTGTTTGTTGTGAGTTAATCATATGCCTTAGTTTTTCTACCCCATGTAGTTAGTGCTGAATTCCTCAGCTCTTACACCAAACTCATTACTGTACACTAAATCCTTAAGTTTTTTTTTCAGAGAAAGTGATGTTAATACGTAGAGTCTTTATTAACTTTTTATGTGCATATCTTATTTATTTCCCAATTAACTATGTATGGCAAAAATCTTGCTTTTGCTTTCAAAACCTGATCCCAACTTTGTCAGTCTTTCTTTTCTGAAACAAATCTTAGTTTTTATTGCAGATATCATTTGAGAGGTAACAATGTGTGCACCATTTACAAAAAGACAATCTTGTGATGATTTGTAATAGAAATATACCCCATAGACTCAAGCATGTGATCACTTGGTGGCAATACTGAGGAGGCTGTGATTGGGCAGGCTTGATGGAAGGAGTATTCTGCTGGCTTTGAGATTAAAAGGGTCATGCTACCTTTAGGTCCCTTTTTCTTCCTTATGCTTAAGTTTGAAGATATGAGTTCTCAACATCTCAATTATGACACCAGTTTGCCTCTTATTTATATACTTTCTGGGATGGATTAACTCTTTTTTCTATAAGTTGTCTTTGTTTATTGTGTTTTATCAAGGTGACAGAAAAGTAATTAGTGCAGAATTTTATTAAAATGTGGGCTGTTACAGTGAAGACCATGACCATGTTGTTCTTCTCTCTCTCTCTCTCTCTCTCTCTCTCTCTCTCTCTCTTCTTTTTCTGGAGTTATGTAAAGCTTTGGATTTTTGCACTACAAAAGTAAGAGGATTCTAAAGAGATGAGAGGGTTGTCCTAGTAGATGCTAAAGAATGGTTGTGGTGACAACTGTGTCACTTTGTGTATCCAAATGTAAAGGGAACAATATAGCACCTGGGCTTTAGGACATTTTTGTGTTGTTATAGCAGGCTCTGGCTACATTCTCAATGACATGAGAATTTTCTCCAGTCTAAATTATAAATAATAGACAAATTTTGGTGGCAGAAACCATTCCATAGCAGGATAATATTAAAATTTGTGTGTGTGTGTGTATTGTTAACCATGCTTTCAGAAAATCAACAATGAAAAGGAACATGTGGGGAAGAAAGTAATGTAGTTTGTACAATTTTAAAGGTAGTCAGAAACAACACTAGGAAACTTAATGATATACCCAAGGCTTGTGCTGAAAAAAAGGCTACCATTTTTGAAAAAAATGTTACTATTGAGATGATTTTTATTCTGCTATGAAATAAAGAAAAGGAGAACCTTAGGAAAAGGCCTCATCCAATGTAATGTAGAGATTATAGGCATTTCCTGCTCTTTTAAATCAATGTAAATGAGAAAGTTTCTGTTGAGGTGATTCAAGAGGGCAGGATCAAGCCCAATCTGGAGATCCAATTTCAGAGTGTCTTCCACATACTGTTGCCGTTACAGGCATGAAAGATGAATGAATGAATGGTTAATGGATTGTTCCCTTATGCTTTCAGAAAGCCACCAACACAAGGCAGCACATGTTGGGAGACTTCCTTCATGAAGGTCCTAAGGAAGAGAAGATCATGCCTTAGCATGGTACTGTAAAACTGAAGCCTGGGTATCAGTGGATCTAGAGCTCAAAGTATTGGAGATACAAAGCTTTGTAATATCTGTCAAGGAGAGCAGAATATAGGGAGTGGAATCAGCCCAAAAGTGAGACATAACTTATAGACAACAAACGTGAAGGAGTGGAGCCATTAAAAACTTTTGACATGAGACAGAAAGCTGTCTCATTTAGTGTTTTCCCTATTGGGTGTGATATTGTTTTGCTTCAGTATCACTTCTGCTAGGATCAGGGAATCAACACACAAACCACTCAAAGACCAATCATAGACAAATAGAGATGGTTTATTGAGTGTCACATCCCAAGACTGACCCATCAGGGCCATGTTCAAGGCTTGGGAGCTTTTAAACCTGAGATCTGCAAACATCTGTGCCAAATTATTCTACCAATCAGAATTTAGAGATAAATAACTTTCTTAGGAACATGTCTTGTTGTACACTTATCCTGCTCCCATTGATTGGGATATTCAACTGTGTCAGGAGACGTGCCTTGTCTCACGTTCATGTCTTGTCAACCACAATGGGACTTGTCTAACGTTCATGTCTTAATTTGCCAACCTGAATGTCAGTTACCCATATACATGTCTCTTTCTGCCAAGTAAGATTGTCAGTTCCCAGGGAGATCTTAGGAATTTAAACTTAATACCTATTCAAAATGAAAGTCTTATTCCAAATAGTTTCTTACATTGTCACAGGTGTCTCTCTTATATTTGGGTCCATCCCAGTGGCAGCTTATAAAAAATATTATAAAAGCATATACACAGGTGCAGGAAGTGCTACTGGTTAGTTAGTTCATGTCTAAGATTATTGTGGGTAATTATATAAAGCATTTATTCTGATTTCTACTGTGATTTGCTTCCTAGAGCACAGAACATAACAGAATTTTATACACACAGAGACACATATATATATACTACATATATATATATATATATTATATATATATAAAATATTTTTTATATTAGTAATTGCACAAAATGTCAGGCTAGACAATTAACAGTTACCTAGGCCTTAATATTCTATCTACACATTAACATTTTACCTAGGCCTTATCTTCCCATCTAGGTCTTAATATTTTACCTAGGCCTTAATATCTTCAATATGCCCTGTTCAAACTTTTTTGGGATAGTAACAAATATTCTTTGCCCTATACATTCTAATTATATGATTTTCTTTTTTTATTTTACAGGGAGCTTTAAAATTAAGAAATTACCTCACATCTCACAAGGGAGGTCAGACTTTTAAATAATATTGAGAATTTAAAAAATAGGGAAACTCTTGAAGTTGGACTAAGTGCATTTAATGTTTTAATATCATCATAAGCCTATGGGGTCAGGGAATGGAGTACAGTGGTTGTCCTTAGAGTCTTGGGCTTTTAAACACATAGTCCCCTATTGGCTGTGTTGTCTTGAGGAGGTTTAGGTAGGGCAGTCTTGCTGGAGGATGTATGTCACTGAGTGTGGGTATTGAGGTTAAAAGTCTCACTTACTATAGTTCTTGTAATCTCTTTCATTTTTAGTTTGGAAATGTGAGACCTTAGCTACCTGCTCCTGCTATCATTTCTGCCTTTTGCTGCCATGTTGCCCTGTCATGGTGGGCTCTAAGCCCTCTGACTATAAGTTCAAATAAAGCCTTTCTTCAGATAACTGCCTGGGTTATGGTGTCTTAACCACCACAACAAAATTTAACTAATACAGAGATTTATGAGAAACCCAAGAGCTGTTCAATTAATATTCCTGAACTGTGTGGGAACGTAATAATCTCCATATCTAATGAATAAATATGCAAACAAAATAAAAGTTACCGAATATGCTGGATAGTTTTATGACAACTTGATTCAAGCTAGAATTATCTAAAAGGAGGAATCCTTAATTGGAAATATACTTCCATAAGACCCAGTTGTAGAATAGTTCTTTTTAAATTAGTGATTGAAGGTAGAAAGTCCAGCCTTTTTGGGATAAGTGGTGCCATCCCTGGAATGGTGGTTCTGAGTTTTGAAGGAAAGCAGGCGGAACAAGCAATGGCAATTCAGGCAGTAAAGGCATTAAGGAGCACCACTGCTATGGCCTCTGCATCATCCCCTGCCTAACATTTCCTGTTGTTTTTTCTGTCCTAATTTCCTTCAGTGGACTTACAATGTAGCAATGTAGGCGAATAAACACTTTACTCCAGAACTTGTTTTTTGGTCATGGTGTCTGCAGCAATAGATACCCTAATTAAAACACTGGACAGGACAATATTTTTTTGCACCAGAACCCAAACCAGTATATCAAGCAGCATACATGTTCTAGATGGCCCCGGTCTTTTGTACCTAATGCAGGTGGTGACTGAGTCTCATCCTATTGGTGAGAGCTAAACATCACCATAGGATGGTTATTCACTACTCAGCTGAAATGGGATGGGTGTGATAGAGCTGAGGAGTATCTATATGTATGACACACAGGTATGTCCCAAGGTGAAAAAGGTCTGGGTAATATGGGCCTTTGCCAAACTAGCTACGTTTAATAGAAAAAAACAAGCCTTTTATGCCATTTATTAGATGCTAAGACAGAAACAAAATAAAAGGGTTTTTAATATTCATTTTAGGGGATAGATGATATGCAAATAAATAAAGTATGTGTGATAGTAAAAATAAGGCCATGAAAAATAAGAATGTACAGAAAAAGATTGCTTAGAAATGTGGAAAATATATTCTGTATCATATACCACTTCTCTTTTTCCCTTTTCTGTTTTGATTTTTTGGGATTGGTAAATAGACATCATTGGGGAGCCATTATTCTGTTTCTTAATGGGACAAAGTAATTCAATAGATACTCTATTGGAAACAACTATTGTGTAAAAGGTTAAGAAAAACTGGCATTTACAAAGCTGAGGCAGGAGGATTTACTGTTTTTCAATTAAAAACAAGTGAGGAAATCAATAAAAGGTATTTTGAACTCATCTCTAAATGCAATCAAGCGGCAGAGAAACAGTAAAATGGTATTTTGGTGAAATCGAGACATGGCGTACATGAGTGAATGAGCATGTGCATAGGAAGCAGTCAGCACAAAGTGCTGCCAAGCTTCACAGGCAAGCACACTGGGCAAAGGGGGAAAGGCTTATGAGTCAGGGCTTTAGTAATTTACTCCACCTGCATTTATCTGTTTTCAGTAACTGCGTTTTTTCTGAAGTTAAGAATGAAGAGAAAATGAATGAAGTGGGTAAACATTGTTTTAAAAAATAGCTTGGGGATAAAGAAGAGATATATCTTATTTATTGTAAATGCAAATCAAGGTAAGTTCTTCCTTTTCTTGATTTAATGATGAACTCTGGTCTCCTCCATGCCTACATAGTTTAGTTTTTAGATATCTGTATGTAACTATCAGTTACTAGGGCTATGTTTTCATGGTTGTTTTAATTGCATGTTACTTGATAGCAATTCAAGTTCTGTTAATTACTTCATAAAAACTGAATCACCTTCCAGAAGTATAACCACAGTGAATGAAGGTAATTAGGTCAGTCTGTCAGTCACAAGCTGCTTCTCATGGGAGAAGTTGTGCATTACATTCTCAAATTCTTTCCAGTTTCAAAATATTATGAAGTGATGACTCAAGATAAATGACTTGGCACATTGGAATAATAGTTGGGCTTACTCTGTTATTCCTGAGTAATACATTCTCTGTGTCTTTCTGCATTTGAGACAGATTCTACAGAGCCCAGATTGATTCATAATTTACATTTATAGAGATGGCTGTCACAATCAGGTATACATTGAGTGATGTCTAAATTCCATCTGTTAAAAGATGTTCCTAGGCACTTTGCCTGTAATCTCAGTACACTGGACGATTAGCTAGTATTACTAGTTTGAAGGCAACCCGGGCTACATAGAATCTGTCTCAAACGCAGACAGACACACAGACACAGACAGACAGACAGACACACACACACACACACACACACACACACACACACACACACACAAGTCTAGAGAGTACAGTTAATCACACTGTACTCCTTGATAGACAGATTACAGGCAACTTGCCCAGACCAAGGTCAGAGTGGTGTCTATAATACAGTTTAGCCGCCATAGTTGCCCAGCTCTAACCATTAAAGCCCTACCTTGGAAAGTAACCTTGTGGTGTTAATTAACAACAGTACCAATTCTTATGATAATTACCAACTTTGGGTACTTTCCTTTTAGTTTTCTGTGGTTTGGGGACATCTAGAACAGCTGCACTTATTTCTTTTGCCCAGGGACCAAGTGTGATGATTCGATCTGAATTCTGATTTTCGGGATAATCTTAAAATGTCCCACAGAGCCATAGAGTTTACAGTTGCCACCATCAGAATAGACTCCTTTGATATTTTCAGGGCAAGACCTAGACAGGTGTCCCATTTTTACACAGACAAACATTTTGGAAAAGGAAATTCACCAAGTGCTGGGTCGACACTGGACTTCGTGATGTTGTGGACCCGCAGCGCTAACAAACACAAGTGGTCATGGCGTGACTTTCTAGTGAAGCTGGGCAATCAACAATTCCATGGCAGGGTTTCTACATGGAAACATACTTATTTATTTATTTATTTATTTATTTATTTATTTATTTTTATTTTATTTTTTTTCTCTTTACTGCTTCCCCTCCACTGTCCTTTATGGCCGCTGCAATTTCTTCCATTACTTCCTGTCTGCTTGCTGCTGCTATCAGTTCTCCATTGTGAAACATCTGTAAACTCTGTTTCAGATATTCCGTGAATCCATTCACATATGTATGCAAGCACTCTTTTTTCTTTTTATTCTTTTTACGTTTTGCTTAAGGTGCATCGACTTTAAGGGTCAGCCTACTGATTTGACATTGCTTATGATTTGGAAGATTTTCTTTGCTCTCTCTGCAGAACTCTTCCTCATGGCTTCCATGATCTTCCTGGCAAGGGTCTCTGAACTGTTTGAAGTAGTAACTACCTCACCTGTCATGGTTGTATCAGAGGGGCTTTACCAATCCCCCTGAATCCTCCAGCGCAGCTGAGACAATGGGCCCTCTAGTATTTTCTTAACACCCTAGTCATGATCCTGCTCTGAGATAAATCCAGCATATAACCTTCAATAAATCTAATTATACTGTAGATGTAGGCTACTAACCTAAAAACTTCCCTTTTTCCTGCCATCTTGTGCATGTTTAGTTTTCTCTAGATTTGTTTTCTTAGGCATTTAATATAGTTTATAAATTTATGTGTAACACATGCACACATCTATTAGTAAAGAACATATTGCTGTGATCACAGAAAAGAATTTTGTTTCCTCTGCTATTCTCTATGTAGAGGCTTAAAGGGAGATTTGTATAAACTGAGTTAGGGCCATCTTTCCTCCTATCTTGGTAGGTTTCTGCTGCTTTCCTAATTCCTTTCATTGGCTAGAATTATTTAACTCTCCCTTAAATAAAATTTTGAGTTCCAGTCACCTAAAAGTGTTATACATTTCTTCTAATCCTGTCACATTTCAGTTATACCATCTATTTAGTAATAATTTACCCATTTCTTGATATTAAAATTTCAAAGATAAGTAAGTCCCTTCCTTAAAGGTTTCTGTTGTTGGTTTTGATTTGTTTGTTTATGGAATAAGGTGATTGAGTGAATTAGGTCTAGGATTGCCTTGGTGATCTTGGCATTTACATTGGCTTCATATGGCTTTTTTCTACCTCATTCCTACGTGTGACATTCTTGATAAAGGGCGCACTACTTATGTCCCAGATAAAGGGACCAGAAAAGGTCAAGGATGGCATTTCAACTAATAGTTCCTTTCTGCAAATACTTTCACTACACCCCCACCCCTTCATTGGGTAACTCTTCTACCTAATTGGTCATTACAATCAACACAGGGATTGGGGATAGTAAGCAATAGATCCAAGCACAGTTTTCTCCCCTGGAACTCTGAAGTTAATAAAATTTAAAATGTATAATAGCCAGGCGTTTCAAAGCGTGTACCACAACTGTTGCCACTGCTAAGGGAACTGGAGAAAAAGAATTCCTGGTATCAATAGGTTGGTCAGAAATAGTCCAAACCAAACTTGTTTCTTTTGCATGTTATTTTCCCCCATTCTAGATGGAGATGCTAATTTACACTTTTGGTCCATGGGTTTTGAGCTCATTGGGCAGTGAAGGACATAAGGACATGTAACACTGAAATGGAATAATGATAATGATGTGGATAGTTTCCTAAAAGAAGATAAATACTATTTTGATTTGAACTTGTGTTTAACACGATAAAGTTCATAAATATTTCTAGAGTTTTTCCAGTGGAGCTGGAGTTCGCCTTTATAGTTGGATTCTATAAGAGTATTATTATGAACCCTCTTACATGTGAGAAAATAAGTCCTCACAGTAAGCAATGATAGTCACTGTTTATCCTGCACAGAGCAGACCTGTTAATTGTCATACTCAGAATAACATATTTGTTGACAGTCAGCAGTCTCGCCCTTTATTATTAAAAGTAGGGA
Organism: Rhabdomys pumilio; assembly: GCA_030674055.1. NCBI lineage: Eukaryota > Metazoa > Chordata > Mammalia > Rodentia > Muridae > Rhabdomys > Rhabdomys pumilio. The sequence goes on from JANHMN010000004.1 coordinate 66,823,720, forward strand.
TCCACCTTATTTCAGTCTCTCTACTAACCACTCTCCCGTTTCTCTGAATGCCTGAGTAAATGCTTAACATTTTGCCGACTTCTAAAATGTTCACTAGTAAGAACTCACCTATTTTGGGTCACTCCTTCTCAACATTTGGTGTTATTTTAATTTTTGTTGAGGTAAAGTTATATTGTTTATGGTTTCTAGAGTTTAAGGACATGGCAATGTAAAGGTTAAAGGACATCAGCTTATTCTAATGCTACATGCATCATTGAGAAAGCATGTACATGCAGATAAGTGTCTCCTGTCCAACAGGAAGCCACACAGACTCAGGTGGGGGTCATACCATTTCATAATCCAATTTAAGGTAAATTATTCAATCAATCAAATACGTCCCACTAGGTTGACCTCTTAAGGTTTCTGTAAACTTTTATACATTCTGACCCTGTTGACTTAGTCTTTAATCACAGGGAACATCCTAAGAACAGCCTTATCATAGCAAGAGGTACCTTGAAGCAGAAAAAAAACAATAAAAGTTCAACCTGTAATGAAAGTATGGAAGTGCCAGCCTGGAACACATCTGAAACACAAATGACTACTCTTTTCTCTACAAATATACAAATTTCTTTCTTTCTTTTTTTTTTTTTTTGAGGAATGGTTTGTATCTTGTTGAATCATTTGCCAAGAGGTCTCAAGAAATTCCTCTAGTCATCAGAGTCATCTAGACTGGCACTTCCATACTTTCATTGCAGGTTGAACCAGAAAAAAAAGAAAGAAAAAGCAAGAGATGCAATACTTTCCTCTTACAGCAGTGGCCTTCTTAAGTGATTTCCATTTTCAAGTAGAAGTGGAAAAATTATAGCAATAGATTTCTCTTATCCTTTACAACGTTTTTAAATTGTATTGTTAATACTAACAATTTTATTCATAAAAATTACATAGAAAAAATATAATTGAATCTTTGAAGGATTTTATTAGAGCTCGATTTATAATTATTTACCGGAACTTAGAAAATCAACATGCTTGTACAAAGCACTTAAAAATCACTTATTTGAACTTCCTTGAACTATTTTTCTTCTGTGATCATTTTGTCCCTTTACAGAATAAGAACAGTTTTGGCAAGTGAACATAATGTATGAATAAGGCTTTTCAAATTTTATTGTAGGAAGAATATTTCCAGATACTTAGAAATACTTAAGATATCTAATATTTTAGTTTTATAAAATTTTGTAAAAAGGATAAAATATCAATTTGTCAATTTTACTTAATTAGGCAATATGAAACACGCTTAAGGTGTTATATAGTCCTTTTCGAATAAAGTGGAAATGACTATTTAACTTAACTACATTTTATAAGCTTTTATTTCCCCTATAAGGTCCAGGGAATGGTCTATGAGAGTCATCTATGAGAGCCATACCTTTTGTTTTAAATTAGTGGGCCTTTACATACAGAGCAAGCTACTGTAGAAGACTAATTAGAAAGAGATACACACCAAACCATTATCAAACAAGTAACCTGAAGTACTCAGGAGCTCACATGTGAGAAAGCTATGATGAGTTAGCCAACTGGGGTTTCCAAACTTGGGCAGAGTTTCTCTTTGGGTGAAGCTTCCAAGTAAGAAAACAAATTACAGAACAGGCAAAAACTTCCAACAAAGGACTTGCAAACATCCTGAAGAAAAACAAAAGCTGAAGGGAACCATAGCAATTCATCCACCTTCATTAACCCAGCACAATTCCAGCCCCTTATGTAACTGAATACTCACTATGAATGACATATCATATTCTCCAATAAACCTGTATAATGATACCACCTCTAGACTCATTTAGATAAAAAACTTAAAGTACATATATTTTATGTATATATGTTTGAGGAAGTTGAGGCAGCCATCTGAGTTCTCAGCTTAGTACACTCCCTCCTAGTGGATGAGCTTCTCACTGCTGAACTTCTGGATTCTTCTCATTGGAGACACTTTATATCACTGGGTAAAAATAGTATTCTTTGTGGGAATTAGTTTTACTCCCAGCTGTTCTCCATTACAGCATGTTTTTACTTCTGAGTTCTTTAACGGTTTAAAGTCTTTCTCTCCCAATCAAGAATTGGTGGATGGAATGGAGCTTCTTTTCAGACAAAGGGCCTTGGAAGACACTTAACATAAAAATGTTGGAGTCCAATATCCCCAAAGCCAGTTTCCCAGTGTGATGAAATCAATATAATGTCTTTTGTAAAGTTCTACATAGATTGCATCAAAGCCACGTATACATAAATGGACACATCTCTTGCACCTTAATTAACATGGTTTCAAGAGCACACTTTAGTCTTTAAATATAATTTCTCTTATAATTTATTAAAATGCAAAGCAATGGTTTTAATTATGACATTTTCACACAAAGTCTGATTTTATTGATCCTCTTTTCATGGTCCCAGAGTTTTCATTTGCCCCCATGCCATGATTGCCTCAATTTATTATTCTGCTATCCTGCTTCATGCATTCTCTGTGTTCCTTTTCTGTGATCTTTAAATTCTTCCCCTTATAACTGCCCTTTTCTAGTTTTATGACCTATAATCTTACATCATCTACACATAGGTAAAACACACATTTAAAAACAAAAATCTATTATCTGCATATTAGAGAAAAACATGACATTTGTCTATCTGAATTTGGGTTACCTCACATAATAATGTAAAACTATTTTTAAGAAAATGCATCTTAAGCACAACTTGGTGATCAGCTGCAATTCTCTGCATTAGGGTCCCAGGTTTCAGCTGAATTTTCCTAATTATAAAATCAACTGTTATTCATTTCCTAATTTGCCCAAATTTGATTTTCATCTGCTTAACTTTGTATGGCACTCTACTTCTCTGATGAATAATGTGTTTTTATAATACAGTTTGTTCTTAACGTTAGAGAATTCTATGAGAACTGTATTTACATCATTTTCAACCCTCCTCTTCCTTATGTAAACTTTTGGCATTTCATCTTTTAAATTCAGAACGTCTTCAGTGCTTCGCCCTTCCCCCCGCTCCTTCTCCTAAGTCCATTTATTATTATCCTATATTTATTAAGTGTTGAATCCTTGGAACTGGATAACCTTTTAGAACTTTCATAAGGACGGATCCCTGAAGAACACTGGTTCTTTTATTCTCATCAAACACTAGCTCTTCCTTTAGCTGGAAGGCTTCATCTATGTTGGCAGGTTAAGTGGTGTTACCATTGTACAAGTCATACTTAGATGGTCATATATTTTTTGAAATTTCATAAATCAAACTTCTCTTTCATAAATACAGAATGTTATCTCCAAGTAGAGTTTTTAGCACTCTCTGTGACACCATTTTGCCCTGTTCTTTAAGCTTAAGGCACTGGGATTATGTTGTAGCTGCAAATTGGGGTTTGGCATCCTACGCTGTTGTTTTCTAAACTTTGATCAATTTTTACTTTCTGTAATGGTCTCTATTGCAGCAAGAGTCTCCACTGATGAGTGGTGAGAGCTACACTTATTTTGGTTATCAGGATAAGGACTCAGAATACATTTAAGAGACCAGGAGCAGTACTTCTCTAGTATTTACACCTCACAAGTCACAGATTCAGAGAATCGGGTATGAATTCCATCCTATTAAGTGGGCATTAAGTCCAGTTAGACAGCTATTGATTGCTTCCTATATATAAGTGCCATTATTCTACCTTTTGGGATATCTTGTTCTTTTAGACATTATAGCTGGGGAAGAGTGTTACATTTTTCCCCTTGACAGCTTATATAGAACCTTCAGATACCATGAGAGCTACAGGTCAAGGAGGAGGCTGTAAGGTCAGCTCTGTCCTGTGTGTAGTGTGTGTGGTATCTTCAGCAATATCACAATGACAATAGCCTATACTAATTTGAAAGTGTCTTTAACTTTCTTGAACAAGAACTTTAGAGAGGTTTCCCATGATAAACACTTAGATTTTGTCACAGTCTAGGCTTTTGATGGATGCATTTTCTCAACTGGCATAACTTTATCATATATATCTTTTGAGTGAGAATAAAATCATAAAGTATGTTTCCCTATTTGTTTTCTATAAATGCTTGACTTATTAATGTTATTTACTCCTCCTCATGGGATCCTTCCTTCACAGGTTAAATTCCCCTTCCCTTTTCTCCATCTACCCCTCAGAGTACTGCTACCAAGTACTCTTAATACTGCAGTGCCAACACTTGCTTTCTGTTCAATTTTGAATACTAATTAAGATAACTCCTTCTGCTTTTCTCTTGATGTTTTTCAAATTGGTTTACTTTGATAATTTTCAAAAGAGCTGTCTATTATCTGAACCTACAAAGTTTTTTTTGTTTTTCCAATTCATCAAAACTACCTATCCTCTACAGTAAAATGAGACATGGAGACTGACTCTCCCCTCTTCCTGGCTTTTGCTGGTTTCCTTAGTAGACTCATTGCTATTCTTGGCTTCTGAAGAAACTCACAGTTGTAACAAGGACTAAACCCCTGAAATTGGTAAGATTTTAAGTTATCTAATTTCTTGCATTTGTAGAGATCACCTACAGCAGATAGGTTAATGTTCTCCAAAGAGAAGACAAGGACAAAAAAATAGAACAGAGAGTGAAGGAAAGTCCATCCAGAGACTGTCCCACCTAGGGATCCATCCCATCTGCAAACACCAAATCCTCACACTATTGCTCATACCAAGAAGCACTTGCCTACAGGAGTCTGGTATGGTTCTTCCTGGAGAGGTTCTACTAGTACCGACCAATACAGATGCAGATACTCACAGCTAACTCTCTGCCTGAGCCCAATGGAAGTGCTAGGGTAAGGACAGAGTGAGCTGAAGAAGATTCCAACCCAATTTGAATAACAGTATCAACTAACTGGACCCCCTCAGAGCTCCCAGGGACTAAACTACCAACCAATCAGAAAGATTTGACAGAATGAGTCAGATAATAGATATGTTTAACTCTCAGTAAAACAGCACAGGTAAGAAAAGAAAAACAAAAACAAAAACAAAAACAAGCTGTTGAAGAGCAGCCCAGGGAGAAAGAAAGACCAGTCAGCTTGGTCCAGTCAGTTGAGTTTTATGCAGTGAAGTTTGTTCGGAGAGTCAGTATAATGAGTACAGTGCCGTGGGGTTGAGTTTGTTTATGAGTTCATGTAGCTCAGTGCAGGTCGGCAGAGGCAATTGAAGTCAGAGCATAAGGAGACAGAAGATAAAAACATATTGTCAAATCTGAGATCAAGCAAAGCAGTTCAGTCTGAAACTGAATTTTTATAATTTTAAAATTTTATAATTTTTATACAATTTTTATAATTTTGCAATTACATCAAGTGAATAAAGGATACTTTTACAGTTGTGATCCATGCGTGTATGCTAGGAATTGAACCCGACTTCTGAAAAAACAGTCAGTGCTCTTAACTACTGAACTATTTATCCAGTCATTTATCCATTTATCTATTTAAGGGTTTCCTTAATTTGGGGTTCCATTGATTTCACTGGTTTTCAGTAGTCCAGGAATTTATGCCTCTTGTAAGCATCTAGATGTTGATGAAACATTTGTGTTAAAGTGTTGGTTGAAAGATAGAGGTGAAGTTTATTTAATGTTACAGTTTAAATCTAGTTATATGTTCCCAGACTTCTGAATTGTTTACAGGCATTGGCCCTTTAGCTTCTGGTGTTTTCTGAATAAGCTTCATCTATTTTGCATAAAACAAAATTCCACACACATATTTTGGTTAAACCCATAAACTCTGACTTCCTTTATATTTTGTCTGAAGATACACAGCTTGTATTCACACAGGCCATGGATGGGCCTGTATTGCTTCCCATGCTATGAACTGCAAGGTAAGACAACAAAAGAGAGCCTGCTGGTTGTTCCATGTACAAACATTTTCCTAGGTGTTTCAGGGTCACTGTTGTTCACAAGACTCAATGAGTGAGAGTGAGGTAAAACTTTGGGAAATAAAAATAACCCAAATATAAATTTTATTGTATAAAATTTGTCGTTTGTTCAAAATCAGTTCTTTAATGCCATGAAGCAAAAGTGAATGGGATTATGTCAGAGCATAATGTTTGTCACAGCAATAAAATCGCATTGAAGTTTGTTGATCTCTTAATATTTATTTCCTTAAATTTTGAAAATCAGCATTACACTTACCACAAAATACTATTAAAAGAATTATTTAGACATATTTTAAGTAATATAGGCTACTAAATGTATTGCAAAATTAAGAAATAAAACACATAAAATTATAAAGGGAAATGTATGTAATATACATGAAACATTTGTGACATCTAGACAAAAATAATGTTGTTATATTGTTATGATCTTAACATCATTACAAACTGTGTAATTTTTATGAGGCTGCCTGAATTCTATATAGATGAGAGCCCCATTCCCATGAATGCATGTGTATGTCATCCCTTACAGTTTTAAGTTTCACATAGTAAGCTTTTGAAAGTCCAAAGTAGTAAAGGGTTGAGAAAGAAAAAATTACCAAAAACTCTATTTCAGGGTCTAATAATGAAGAGACTCTGAGTCATTTCTCTCCATGAGACTCCACAAAACAGTATTTTCTCTCCTGTCTGATTTTTCCATATCTTGCTGTCACTTGGGAGATCATCGTTTAATAAATGTCTTAAATCTTATCTCTATGTCTCCCTCATATCTCCCCCTCCCCTCTGATTCTCTTTTTCCCCACTTTTCCAACATTCATAGCTGTCCCTTTTACTGAAACACAAGTGGCAGAGAAACAGTCCAGGGATGGTTCGGAGGACAGCAGGGCAGACATAAGACAGGAGCAAGGAAATTGTAGTCCTGGGCAACACAGGGATTCCAGAAAGGATGTGTGAAGAGGACTCCATCCAAAGCCCATTACTTCATCATCAGGTTTTCTAGAAGATTTCTTTCTTTTATTGTTGGTAGTGGTGGTCTTTTTTTTTTTCTTTTTTCCTTTTTTTTCTTTTGAGTGCAGCAGCTTTTCATTCAATATCTTATTTGAAATTTGTTTAAAAATGTGCTATTTTAAATGAAATATAAGAAAAGAGGCTTAGGAAAACACACCGTAAGTTGAAGAATAGCATCATGAATTTAAATAAAACACATACACGTGTGCATATAGACATTTACTAAGAATACAGGGCATTTTAAGATTAATGTTATGATATAAATTATGAAAATAAAACTCCATTTTTGTTAAATAGAAATGAGCTTTTTACACATCGTGGATTTTGTAGACCCATCTGTGAAGTGGAGCTGAAGGACAAGGCACTGGGCTACTTCCCGCATTCTTTCCTGTAGAAAACCGATTTAATGACGTTCACAGACTTGTAATTTTTAATCACACTATGTATTTTCAGAAATAAAATATATGGCTCCAATTGGCTTGTTATCTACAAAAAAGCAAAACAAAAATCTAGAGTCCTTAATGTTATATTTTTCACAACTCGTTTTTGTTCCTTTTTAAAAGAATTTACAATTTTAAATATTTCAAATGTATATAAAATCCTTGATAATGCAAATGTAGTTTCCTTGTTAAAATACCATTGTGTAGGAGCATAAGGTCAAAACCAAACCCTTGGGAAATATTTTGTCTTTCTCTAAAACAAGGTGCAAACCTCTGGAATTCAAGTTGACTCATCATTTGTAAATGACAGGAGAAGCTACTGTAATTTTTGTTTTTTTTTTTTTTATTTGTAAGTAAGGTGGGAAATAAGACAAAATGGATATATGGAAACAATTGCCCACAAAGATAAATTAGCATATGTGTAAATGTAAATTTTGCTTTTATTTCCTCAGATGGAGGGATGAGATGAGAGCTATACACAGCTTGGGCTGAACTTATAGCATTTCAGTCTCCGTTGTTAACTATCTCTAAGCCTAGGCATGATAGCGTCTAGTTTCTATACAATCTAATCTTCCAACCTAAATGATTCAATGTGGCTTCTCTTGGCTTCTTATTGAATTTCTGTGCCTAGTTTCATATTAATCTCAGGCACACTAAGCAGGCACGTTGCCACAACGGTGAAACTCTTTGATATGAGAATTAGCATATTGCTGCCATCATTTAGGTAGACATGTGTGGTACTTACCTATTATCACGACTTATGTTGGTAAATAAAATTCAAAATCAGTCAGAATTCAATACAAAATTTATAGTGCCTTAATTAAGTACAGATAAAAACAGAGAATCTTGCATTTGATGTATTTTCTTACTTTTAAGTTAAAATGGCTCAGTTACATGGAATATTATATTTTCTTTATCAAATTATACTATATCTTTGTTGAAGATTGGAAGTGGTCTGTAGTAATTTATATAATATTCTTTAGAAAAGTTTTATTTAATAGAACATATTCAAGTCTTTTTTCTTTTTTCCTTTATTAAAAATATTCTTGTTCGGGTTCAGAAGTAGGCCTCAACAGTTCCTCTCTCATATAATAAATCCTAACAACAAGTTTTCTTTACCCTTCCGATGTACTTTACAATACACAGTCCCTCACATTCATCACCCCTTCTGTTGTCTATCATAAAAAAAAAAGCAGATATCCAAGAAATAAGAGAGAAAAACAATAGGGGGAAAAGAGTCCTAAGATCATACAGAAGAGTCAGAGACACACTTGATCTGTCATGAGTCCCACAACATCATCAAGCTAGCAGCCATGACATCTATGTTGAGGACCTTGTACTGTACCTTGCAGGCCCTGTGATTGTCGCTTCAGTCTCTTTGAGACACTAGAGATAATATGGAACAGTTATTTGAGGGTTATTATTGGTAGCTTGAGTGGATTTTTTGATCATTTTTTACTTTTAAAAATGATTAAAGGGGTGGATTCATACAGATTTTGTGAAAGAGTTTGTGAACAGATGAAAAACCTAGTCTTTAAAAACAGTCGTTTTCTTGGTCAAATAATAAACAATAAGATTCAAATTATGAATCATTTTTACTTTGCAATGAGATAAAAATATAAATATGCATGTTCATAAAACACAAACCATTTGTACAATTTCGATGCATTTAGCTTACTTAGTGTATAGACACATGACATCTTTATGGAAAACATCTACACAGACACATGACATCTCTTGAAAGATATGAATATATTCTTATTATTTACATAAAGATCTTCAGTGTATTATTTGTGGATCTATAGAGAAACAACTGAATGCATGAGCCTGCTGTAATAATGGAGACCAAGGAGCCCTGAGAAAGAAAATATGAGGATCATGTGGGAAGTCGTTGATAATTCAGTTATATAGAGTCCACAGAATCTGCCAGAGCCCAGTGGCTTGGGGTCTACAGGCTTATGCCCAAATAGTGAAGTTCTGATGTACTAGGGCAGGAAAAATTGCCTCTCTAGTTCTATTAGATGGACAGAACATTTGTTGCTACTGAGGCTTTGACAAGGCGATTGTCTACATGTAGTGGTAAGCGAGTGCTATTCTCTTTTAGAAACATCTTGTATACAAACCCTGAAACAATGTCTTCCTGGCCCTCTAGGCATCTTTTAGTGTACTGCAGCTGACAAGTAAATTACCTTAGCTACACTTTCAAGTATGGTCTGCCACTGTGTTACAGTTACTTTCAGGTGAACTAATGTTAATTATTTGAGACTTTTGTACATAGTAGCTGATATATTTTCAAACTTTAGAAACCTTAGAGAAATTATTTATTATGTTTTACAACTTTGTCTTTAAAAATACAATGGTGATGTTCCAAGTATCATGAAGAAAAAGAATTCCCAGTTAGAACTAATTCTAAACCAAATTTAGGTGAAGATTTTTTCCAAAGATTGCTGGGTTGAAATACTGGATGATGGATACCAAAGGCCATAATTCCAACCATCAGCCATAGCAAACAAAAGAAGGAACACTTATTAATGGAAATGCACATATGGTGGAGGCTATGAATGATGATTGTAAGAAAAGACTGTATTTCTAAATAAAACAGCTAGTGCTAGAAACAAGGTATATGGTTCATGACCTTTCTTCCACTGAGTAAAAGAATTCTAGGAGGACAAGATCAGCCAGGATGTTACAAGTTCTAAAAGTTCACACTCAAGACTCAGAGTTTCTTGTGGATCTGGTGCTGGGAATGGTAAGGTAAGGATAAAGACTATTCAGCACAACAAATGAAAAAACAAACATATGTCCAAAATCTGTCTGTGAGTTTGTTAGATTAGGAGCATATTAGAACTAGATATATAACATTATATATACCTTGAAAATATAACAATTATAAATATAACTCTATTTATTAAGACTTTTCCACCTGGATAACTAACTATACAGTTGAGTCATTTTTCTTTGAGTGGTAAAGCACCCTGTGCAATTTCCTTGATGATAAGCCATGTATTTAAAAGTCAATTAAATTTGATGCATTTGGTAAATCAGAATTGTGTTCTCAATGACAAAACAAGATTTGAAGGAGTGGACAGGTTTTTTTCTTTCCACATATATTATAACAAATAAAAAGACTCATTTACTGATCTATTAACATAATATTGTTTATATTTGCAATCTAGGTCAATTAACATAACAGAATGAGAGTCATAGTTAACCAAACATTGAGTATATTATTTCTTAGGTTGAACAAATCATAGGGCAATCTGTAAGTAAATACTAATGATACTCACAGACCTGAGGATGCTGAAACCAAAGTGTCTACTGAGCCCTCTATGAACTGAATCTTTACTTATACATACACATAACTCTTAACTTATAGCTAAGAAATTAGGAGAAGTAGGCAATTAGCAGCAACAATCAATAATCAATCAATTATACAATATACTATTAGAAAAGTTATTTGAACATATTTTCTTTCTTGAAATGATCAAGACAAATATAGACATTTTAGATAGTGGCTACCTTCAGGAAAAAAACCCACAGAAAATAAAATCTGTGAATGACTGGAGTGGGTGTGTCGGAGAGGCACTGGGTATCCTTTGTAAACACACACTTCCTCTCACCAGGCTTTCTACTCTTCCTAGCTTTATAACTACCCCACTATTTGCTTTCTTCCCCAGTCTACTAAATTCTACAATACAAAGTGTTGTATAATTAAGAAGTTTCCTCATGATGCTATTAAAATATTTAAAGAACATATTAAAACAGGAAATCATTGCTGTAGATTTGCCACTGAAGCCTTGCTAAGCCTAATTTAAAAACTGAAGCTGGCAAGTGGTATTTACTTCAAAATCTAAAATCCAAATGTAAATTTGGAGATTTCTTACACTTAAAACAGGCTAATCAAACCAATTATAACCTTAAATACAAAAAAGTAAAATTAATATTTAGTAAATGAAGAAACATTTTCAGATAAAGGTAATCCCTGTGCAGACTCATATTCCAGGCCCTGCTCCTTCACCTCTTCTCATATTCCCTGTTTTGTTGATGTCAATTTCACCTTATGGTTATTTTAACACATGATTCACTGACAGCCAGTTTAAGCAATTTTAAACAAAATATCTAGCAATAGCTTTATAAAGACATATAAATCTGCCTTTTCAATGAAATTATAAATCCTAGTAAATATTTCAGAGTTAACAGATAGGTAGATAGACGAACACCTTTAACTCCCAAGACTTGGCCCAATCAATTTAAGAACCATAGTTCAGTCTCAGAACAGTGTTCATAACAATAATCATTAAAAAAAATCATTACATAGAGCTAATCACAATGAATACATATGGTGCTTTCAGTGGAAAGTGGCAAAAAAAAAAAAAAAGTGCTTCAGTTCAACACTCACTCTTCCATTACTTGCAATGTCCCATGTTCTTCCAGAGGGCACCAAAGGATAGTTGTAACAATGAGTGTAAATCAAGCCTGGGAACACTGTCTCTGGAAGGTGCCAGTGTTTGAGTTAGTGAGCAGCTTCAAGCAGCAGAGCAACCCAAACAGCAGTAAAAAGATGTAAGCTATCGACACGCTCAGCTGCATCTTGTTAAAAGCTTCCTGCGGGTTGGCAGAATGAAATCTTTATTTAAAATACACAAACTATTGTCAGGGGAAAGGTGCAACGAGAACACAGTAGAAGGGCCAAATGCTTTGCTTAACCCAATAGAAGCAGCAGAACAAAGGGGAAAGTGGCCACACTGTCTGTAGCAGCACTGAAAAAGGTGACTATCATCAGATCAGCATCCCTCTGCTCTTCCCATGGTTCCAAGATGCATTATTTCTTTTATTATTAATTATGTTTCCAAAGGGAGGATAAAAATATTATTATGGATAGCAGAGAGGAAATAATTTCTGCTGCCACTTGGCTTTGAGTAGAATAGCATATGTAATGAGCTAGTGATGACAGGAAACCAAGCTGTATCCTTGAGTTCCAGCATCCCTCTTACCAATCAGCTTCAACTCCCTGTTGGTAGTCAGAGGCTGCCTAACAAAGTTCATGTAAAACCATTATTGGACACTAACTGCAAGGAACTGAGATAGGACTGAGTGGGGTGCATTTGTGCAAAGAAGAAGCTGGGAGGAGGAAAGAAGAAAGGGAGACAGAGGGAGGCTAGGAAAGGGAAAGTGAGACATGGAGGAGAAAGAGGGAAGAAGAGAGAGAAAGAGAGGGTGGAAGGGAAGGAGGGAGAGAGAGAGAAACGGAGACACAGAGAGATAGAAGCATAGAGACACAGAGACAGAGAGAGACACAAAGAATGAGTCACCATCTTGGACAGACAACACATAAGAAAAGCAAGTGCTCTTTCTTAAAGCATAACGATGACACGTGCATTCTCTTACCCCGTGTGTCACTTGTTTTACATACTGACATTTCCAAAAGCAATTTTAAGACACAATGAGGATACCTGTGAAACTTTCTGGATTTATGGGCACCGTGGCTTTGGAGACTGACAGGATGGGTCAGTAATGAAGAGCCAAAGAAACTAAGCAAGAAATAAATCAGGCACGAATGAAAACAGGAACACCGTGGGAGCATGTCGCTGATGTTGATGAAGCTTTATGCCTCTTTGGGTAGAAGTGGCTCACAGCTGTTTGGTTTTCTCCACAATGTTCACAACACCGTTAGCCAGAGTACACCCGCAATGCTCTGGGATGATATTGTTAGCAACGTGACAATCATTTTGGTTTCTCTTTATTTTAAGCACCAATAGAGTGATGTGCTTTCTGTCTATCAGGGGACAGCCTACAGCTGTGTTCTGATCAGACATGATAATAAACCTAAGAAAGCCTTTACTCTATCCTGCCCACCCTGTCCTTGAGGATTCGGTTCCAGTCTACCTTTCTCAGGGACAAGGTTTAAGTTCCTCTCTCCAGAGCCCCAAGTCTGAAATGCATCCGGAGTGGGGTGGGGGTGGGGGCACAAACCATTTACGTTGGGGTATGAAGGTGGAGGTGAAGGACCATCTTCATCGTATACCTCTGGGCGTCGTCTCCGGAGTAAGGAGGCTGCATCCCAGCAACTCTTCCACAGGTTTTCTTCACGATAACAGGCACCATGGCTGAACCCCTTCTTTCCCTTAAGCCCCGCCAAACTGGCCAGCTCCTGAACCACAAACTACCTCCCATCCAATGTCAGAAGCACATCTTTGAGACAAGTCTCAGTCTCTCTCTCTCTCTCTCTCTCTCTCTCTCTCTCTC
>JANHMN010000004.1:66837376-66861915 GCA_030674055.1 Rhabdomys pumilio
CTCTCTCTCTCTCTCTCTCTCTCTCTCTCTCTCTCTCCATCCATCCTCTGACTGTAATGCTATTCTCCCTACCTTTCAAACCCCGACTCTTCACCCCTTTCCCTCCAAGTAAGCGGGAAGGGAAGCAGGGACACCTGCAAGAAGTGCGCACCTGACCCGGCGCTGTCCAGCGCCTGACAGCGGAAGGGTGCTCTCCACGCTGAGCTCCAGGCAAGGCCTGGCCACCGGGGCTCGGGTCTCTGTCGCCTAAGCAGCCCGCCGCCCCCCGCCGGTCCTGCCCGCCGCGGCCGCGCCGCCGCAGCCATCAAGTGGCTCGTTAAGGAAATGCAGGTGAGCGCGGGCGGCGCGCGGAGCCGGGTGCGAGCGCCCGTGCGCGAGCGCGAGCAAGAAAGCCAGCGGAGTGCGAGCCCCAGCATCCCGGGCGCTCCCTCCCGCCGCAGCCGCCCGGCCCGCCCCGCCCCGCCCCACCCGCGCGCACCGCCGCACCTGCGGGCACTCGCCCGGGCGTCTGCGGGACCCACGGGCTCCGAGCGCGCCGCCACCCTCCCGCGCCGCCCTCGCACACGCAGATACCACTTTTAAAGACGCCGAAGCGCTGCAGCCCACCGACGCCGAGCGAGCGCTGCCTGCTGCGGCCGTTGCTCTCCCTGTCTGCAGTTGATCCCGGACCCTGGAATAGAAAGACAGTTCTCCATTGGACTGGAAGAAAGGGAAGGAAGACTCCTCTGTTCCCGAGGAGAGCCGGAGCGGCTGCCCTAGTAAGTAAAACTGCTCTCTGGTCTTGCTCTCTAAAGTGAGGCGTCTACCGAATGCTTCCTCCCGGTTCGTGTTACCAGGGAAGAACTTGCCTTATATAACTTGAGTAATTCCTACCTGAGAAGTGCTTCGCTAAACATTTTTGTATGGGTTTCTTTGTGGAAGATCACTTAGGAGTGTCTGCATGTGCAGCATTCCCAGGAGTCTGATTGTTAAAGGCTCATTCATTGTTCGAGGGCTGCTGGAAGACCTGGCTTGTGAACATGTTGGTTGGCTCTAAGACTGAATGACTATTACCTAGGAAAAGCGTGAGGATTCCCAAGCCCATTCCCTCCTCCTTTCTGTCACCTTCAACCCCGGTCCATTCCCAAGTTCCATCCTTTGCTGACTTCAGTGGGTTGCTTGTTTTATCTTTAGTTGTAAGGAGCACAGGAGCAAAATTAATTGGGTCAAGGGAAAGTTAAGAAAGATGGTTTGAAAGACTAGAAGACAATCCTCTTCGGATGACTTCATGTCTGTGAGCAGTTTATGTGTGGAGGAAGTCCTGGCACAAGCCTAGGTGGAGAATCTGATGAAGTTAATTTGGAGTGGAACTGTGAAGAATGGAGGCTGAGAGCGGGCTGAAGCTGTGACTCTGACACAGCCGGTTATGAACTGTGACAGACTCATGAGCTGCTGACAGGTTTAAGGTGTCTCTGAAGGCTGAATGTCGCTGCATCAAAAACTTTTGCAGGTAGCATTTCTCTTGGACTTATCATCCCCTGTCAGAGGCTGCAGCTTTTCTGTGCATGCAAGTAGGACACCAGTCCTCTCTCCATGAAAGGGTTAACGGTACCTTAAAAGAATAAGAGACCTGTGTAGACTAACATTCGCCAATATTTTGTAACATCTAAATAAAACCTTTATGTTATGTCAGGAAAAATATAGTTGAGTCAGTTTGTTTTGCACAAGAGGGAAGAGAATCAATAACGCTTCAGCATTTCCCCCTCTTTATCACTGCCAAATGGGTTCTGAATCTAATTCTTCTTTCATTGTTACATATACAGTAGGTACAGTAGGAATTGCAGCTTAGAAGCAACTGGACCGATTTTAACACAAAGTTCTTTGACACAATGGCACTTATACAGACTGGAGTAAAATAGTGGTAAGAAAAGAAAGTCAATGTGATTTATCTTTAACTTTCAATTTTTTCTCTTAACACAAAAATATACTTTTCCAACAAAAACCTTGCAAATTTAGAAAACTAGAATGAGAATTACAGCTAATTAGCAGACAAATTTTCTTAATAAGAATCATTTATTATCAATTAATGCTCACGGGACTTCTCATAATTAATGGAGACTTTTGCGGCCAAAATCTTGTCTCCTCTTCACTCAAATAGTTAAGTAAAAATTTCATTGGACTTTGATTTTTAAAAATATAAAAAAGGCAAAATGGTTAAAAATGGAAAAGCGTTTAGAACCGTACCATCTTGTTTGGGTGGTTCTGATTGTCTTGGGATGTAAGTTTTAGAGTGATTGGACAGGACAGTGTACCCGATGGTGATTCTGGTGACACAAAGTTGTAATGGAAGGGAATCGCTTCAGAAAGATGTGTCATTATCTCCTGAACATCACTTCATTTCTCACCCCTTCCTCTCCGTTGCCATTCCTGTGATTGGATTTAAATGAATTTAAATAATTTAAACTGAGATCATTGGTTGATCAAATCTGGATTATGTATATGCTCTCTATAATTTGTGACCTCACATCTGTGAAGATGATACATGACATTTGAAAAACTATACATAAATAAAGGGATAATTGTCCGTACACTCAATCACATATATTTTGCTACATATCTATGCCCACAGAATGCATAGGAGAACTGTTCAGTCTGCCTCGTTTCTGAAAGCAGAGACTTAACAATTACATTAATAATAAACTGACACACATCCTGCCTCTGTTATCATTGTGTCATAGGAAGGGTAGTCCACATTAAAGCTGTTTCTAGTCATGCCCATAGAGATACATGCTAACTGTTTCTGTAACCATAGGGAGGGGAACCCTAGCCAGAGTGATATAATTGTTAGCTTTTTGACACCAGCTTTTTGTGTCATACAAGAGTTGCAACTTTAAAGTTGAAAGAGTAAAGTTGCTAGTGTCAGCAGCAATGTGTTTTATTATGCAATTGTTCTTGTTATTCAGATCAGATAATGGCCTGATGAAATACATAAGCAGTCTGCAGGGAATGAATGATTAATTCCTCTAACGCATGCTTACCAAAGGAGTTTTTACTAATAAAGTGCTGTGTACCTGCATTTGCTTACAGTTGCAGTTGGTGAAAGCAAATGTACCTTCCTTTCTCTTAATATCAACATAGTATTTATAAGTCAATTTCTGTAACTATAGCAACATAAATTGGATTTTGTAGACCACATGGTCATATAATTTATGAAGTTCTGGATAGAAGGATCATTTTCTTAAAAGATATAATTTGGAAAGCAAAGCAAAGTTCACTAGGTCCAAATTGCAGTGTTAAAGTATTGATAAAATTATTCTGCTTTTCTTGTCTGCAATGATGGTATTTATTTCATGTACTGCATGTAGGGTGCATGAATTCAACCATATGAGGGTGTAAAGAATGCCAGTATCGATGACACTTTCCTTAGTGATGTTAAAGTGTAATGGGAGCTAAAATACTGTTCTCTCAGATATATAGATACACGTTTAACACTTTGAGAATGAGTAATAGCAAACACCACAATTGTGGTTGCAATTGGTACAAATTGTTTTGTGGTTTTAGAGACACACCTTTAATGTAACTTTTAATAACCCTACATTTCTAAGGCTTTATTATCCTAGAGGATAATAAATTGAAATTCTGTATGTGTTAAAAACAGGTGACCTGCAGTGCACATTACACATTTAAGTAACCTACATGTGTCACTTTTTTTTTGGAAACTACTATTTGTGAAGTAACATAATAAAAATCATTACTTATCTATATATGTAACCACACATTTATCAACTATATATCTGTTATATCTACACATGCAACATATAACTTTGTTGAAGGTTTTCTGTTGTTTGACGCAAATACCTTTATGTGAAAGTATCTTTTGAATATGCACCTATACTGAGGTTAATAAACTTTAGCCACATCAATAATATAATAAGCATACTTGATAATTTAAAAAGAGGGAAAATCAAGTGGGTAGAATTTTTTTATTGGTTGAATGGCAATTCAGTTTTTCTGTTAATATGCTTAAGTGTGTTTTTCTCCTACTACTTTTGCCTCACTTGGCTTTCATTAGATCTCTCAAAAGCATGTACATTAGTAAGGAATAAATAAAATTTCATTCATACAATCAGCAAAATAAAACTAACTGTACTCACAGCAAGCGTTAAAATTTGTTCAAGATGTATTGAATGAAGACAAATAACTGAAGTACAAAAAAAATGCATAGTATCTTTAGGGGAAGACATATTGTAGATGAAAACAAGGGTTCTGGGACTTCCTGTGTTACGTAAAGTTTGGTTTAAGCTACTAAGAATTTCCTGCCTAGTAAAGAGAGTGCTAGCAGCCTTACATCATTCCAATTACAAAACACTAAGAAACAATCTAGCATAATTACTGATGTAATTGAGTCTAACATTTGGCAAACTGTCAGATTATACTGTGACAGTCTAAGATTCCACAAAGGAGCCAGAGGCAAAACTTGTTTGCAAAAGTGCCAAGTTAATTGTCCTGAACCCATGTTGGACAGGCATTGGTCTGTTGCTTCCTTGGTTGGATGATCTTTGCAGTAGCTCCAGAGAACCAGGATGGAACTTGTAGAAGGGAGGCAGCATTTGTCTTGTGACCTTTGACACACCCTTTACTCTCGCCATTCAGAAAATATTCCATCAGTTACTATCTTTGAATTATCATCTTTGTAATCAAATAGCAGAAAGAGTTTGAGAATATAGAAAAAAAGAAACCCTTAGTGTTTTTGGTCTTCCAACTTCTAATAATAATTTTCTTTATTTCTGTATAGTTATAATTTTTACAATATTACATGTATATAACTTATTTAAATTTATATTTTCCTAAATGAATGTTGCAAAGTGTGAAAGCTACAAAGAAAACAAGAAAGACTCCTTCAGTCTTCATGTATTAGAGAAGTAACCGATGACTTCACATATGAAAAGATGTAAATATAGAATGATTTCCCATCTTACACAGTGAGTTTTCTGTACCAGTTTAGCTGTACTTGTGGTGGGTTGTCGAGTACATGCTTGGACAGCATATTCTGCACCTGCTTGTCAATTAGCAGTCAACAATCCATTATTTTCAAAAGATAGCATTCATCCCTAAATATTTACTGAGGGCAGTATGCCATGAGATTAAGGACAGTGTTCACTCTAAATGTCCTATATATCTCACCACTGAACATAGTGAAGTTACCAGTGTGTATACAATAATCAAAGATCAAAAAAAGATTCAAACTCACTGGTAACATATTACCTATATTTGACTAATACATAAGCAAATAAAGTACAATATACAAGAGTCTTGATTTTATAAATTCTTATATTTCCTAAATATCCTAATAAGTATTCTCAAAGCCAAAAGTGTGTTTAATTAAAATGCACATCACCTCTGTATTGTAACATATCTTATCTTAGATGCCAGGAAATGAAGGCAACATATGTATAATTGAATATACATCTCATTTGAGTTTAAAGATGACTTAAATTAAGTGTACATAGTTTTATCTGGGAGACATTGCATAGTTGTTTGAATATGTGTAAGAAAGCAATGAAACTGTTTTAATCAAATGTACAATTTATGAATATTTGATCTTTTAACCTCACATGTACTTAAGTAGCCAGTTATAGGTATACTAATATACATTGTACTAAAAATAGTGACTAACAGCTTTTAAGAAAGCAATACAAACTTATATTTGACCAGCTTAATTAGTATTTAAAAGATAATTTAGTGGGTACATGAACAGAGAACAAAGTCAGCAATGTGTTGAGTGTATGTGTTCATTTTGATTACTAAATACCTTCATAACCCTAGGGTTTATATCTATCCTTTTGTTAGAATAAATGTTTTGAGTGGTTTCAGACAAAAGTCCTGAGCATAGCTTACTTCAACTACAATCAAATAACATACACTTCACATTCTGTGTTCAATTCTAGGAAATATTAAATCAGAGCCTAAAACCAAAGAGAAAAGGAAAAGCATCAACAAAATGTTACCAAAACCAAGAGCAACAGTGTTTCCATTTTAGACCTACAACTGGCTTTAGCTACTAATCTAGCCTGCCTTTTAGGAGGAAACACACATACACACACACACACACACACACACACACACACACACACACACAAAATCACACACACACATATACATACAAACACATACCACACTTTCAGATACATGCATACTACCATCCTTTAATGTAGGAAAAGAGTAACCTGGAATCTTGAACAATGCCAGACATTCTGCTTAAAGGTAAAGGATGGTGAGGGTAAGAATATAGAGAGGGGAGATTTCTTACTCTTACTCTAAAGACAATATCTTCATTTTTCATCTTTCTCCAAACACTCTTATTAAGAATCCAAGGTATTTTTTTACATTAAAACCCAGCCCACAAATTAATGAGAAAGACATTCTCTTACCTGTATTGTGTTATATTTCCAAGTTATAGGCCTTGTCCTCAAGTTTGCATGCATGAAACACAGAGAGGCAGCTATCACTTCACGATCCACATATTTTTTCTTTAATTTTAGAATAATTACCAAGACAATGACTCAGATGCCATGATGGATAAAACAACCACAGGAGTAAACATTAACCCCTCTTCTATGTCTAATTTATCTAAAGCTGTTGAGTCAGGATCTCCATTTCGTAATGATGCAATGACACAACACAGTTTGAGTCTCTGAAATTTGCTGGCCTCCCCATGTGTCAATGACTGCTAAGAACAGTGCCCATTATGCTAGCATGTGGCTGACCAAGTTATTACTGACCTATAGTTTTATAAAATATATCTGAATCATTAAAAACATTACAATTCCATAGACAAACAAAACAACAACTCACAGTGTACCACCTATTCTAGGAAAAGTGCATTTACCTTCTGTGCCACAGCCCCCACTTCTGTATCATTCTGAGTCACAGGCATTTCTAGAAGCAGGGTGGAATCTGTTGCATATTTAGCAGCGACAGCCTTTCTGTCACCCACTATCATTTGTTGGCAACCTTCTTTATCTTCTAAGCTGGATTACTGCATGGCCAATTCCTCATGTGTGTCACACTCTCTAGCATCATGAGAAGCAGTAGAGAACAGTGAGCACAGGCTGCACTACCGTCATGTTGACATGGCACAGGAAACACTAATTAGTCTCCAGGCCAGTGTTGGCACTTTAAACACACATCAAACTCTGTGTTTTCAAATCACAATGTACAAGTTGCAGTCAAGATTTCTATCGTTGCTGCTGTTGTAACATGGCAGAAATGTCCTGGCTTCCTCAGCAAAGAACAGAAGCACTGAATAAATTCTGTTCACATAGTAATGAGTGCAAGATAGCTTTTATTGGAGGCCTGATTATATGCACTTTGTTAAAAATCACAAAGAAAGGAAAAATAAGATAAAATATATATTTTAGAAATGAACTGAAATTGTTATAAATCCTTAATTTTAATAAATTATGCTGCTTAACTCTTGCAGAACTCACGAGGACATTCCTGACAAAATTTTAAAATATTTTCCTTAGTATTTTCCCCTAGATGCTCTTATGTAAAATACAATAATATATTACTATCTAGTATTATTAACAGGGATTTTTCAAAAGTAGTATCCCGATCATATATTGTGTCTGCCTAAAAACATTATAATTCAAGATATTAAAGCTTAATTTTATGTAACAAAAAAACAGATAATTTTTTCTTCATTTAATATTTCTTATTGTGCTATGCAAGTACACTCAACTGCTATATCTTTCCTTTCGTTCCTATTTTATTTTTGAAATTATAATATAAACACATTTTCCCCTTCCCTTTCCCCCCGCTGTGTTCTCCCTCAAATTCATGGCCTGTTTTTTTTCCCACTAGTTGTTATTTCATGCATCTATGTATAAAATTGTTTCCAATTACTACTCATTTATAATCCTTGTTCTGAAGGGTCCTTCCTTACAAGAGCACAGTGTGTGTTTGCTCTCTGGATAGATGTGTCCATTCTGTCTCTCTCTCTCTCCCATAGAAAATATGTTGTTTTCAAGACATGGCTCAGCATCATCATTTACACTTTTGTGGTTGAAAACAACAGGGTTTGGTAGGGAACAGCAGAATTGTGTTTCAAATGATTCAGTTTGGTACTTAATTCATTTTCTTGGTCCTCAGGAAGATATTTCTTATAATAAAATTGAGTGGCTGGAGGATTGTTTATTTTTGGTAACACTGACACTTCAGTAACTTTCCAGCCTTAATAATACTAATGTCTTACTTGCTAAATTACAAAATCTTGATTTTAAACTATGCCAGTATGTCTTAAGAAATTTTCTTGTGCTCTCTCTATTTTTTCTTTCTTCCTTCCTCCCTCTCTTTGTTTCTTTCTCTCATTTTGCCTCTCCATGTGTTAATGCGTATAGTATGTGTGTACTGTGGGTTTATAAGCAATTTTTAAATTATCTCATCAGTAGAAATTTGTTTCTGTAAAAGGCAATATCCGATAATATTTCAATGTGAAATATCTACTGAAACTATAGATGAATCAATATTTGAATCCAGGTCAGATGAGTTGAGGTTATTCTTAACAAAACAGTATTCTCAGTGTTGCTCAAATCTTTTCTTCCTAATTTTGTTTCAAATTTTCCACTCCTGACCATTTCCTTGGCCTTCACAGGGACCTCATATATTTCAGACATCGAGAGTTCCATCAGCCTTCTTAGAATAATAAGAAGTGTTCTACTATGAACTTAAAATAGAAATATTCTGGCATTTGTGTTGTTAATTTATATCTCATTCATCATAACCTTAGATCTCATTTTCTAGGATTTGAAACACAAATAATTTCTTAGAAGTACCTCACTACTAAAGAGGAGAGTGTTATAATTTATCTTTTCCCACAAATAGCAGGTGGTTTTAGACTAACTTATCATTTGGGGCTGATGAAATAACTGTTCAGTTAAGAACACTTCCTGCTCTTCTAGACACTGAATGTGATTCCCAGGGAGCATGTTCTCATATCTGGTGACTTACAGTCACGTTACCTTAGCTCCAGGGAAGCTGATATTCTTTTGGATTTGAAGGGACCTGCACTCACGCATATGCATACATGCTACTTCACCCTCCATACACTACGATAAAAGAGAATCATTTAAGAAAGAACCAGTTGTGATCTTATTTTGATTTTGTGTTCTTGACATTTTGTCCAGCAATACCTTCCCACAGGCTCTGAAAAAAAAAATTAATATAGAATGTATAAATAATAGTCCATTTTTTATATATAAATCATTATTTTTGGTGGTAAATATATACAATCTTATTATTTTATCATATATATTATATATTAGAAACAAAAACAAAAATAAATTAAAAGTTAAACACAAGTTATGTTCCGTTAACTTGTCTACAGACTCTATAATTTAAATCCCCTTGCTCTATTTTTCTCTTGGTGCAAGTATGCATAAGAAGGTTTTCTTGATTTGTGGTACTTAAGGGGAGTTAAGAAGAATGCCACAGTTTCAGAGATTTTGAATATTCAAAGTGGAGAAGGTTGAATGGCACTGTGAACTGCTTTTATAATGTTATTTTCAAATGAAAGAAAGTACTAGTAGGTACTTCCAGTCGCCTATTGGCCCAAGATTCTATGCTGTATAAGCACCCTTTAAACACAATGGCCTATGCAGTGACTGTTGACAATGAGCTACAGTCTCTGGAAAGCCACCAATTATCAGTTAACTCTGTATCATAACCCCACGGCACAATCAAAATGCAAAGACTGGGAATATGCACTAATGTGGTATGAAGTTTAGGGTTTAAGTGTCTTCTGCTGGTAACTATAATGAAGACGAATACATGAAGGAAGATTTCACATGGGACTGTCAGAGTCAGCAGATAAAAACAAATTTCAAGGGTGCTTACAATAAGCCAGATAAAATTCTAAAATAAAGGAAATGCAAGAATTGGTTCCCAAAGAGTCATTATACTTAAATGTACTTGTATGAGCTACTTATATTTATATATTCTCCTTTCCACATATTATACCAGTAATTGCACCGAACATATTTTTAATTAGATTGTGATAGGGAAATGTTTTTTTTTTATATTTCTATTATGTTGCTTCTTATTTATACAGTTCCTTAGGTGACAAAACAGTGGGGAAAACACAAATTCCAGCATAATTGATAGCTAAATATTTTTCATATTGCATGCATGTATATGTGTGCAGTAACTAAACTATCACCACTGGAGTAAACAATCTAAAAATCTGAATAGATTCTCTGTAATTAATTATTACCTTTCTAGTATGTGAGCAAGAATTTATAAATACTGATGAAAATTTGGTGTACTGATATTGAAAGGACAAAATAAAACAAACATTGTCAATGTTTAGTCTCAATAAAAAAAATTAGGCGAGTTTTTGCTTAATGTGTTGCAACAACCATTTTTTGTCCTTAGAAACCACTTGCCACGGTTTTAACCAATACATACTGATAATAAAGGGACATGAAGATAGATCTTTTTCTACATTAGAGGGTATATAAGAATTTTAAGAATCAGAATGTTAAATTGAACAGAAAATAAGCATTTACAGTTTTGTGACTCATTACAAAGGCTTTCAACACACTTCCTAGACATAAGAAATATACACTGAACCTAATGATTGGATTAATTTTACCGATGACATAGCTCTTTTCTTTATAAGGTCTTCTCATTGTTTTTTTAAAAGAAGCTAGTGATACTTTAGTAGTGATGAACTCACAACTGAGAAATAGCAAAGGTGATATGCCTGGGTAACTTGATGATGCACATTTGTCCACTGCAGACTTTGCTAGAACTGCTAAGTTATCAAACTGCTAGTTATGACCTCGTTTGTTCTACCATTGAAGAACCCAACACAAGAAGCATGAGCAAAGGGAAAAACAGAAAGCTGTAGAATATATAGCATTTCAGCTGTGTGATGAATTTATTTCTTTCCTATTTTCAAAGACAGAAAACCCAATCTTAAGGATTTTCTTTATTTTTATTCTTTAAAAATTAGGAGATATGTTAAATTTTATATATATATAAAATATATAGTAGATGGTATATATAATAATATATATAATGAATGTCATTGAAATATATAAAATATATAGTAGATGGTATTTTACATTAGGTCTCCATAGAAAACTCAGCCCTATAAAAAAAATAGCAAGTTCAAGGCAGTCTTGGAAAGTTAGTGGCAGTATCCATATTCTTTTAGCTCTTCAGGATGAGCCTATCACAGAGATACTTGACAGAGATCTTGTTTTGTGGACATTGCATAGTTTTTCAAATCATACACCCTGGACATTGATTTACCAATTTTTAAATGGATGGCCATTTCACATTTTCTTTCATCTACATTATTTTTCTCTATTATTTCCTCTGTCTGATCCTCCTTAAAACATTTAAAACATGTGCAGGGAAGGTAATGCTAAAGTTTGTATCATAACAAGAAGGAAATTTCATTATATATAATTTTACAGTCTTTTAATGTTTTACTTTTCTTCATAGAACTTTATAAAGCCATATATAAGGACTATTAAGTGGCCATAAATAATTTAGGAAAATTATGATAAAGATTATGACATGAATAATGATGATTTATAATTGCCCCTTTTCTATTTGGAAAGAGAATACCATAGTTATATGTATGCGTCCTTCAGATAGTGATTGTGAATCTGATTTAGGAGTGACTTGGCTGAATGTTTCTTCCAGTCGATGACTTATTTATCATATTATCAACCTTTTGTGGAACCTCTTCTTTTTGTGGCTTTCCTCAAGACAAACCACGGCCTGTACTGTTATATTATTCCTGCATAACAAATTGAAGAGCTTTCAGCTCATTCCCAGCAGTAGCCAAAGGCTGCCATACAAAGTAATGATCTCACACAAAATGTTACGTTATGTTATGTTTCTCCTGCCAATCCTGAAGTGGTCAGCCTCTTTTGGCTTCCCATCCTGGAACTGTACAAGTTCCTCATGGAGCTCAAGCTCCACAGACACATGCTTTACTTCTTACAATTTGGCTGAGCTCTAGGTTTTTGTAGCTGGGGATGTGACTGTAACATCTGTTGGGTATGGTATGTGTCTTGTTATTCTCATCAATCTTATGCGTTTGGGTACCCTTTCTAGGCTATGATAACACTACATAGCACAAAATTTGTTTAGAAGACAATGTCACAATAGGAAAAAAAAACGTTGTTTGAGGTGATTTTTGTTTTAATGTGGCTTTGATAGTAGAGACTTCTTTAAGAATCTTGAGCATTTATGTAGCATTTAACCAACCTGTATAGAATTATCAAAAATTTCACATATATTGTGAGTGTGTGTGCATGTGCGTGCATGTGTGTGTGTGTGTGTGTGTGTGTGTGTATACTTTATGCATGCTAATACTTCACCACTGAGTTTTATACCCAGCCCTTGAGTTTCTTGAAGATAGTTTTATTATTATGTATTTCAGGCTGGACTGGAAAGCATTGGTTTTCTCTTTCCGCATCTCCTGTGCAGGGATTGGAAGCATTTTTCCTCATCCTGCTGTAATACTGAGCTCTAAGATATTCAACTTAAAAATGATATAAGATTTATTAAACCAAGTAGTCACAGCATCATATTTTATTTACTGTTTTAGGGTGTTCGTAGTCTTGGTATGTAACTCACAGTCTCATGTAGGATAAACAAGTGTTCACTCTACCACTGAGCCATATTCCCAGCTCTTCTTACTTAATATTTTAAATAGCCATTGAGTATGTTGTAAGGATGCTTAATTCATGTAGAAGGTAAAATATAATATGATGTAATTGAAATGTTGACACTATGTACAATGAAATATTTCAATAGTCCAAAGAATTCACAATAACAGGAGAACATGTTGTTGAAATAAATGACTAACATTAATAATAGTTGAATTGATTTATTGGGCAGAGAAAAGAAAAGGTGTGGCAGAACTCTGATTAAAAGAAAAAAAATCACCCATTTTGCTCATGAGGAGAAACCTTTTAAAATAACAAAGGATAGAACTCTTTATTATTTTGTCCAGGAAGAGTAGTCTTAAATATTTTCATTTGTGTTTCAGTTTTGATTTTTCCAATTTTGTAGTAAACAAATAAAAACTAGAATACTTTAAAGACTTATACAATATTATTGAGTAAACTTTGAAATAAATAATATTAATATTTGTATTGGCAACGAGGCATTGCTTGGTTATTTGCTTGTATTTTTGTAGTAAAATAGTCAGTCCAAAAATTTTAAAGTATAACCCAATTTTTGGGGATTGTATGCTAGATCACCACTTGAACTTCAAACCAAATAAATGTATAATATTTTGAGATCTTGTGCTAAATTTACAAAATTCAACCAGCAGAAAGATAAATAATATAAATATTTATAATTCAACATTATATATATAAAACAGAAAAATGAGTGAGTATAATATATTCTAGAAAATATTCCTTCATAATAGGTATACAGAGATAATTTTATGTTATTATTAAGTCACTATCTACTAAACAATCATACTTTTTCTCATTTTACTTGATTTGATCTATAATCTATATCTATACTGACCATTTTGCTGTACTTATATCTATACTGTCATGCATTCTAAGAAGAAATTATTTATCTAGATTAAATTATGGTATCAGGTCTATTTAGTTTTCTGCAAATAAATCTATTTAACCTAACCTAGAAGTATTAAAATGAATTATAGTTATGCCAAATCTACATATAATAACTTCAAATCTGGGGTAATACCTAAGATGAAAAGGAAAGGCTTGAAATATAAAATTGATATTTTGTAGCTACAATTCTTGCCTCTTCCTGTGATATAAGCATTTTGGAGTTTCAATATCTGAATTTAAGTTCATCATTTTCAGGTCATGCATCCATGGTGAAGTTGTCTGATAAAATTATCTTAGTTTCTTATGATCTTGCTAGTAGATTTGATGAGAGCAGCCAGCACCCATAGCTCACATCACAGACGTCCATCAGGAATGCATTGGCTATTTAGTTTTTCACATGTAAGAAGTGTAACATTGTTCAGATAATCAATATACCTGGACTGCTTATATCAGGCCCACCTAGAAGACTCACTAGTCTACTGATGTCATGTTACACTCTTAATATAACTTGCAAGATTTCTTTCTAGAAAAAAATCAAATGATTCTTGCTTAGATGCTCACTCTAAATAATGTGAGAGTAAACACTTTAATAATTTTCATTAATTCTGAAGAATAGCTTTAATTTTCTTATTACAATGGCTTTTCCTGAACTGGGAACTTGGAGCAGATATTGATGAAACCTTTGTTTACCACTGAAGTTACATTATAAAATCTACTGCTGTTGTGCAGAATAATTATTTTCTAATTGAAAATGAGCTCTTTTAACACCACAAAACTTTTCGAACCATAGATTATTTCAGATGAATGCTAAATAAAGTCCAATTCCAGTTCTGAATTTCTGTTGGTTTATATTCCAATTTAATGAAATGCCAGTTAATTTTCATAGTCATGTGGTAAATCATTACTTCAATTTAGCAAATTTTAATTAAATAAAAACTTGACAGTGTTCACAGTATATTTATTTAAAGCATACCTTATAATACATTTGTTTCTGACAAACCAAGTCAAATAACATTATAACCTCTTATGTGATATGGGGAAAATATATGCTTGCATGTGTTGAAAAGCAGGAAAAACATCATAACATTCTGTGAAGTATATTTTTCAGTACACTTTCATGTGTTCTTTATTATTTATCTCTTGGTAATGGTTCATTTCCCCCAGCAATCCTTCATGTTTTATTTGATATGTATCTAATACTGAAACTGAAATCAAAGACTCTGGAGTGGAGGACCACTTCGCAATGGTCACAAACATGGCCAAATTTTCATTCTGCTTGAAGCTGTTCTGTTAAAACAAAACAAAACAAAACAAAACAAAACAAAACAAAACAAAACACCTGCATTTTCTTGCTCGATTTCTTTCTCTTTTTTAAATTAATCATTCTATTTATTTACATCTCAAATGATATCCTCCTTCCTGGTTACCACTCCACAAATTCCCATCCCACATCAACTTTCCCCCATCTCCTTTGCCTTTATGAAGGTACTTCCCACACTCAACCACCCTTTCACACCCCACTGCTCCTTACTTGAGTTAATACCTTACACCTGAAAACAATGTTCTAATGAACAATGTTTACTATCATTTATGTTCAGGGTAAGTTTTGTAGGATAAATGAGTCCTTCATCATAAAATGAAAAGTGTCACTTTTTAAATGGTTACTCTTATCAATAGGAGCCTATTTAGATTTTAGAGTTCAAGTCCAGCTCCAGTACATATTAGAATCTGGAGAAAGTTATCATTTTTGAATACTTCAAATTGTTTCACCTGTACAACAATATCTCATTTTTCTTCCTAAAGTACCTTTAGGAAGGAAATTATCACAAATAGGTATGAACACATGTGTCTGGTTAATTGTTAAAGATTAGAAGTTATTTAAAGGAAATAATTTTAATTATTAAAATATATTAATAATCATTTGAATGCAGTGATAGAAATGATATCAGTTCATAGGCCTTGATTTTTAGTCTTAATTATCTATAGTTAGTTGTATAATTAGTTGTATCTTTAATTGTTAGACATATGGGATAATATTTAGTGAACATAGATTAGATATTTTATATGTGATGTTGTTTTTAACCTACTCTGGCTTATTGTATTCATAGTGTAGTCTGAAAACATGCTGGATTGTTTAAAAATATAGTGTAGCTTTAATTTATATGCACTGTGCGATTTCATGTGTAATATAGTATTTTATCTATTCTGGGCTATTGTATTTACATCATAGTCTTAATTAACATGCAATGGACTAGTGCATGTGTGGTATAGTCTTAATCAATGTATCCTAAACTATTGTAGGTGTGATGACGTTTTTAATTTAGGTATACTGGAATACTATTTAAATATTTTCCTGTTACTAGATTTCATAATGTGTTCTTGAGTTTTAAGAAATTCTCATCTGAAATTTGTGATAAGATGCTCTATTATATATGTTTATGTCAAGAAAATAGATATAGCTGGTGGAAAGTTCATAAAACACATGTTAGCATATCCTTTATAAAACAGCCAATTCACATCACTGACATGTGCACCTTATTGTACTTCAACTTGATACAGAAACACATAATGGCAACCACAAAGTAAACCACCACCACCACTTAATGATATGAGGAAAATGTTGTTAAAACACAGACAGAATTCTCCTTAATTACAAAGTTGTATTTTAAACACTAAAGCAGTATAGTAGAATGACTTCCCACGAGTTACCACCTCTTTGGTGGACCCAATGGGAAGGAAGGAATACCTATTCCTATCATGCTCTGGCTGACTTTGCTTTCATTTTTGGAAATTTACAAATAAGAATACCAGTTGTCAGCCAGTTGCTATTGGTTTTTCCATCTTAAGTGTGAGTAATTGTTGGCTATTGGAAGAAAAATACACAAAAGCTGTGATTAGTTGTAAATTGCCTTGTTATATTTTATTATTCATTTTAGTCTATATTCAAGTCATTTTCACAATTAATTTTCTTTAATTAGCAATTAACACTAAAAACTTTTTTTAAATTGGCTGCTTTGATAATTAATACAGTGCCATAGAGTTCTGTAGAGGCCATATGTTAACGGGTGCTTTTGCTTGCCTAAACCTCTGTTTTGTTATCACAGTAGCCAAGAACTATACAATGTAAGTAAATTGGTTATCTATATTCTAAGACTAGCACATAGTCTTATTGACTTCTTTAATAGTAGCTATTTGAATGATTAAGTTGTCTTTTCTCTCCACGTCTTCTTGGATGAAAATAAACTTCTATACATTCTACTACTTTCAAGTGCAAATGGTTCTCCAAAGAAGTGGTAGTTTTCATCTCATTCAGTATCCAGACAAAGAATCTGCCCAGAAATGTGTGTCTATACTTCAGAACAAACATATCAAATATTTTATTCACATGCCCTTACTACACACCTTTGACTGAGTGCTTATCTTGTGAAGTCTCATTAGACAGTGTAATTGTGGCAGGAGTGTGATCTTGTACCTGTGAAGCAGTCTTCACAGTGGTGAAGACTTGGTGGTGGGAAGAGCAACTAATTGGGTCAAACACACATATTGTAAGCTGTTTGTACTCATTAAATTGCCAGCTACAAAACTTCTGCCCCATATCAGATTCTTTAAGCAATATAGCAATTTATTGAAAGCCTTTATGTCTACCTCTCACTGTAATGGGCAGTTCATAGTATAAGAATTATCTTAAAACACACATACAAATAACATCACATTATATTTGCTGTATTAAGCTTCTCACTCCTACTTAAACTGATTTGATATTGGTCATTGATGATAATTCCATAGGTATTTGTTCTTCAGAATTCAGTTGACTCAGGTTGAAATGTTAGGAGGGATGTTGGGTGTTCCTAAGTGATATCTTTTATGTTGTTGAGATTTTTACAAAATCAGTTCTCCTTTGTTTTATAAAGAGACTGGAGAAAATACTTTCTTTAAATGGATGGCAATCTGCTTGTTTTCATTACAACTCAAGATACTATGTAACTGTTTTTTTAGTTGTATTTAACCTAGCCTGTAACTGCTTTGGGTAGAAGGGCCACTAATGTGCATGAGAGTGGAATTTGAAAGAACACACAGAAGGAACTTGACTCTTCTCAGGAGTAAAGTATCTCAATGCTTTCTTTTCCAACAATAACCTGATTTTTCTGTGTGTTAGTACACATTTTCCAAAACCCAGCAAGAAAGGATTACAACGGCAATGAGAGAAAACTAGTTTCTTTGGAAAGATGAAGTAACATGTGGGGGAAGGTAAAACTCCTAAAATTGTAAATTTTATCTTTTTTTTTTCTCTCTAAGCAATAAGACAAAAAAGAAACCTTGTCAAGGTTAAATTAAGCTTGAATGCCATTTTTCATAGAAATGTAGATTTTTACTTCAAGGTTTTCTTTTCATTTGAAAATAGTTCATTAAAATCTCTTTGGCTCGAGTTCCAAAATGATGTTCATCTGCCAAAATTTTAAGAGAATTAATCTCCATGTTAATATGAAATGTCTCACACTTGATAACCTCAAAACCACTGTTCTCTTCTCAATTCAGTGTGATGGGTTAGGGTTAACCAGCCTGTACGTATACAGTGAAGGCCTCTTTGTACTGACAGTCAAACAGGGACGGTTCAGTGTTTATTTTTATTTTTTTTGACACCCAGAGTCTTATACAATCAAAATAAGTTCTCACAGTTTTTATTGCAGGAATTTCCACCTTTATGTCCACTTAGATGTTCATTTGCTTAGTCACAGGCTTATACAAGAACAGCATTGCTTTATATATTATTGAAACCATGGTTTGGACATCAGAGCATGGACACTACCTACTCATTCGTGGTCTTGTTAGAGTTGCAGCATGTGCCTCATTCCAATTATAGTGCTACATACCTAAATCTTAGTGCTTGGGACACCTGTGAGTTCCAGCCTGGTCTGCAACACATGGTGAGTTCAGTCCAGTTGTGGCTACATGGCGAAACTCCTCCTTTATCTTCCCAAAGGACAAAAATGTTAGCAGCTCCTGCCTTACACAAACTATCTAAATTATAATCTTCAGTGTGTGTTACCTTTATGTGGGAGATCTGTATTTTATAATAGACTGGTAAGCACTGCTTATTGCATAAGCCTGTGTTCTTCAATTTTGGGCCCTGGACATTGTCAGTTTATATTCTGTCGAAGGGTATACTGAGTTACACGTAGTCTTATATATTGGCTTGTCTGTTACCCATAATTGAAGTCACTTTCTTTAAGAGATGTTGCATATTTTTTGTTTTCATTTTTTCACAAAAGTACATTGTTCAAACCAAAAATCAGTTTCTTCCACTGTATTACCTTCATAAGGAAAAAATCTAAATTTTAAATACATTTTAAAAAATAATTTGAGTGTCCTCAGGAGCACCTTGCAATTGAACATGCCATCTGCCTTACTTTTCTTCACAGACTTGAGTGACTTCTAGGGTACTTCCCATTCAATCAGAGCTCCCACCCATTAAACCCTTCCCTGTAGGTTTTGAACCTCTCTATTCCTAGTGTATTTAGTTAGCCAAATAAAAAGTTGTTTTGTTGTTGTTTGTTTTGTTTTGATTTTCTTTGAAGCTTGCTAGATTGCTCAGTCTTTAGACACACGTACCTGGCAGTCTCAGCAATTTAATTTCAACCCCAAGAACCTTCATGTGAAAATAGAATAAACAAACTGACTCTACAAAGTTGTCTATTTACCTGGACACCTACCCTGTGGCACATGCCACCTCCACTCTCCACACACATAGGTTTTACACACAGTAATAAGAATAAAGTAATAATAAATAAAACACAATTATTAAAATGCATTTATTTCTCACTTTTCTCTAAGATATGTAATGTCTTCTTCAAGAAGAAGCTTTCCTCTAATTAGCTCCTCAAAGGGGTTATTTTGGTATTTAGGTACAAAAGATAGCATTCATTAGCTGCGAGATTTCAGAGTCACACATCCATGAAAGATTCACCCATGTGTTTCTGTATAGTCTCTTGCAATTCTGGAGGGTAGTAAATTTCATGATTTCATGTCTAACTATGTCAGGAGTGATCTACATCTAGGCTATGATTAATTGTGTGTAGGTTGCTTCTACCTATAGCTTGGAAGGATAGAGTAAGGACCGGGAGCGAAAGAAATGCTACTCTGTCTTTTATGGGCTTATTTTCATAGAAATGACTCACTATATGCAGCCAAAACAAAAAGTAAGAAATGATAGTGTATGAACAACAGGAAGCCAGACCACAGAGCCATCTGAAGCTTACAATAGGGTGTTATCCTTTCTTCATGGTGTGTCATCTTCTAACAATAGGATAAGTTCAGCATCTCATACAATAAGTAGGACTACCTGTATAATAATTGGTGTTCTGACTTACAATGCTTCCAGCAATCAGCTCCATAATTCATATCATTGTGAGTCCTGCTCATTGTGAATTCATATTATCTTTAAATAATTCCACAAACAAAACTAGAGAAAATTGTGAAATTCATTGATCATCTTCCTTCAGTACAACGTGTACTAGTGAGGCCATTCATATGCAGCAGATAATGTCTTAATGAGGCCATTCTTAACATACAAGGTGATTTTCCATTCTTTTCCTTAAACCTGTTCTGTGTTCCTAAAAGAACACTGTAGTTTTGTCTGTGAAGACTTGAACAACAAAACATTTACCACTGGTAGGACACTGATGACAGACCAAAATAATGATATCCCCAAAGTTACCTCAAAAGTAACCAGTGAGTTTATTGAAGTTGATTATAGAAGTATGGGTGACTCAAAAACAGCACCATTACCTAAAAGCTCAACCCAGCATGAGTGAAAGTCACAAAAGCTTTAACTCTGCAGCTCCTTGCACATTGTATAGACAGCTTGGCTATCAGGGACCACTCTATCTAATAATTGTTATTGCTTATATGACAGTGCAGTGGTTACTATAATTTCAAGACCTTCCTGAAGTGTATGAGTTATTTCCAATCTTGAACTTTGTAATTTCTGTTTTCTTTCCTACCTCAGTCTCGAGGAACTTTTCTTCTGCATAGAATATTCCAATTCAAAATAAAATTGCTAAGTAATATCAAATTGAAGAGTGGAACAGAGAAAAGAATGGAGGGAGACAGGTGGGCAGTGAAGAGGGAGTTAGGAGAAAGGAGAGAAGAGAGGAGAAAAAGGGAGAATTGACATTCTGTCAGGCACCTGTGACATTTTGGTAAACCATATCTGCATCTGCATTCCAGCTAATACTAGCTGTGTAATTCTCTACTAGACATAATTGGATGACAATGAAGTGAAAGTTTAAATGTGTCCGTTCCTTGTGTAAGAAAAAAAAAAACCTTGTACTTCTAAACTAAATTGATGCGGAATGATCAAGCACATTGTAATTTGTACCCATCATAAAATATTGTACAGAAATATGGAAGGAAAAACTGCCAATACAGTGAATAATGTAAATGAATCTCTCAAAAATATATACCTATTGGAGAACCAAAACAGAGTATTATCTGTACTGTACTTCATTGGCATACATTTTTAAAGTGGACAGGACTAGTTCTCGGTACTTGAAGTCATATTAGTAGTTGTTTAGCAGCGAGTACAAATGCAAAATATACCACAGAGGTGTGAGGAATATGCTTGGGATATGAAGGATATTTTATATGTTGGGAGAATAATTTCAAGTTATGTATGCTTGGCAGAACAATCATACAAAGTAAATTAAATTGATATTATATATGTTGTAATTCAGCAGTCAACTTTTTAAATCTAAAATGTTTCTGTAGGCACAATTTTATTAACACGTGTTAATAAGCTTTAGAAAGTATTACAATGTCTAGAACTATTCTAATTCTGTACCAGTTAGTGCTTATCACATGTGAGGCCCTGAGGTTAGGTGCCAGCACTGCTGCTTCCCACAAAATGAGAATGTGATGTGTGTTTCAACCTGAAAATTCTGATTCATGTACTTTCTTACCACAGTGAAATTTGAATCTTGCTGATTATCATTTTATATCTGCAGAATGTGCCTCAGAAGTTTGAATTTTATGATTATTGCTGTTTCAGTTGGCATACTGCCAAATATAGAACATTAGACCTGGCCCATTTGCTTACTTTTAATTACCTTTTGTACTTCTTTTAACTCGATTTTTTGTGTCTTATATAGTGCCTACAAATGAAGGCACATAAACATAAAAAAGGTGCTTACCACATGTTCTGAAGAGTCCCCAGGACGACATTTCATGTACTCGTGTATAAACTATCACTTGCCCTCTGCTAATGATTTTTTTTTCTCTTCTCACCTCTAGTTAGACCTTATGCTGGCTAAGCCATTTTATTCTATAGTTCATAATTCAACCTCATACAGCAGTGTGTCTCCTGTTGGGATCCGCTGGACCTTGTGTTGCAGCTATCTTTGCTAGTTGCAATACTGGTATCCATGCACTGTTTCCATGGTGATTCACTGTTGAACTGGACCAGAATGCCTCCTCCATCCTCTTTTCATTTTTCTTTTGTGCTTTGTTACAACTTCCTATTGAAATAGATCCTTTCTTTATCTATAAGCTCCTTTCCTGATATCTCTTTGCTCCATAGGACTTCAATGTGAATTCAAAACCAGGTTAATCTGAATGCCATATTTCATACTTCACTGAAAATGCCCTCTCTTGGGCTGAAACAGAAGCTGTTATTGGGTCAAGATAGCACATTGTTCTCTGTCTTTTAGGCTGTTCTTTTTCAAGGAGACTTTCAGCTCCTTTGATGAAAGATTTCTCTAATTTCATTTGTCCTGAACTACAGATACCCACATTCCATTCTACATTTTCAGATTACCAGGAAGTTTCCTACTGTATTATCTAATTTTCAGTCAACTATGACTCTACCTTTACAAAGATTTCAAGTCCTAGGTAACCATGACATCCTAGACAGGACACATGAAGAGGTCCCTTGAGTCTGTCCCCATAAATCAGTGAGGACGTATCTACTCAGTGTCTTCCTTCATGCTGTAAAACAGTTTTGCTACATTAGTATATCAGGCAATATCTCCTCGTAAAAGAGATACATACTGATATATGATAAGACAAAAACATTTAATTAAAAGGTGACTCAGACAGTTTTGTTGTGAAGTTTATACTTTAGATAGGAAGCCATACTTTGTATCAACTTTATACTTTAGATAAACTTTATACTTTAGATATACTTTAGATAGAGATAATTTTTCTGAATACCAGACATTTGGGTAAAATGTTGAGGCCTTTTAATACCTTTATATTCCACTTTGAACATATTGAATGTAATTTTTCATACCAATGTATGCTTAGCAACTCAGTGTGCAGCAAAATGCATTTAGTGATGAGCAGTGATTAGGTGTGAGTGTTACATATTCTTAAATTCCCCATCTTTAAACTCTAAATATGCTGTTCTATTAGTAAAACAGTTCAAATCTAGGCTTGCATTTCATGACTAAGCCCTTTTGCAGATAATTTTTGGCTTATTTGCTATCTATCATAGGTAAGCTACAGTGGTACCTTAATTGGCCTGTGTAGGCTATTTGTGTAGTTACTTAGTAAAACTTATAAAACAGCAACTAAGTGGAAAATGCACACTCCCAGAATCATTTTCTTGGTCGTAATTGTTCTAATATTCATTCAGTATTGTCCTCGAAACCTAACAGAACTTGGATTCAGAGACTTATATTGTCTACAGTTAACTGCACACTGGGTGAATTGAGTCAGTACATCAGTAATCTCTAGATTACTATTTAATTCTCCATTGAACAACCATTTTAGGCCATACACTGTGTAAACGTGATCTAGGCTGAAATAGAATATAAGATATAATAGTGAAGGTGATACCTGACTGTGTCACAGATGCAATGCTGCATTTTCTCTTAAATATACTGGTTATGTGACATTTAAAGACATATAATAGTTTAATTTATGGTATATTAATTATTAGGAACCAGAGATGATGTCAATTTTAAATATTATGGTTATATTCTTTATGTATAATATATGCCTCCAGGTAGTAAACAAGAAGTCTGAGTTTTAATCTGTTTGGATTCCATTTATTCACCTACAGTGTATTTTCAGCTTTTCATGGAGAAGTTTTCACCTAATCTATACCCACACAGCTTGTTTAGCTTGTCTTGTATATGGTTCCCTCACTAGGCAGATTGTGTAGTGTAGTGAAATGAAAAGCTCACTTCCTTACTATTATATTTTGAATACTTTGTTCAGGGTTGGGACAGGGTGAAACTGAATGCAGTCCGTACTGACAAGGCATAAGTCACCTATTCCTCCTGACCAAAATCCTTCTCAAAATCTCATATTTATTTTGTGAAGGAACAGCTAATACACTAAAGAGTTACTGTAAAAGTTGACTGTGATTGTTTGGATAAGACTCATTTAACAGAACCCCATAAGCCACAAGGAGATATTAACATATCTTCTTTGCCTTCTTTCTCTTCCAAGCTATTCTTTTTGTTCTTGTCATTGCTTTATTTTGATGACTAAATTATCACATTTCAGATAAGGTTGTTTGAATGATATACACCATATTAAGGTCTGAAATATGGAATACTGGTTTAGAACACTTATTGTTCTTGTCAAGGACTTGGATTTAGTTTTTAGAACCCATGTTAGGAGACTCACAGAAAGAAAAGAAAAGACTTTGTTCCCATGATGGCTCAAATGCCCAGTGTAAGGGAATTAGAGGGTGGAGAGGCAGGAGTGGGTGGGTGAGTGGGGAATACCCTTGCTGAAGCAGGAGAGGGGAGGTTGGATTGGGGTTTGGGGAGGGGAAACAGAGAAATTGGATAATTTTTGAAATGTAACTCCAGTTCCAGAGAATCTGATACCCTCTTATGGCCTTTGTGGGTACTTTGATACAGATGATATAAAAACATACCGTCTAATATATATATATATATATATATATATATATATATATATATATATATA
>JANHMN010000004.1:66863863-66905927 GCA_030674055.1 Rhabdomys pumilio
TGTGTGTGTGTGTGTGTGTGTGTGTGTGTGTGTGTGTGTGTGTGTGTGTGTGTCTTTCATTACCTCTGGCTATTACAGTTTTCCAGCCTCTTTTTCCTTGAGATTTCTTTAACTCTAAGGGGAGGAATTTGATGGAGACTCCAAATTAGACTCTCTCACTGTATATTGTCTGGTGGTGGGTCTCTGTAGGTTTGATGTGCAGTAAGAGAAAGCCTTCCTAATGGTGATTAGCCATGCCAGCTGAGAGATGGCCATTTATGGAGAAACATATTTTTAATAGCCACAAAACAGGGATTTTAAAATAAGTATTGCATATTTATATCTATTACTTTTATATAAAATTTCTTACTATATTGTATTTTAACAATATGGTCATTTGAATAGGTTCAAATGACTACCTCATTTTGGCGTGATCTCTCTTTTAATATTTATATTTATAACTTTATGATTTCTCTTTCATATTTCCTTTTTTCAACCATAAATTTCAAATTTCCTTTGCTAACACACTTTCTTCACTGAATTGAATTCATTTACATGTGTCTTTCTCATGCATTTTTTCCTTTTAAATGTGTGAATTATGTTATTTTTGTTATCTTAGCTGTTAAATTTTTTAAAGTGAGAATCAGCTATCATCATGAGAAGTCTTCAGTATTGTAATTTGATCAGTTTGCTTTTATGTGCAAGGAGTGGGGAGGCTGTATATAAGTTTTAAGTGTACATCTTATATTCTTGCAATTGTATTCATGGGATTTAACGATATTTTAAAGACTCTTTATTGAGTATACATAAAGAAATGAGCAATGTTTCATAGGTATGACCATAAAAGACTGCATGTTTTAAGTTAAGTATCTATATTTTTCACTGGATAATACAGCATAATAAAAATGTACAAGTCAAAATCTTACCTATAAAATTCCTTGTCTTTAAGGTATTCATATTTCAATGGTCATTTGGAGAATAGAAATGTTCTTTTCTTATTTGTAAGTTGGAAGATATGTCTCATTGGACTTTCAACACTGAATTTGTTAATCTGATAAATTAATATGTACAAGCCAGTTGATTTTGGATGAGTGAATGGTGTGAAAAGATATAGTGGATATTGAACTGTCTAATTATGGCTTTCTGTCAATAAAGGAATTGAATAAATGATGATGACTGAGATAGAAAAGGATGCTATAAAAGTAATATTATGATTTTGCAGAATTAAATAATGTATTATAAACTATAATTATTTGCTGTCCCTCATTACATATATGTTCACACATATGTACACATAGGTAATAGATATTAGAACTTTTAACATATATCAATATCTGGATTATATTTCCAATGGAGGATCTTTCTTGCTCTTTATCAGTCAGTTTCATAAATTGATCACTGGAGATAGTTCCCCAAATAAGAACTCACACATAACTGAGTTCGTAGTAACAAATCCTGTAGGGTGTTGAAGACAAAATTCTAAACAGTTCTGTGAGTTGTACATTCACGAATGACTTTAAAATATTGCAAAGTACAATTGAGATTCAGCTTAGCCAAAAGCATGAGCTTTGAGTGGTGATTGTGTCTACCTCAGCACGGAGCTGATGCATCACAAAGCAGTATTGGGACTTGTTAACACTTCTCCCTGTTGAAGGAAGCCACAGGCTACTGGTCATGCTAATTGATGCTACTGTTTTTCTTCTGTGTGATGGTGAAGACTAAGCTGCATCAGGAGGCACAGCAGGAACCAAATGAAGATTGCAGATTTAGAGCATATAGGAAACAGGAAAAAGAAAAGGGGTCGAAATTATTTCAAATATCCATAGACAAGTATACATTTTAAACTACATAAAAGAATGGAACTTCCAAGAGTAAGTGTTGGCTACTGTCTTGTTTTAGTTTTACTATTTGTATATTTGCGTGAATTGTATGTGTGTTTCTGGTTGTTGATGTGTGAACATGCAGGGACCAGAAGGGTTTGGGTTTCTTTCTCTATTGCTTTCTTTCATATTTTGTTCATGTGTATTTATTTATGGGATGTATGTGTGTCTGTGTGTATGTGTGGGGGTGTGCTTGTGTGTGTGAGTGTGTGTATATTATGCATGACTGCTTACTACAGCAGTCAAATGAACAGAGAAGTTGTGGGAATTGGTTCTTGCCCAGCAATCATATTCAGATATCATGATTAGCAAAAGTGAACAGTACTACATTTCTTTCCTTCTCTCCTTCTTTCTTTCTTTCTTTCTTTCTTTCTTTCTTTCTTTCTTTCTTTCTTTCTTTCTCTTTTTCTCTTTCTTCCTTTCTTTCTCTTTCTTTCTTTCTTTCTTTCTTTCTTTCTTTCTTTCTTTCTTTCTTTCTTTCTTTCTCTATTCCTTCCTTCCTTTCTTTCTTCTTTTCTTTTTGTCCTTCCTTACTTTTTCCTTGCCTGCTTCTCTTCTTCTCTTCTTAATTCCTTTTTGCTTCCTTTCATCCATAATTCCTTTCCTCCTCCCTCTCTCCTACTTTCTTTCCTTCTTGCTTGCTTTTTCTCTCTTGCTTTATCCCTTCATCCTTTCTTTTCTCCTTTTCCTTCCTGATTCCTTTTTTCTCTCTTATTGAGATAGGGCCTTTGACTGAACCTGGAGCAGTTATAGGTACATGTCACCATACCTCGATAGTTCTTGTGGTCTTGGGATGCACACTCAGATCCTTATGATTGTGTAGTCTCGAAGTGTTACTTTTTATTGTCTCTCAGCTCAAGGTCAAATACCCCAGCTACATGAACTAATCAATAAAAGTGGAAAAACTCTTTGTTAACAGATTTGTTCAATCTACACACTGTGTTGGTGGCTGAGAAGTTCAGTAACAGTTTATGTGTATATTTACTGATGTTTCTGAAGTTTTCTAGGATTAGTATTTTTGTATTTAAAACATTATTCTTATGGGTTCAACTTTTCTTTAGTACTTGCAATGGAGATTTCATTTGCTATGCAACTGAATACATGTTGGCTGGGTTTTGCTATCATTTAAGAAACCTACTTATAGAAAAAACATGGTCCCTTCAAGGAATTGCCATATTTAAGCCAGCCATAGACAAGATGAAGACGATACAAATAATCTGACCTCAAAACACTCCAATGTCAGGAAGCTTTGTTATACGTTAAAGTAGTTTAAAATACCCTTCCATAATTTGATATTATAATGCATATCTGAAAAGAAAAAAGGAGCCATGATGCAAAACAATTTTAATGTTGCTATTATTGTGAATGTATAATTTATACCTGACTGAAGAGCTTTTAAAAAAAGCACACTAATGAACAATCCTTAACTAATCCTGTAGTATCATGTTGGAATCATATGAAAAGTGTCATTCTTTAGTGTCTTTGACATTATTTGTCAAAGTAAAACAGCTAACAAAATATGTCTCAAATTGTAGGCTTATTAATGGTCTTAGCAATCTATCCTAAAGGTTAGCAGAAATTTCCTGAACCAATCACTGGTCAGATTTTCAAAATCTGATAAAAAGTATAGTGAGGTTTTGGCATTTGAGAGCAACATGGAAATGATACAAAGCTGGTCTTTTATAAAATGAATATCTAAAATCTAAAAGAAACTTTTAAAACTTTATTCTTCACCCATATATTACATCTCAACCATAGTTTTCCTTGTTCGCCTCCTCCTAGTCCCTCCCATCTCCCTTCTTCTCCAGATCCACTCTGCCTTTTCCTTTCAGAGAAGAGCTGGCCTCACAGGGATACAGAGATATCAGCTGAACATGACATAATAAGTTACATTAAGACTAGGCACAAACCTCACGTAAAGGCTAGATAAGGAAACCCACTAGTATAAAAATGGTTCCAAGAGCAGGCAAAGCATTACAGACAACCCTCCCTTTCTCTGTTAGGAGTCCCACAGGAACATAAAATTACACTACAATAGCATATATACTGAGGACGGGGCTCAGACCCATGCAGACTCCCTGATTATCACTTCAGTCTCTGTGAACCGTGCTTAGTTGATTGTAGGATCCATGTGCTTGTGGTGTCCTTGACACCTCTTACAGAGACCTTTAAACACTATTCTTACAAGATATGATATGTCCTGTGCAATCTTTTGGATCTCAGGACAAAGAAAAAGTATTTGCTAACCATAAAATAAGTTGATGATATTTTTGCAAATATTAATTGGGAAGATGGTGTAATGTAATTAATTTCTATGATAATACTGAAAAACCCAGTAAAAGAGCCATGCTTCATAGCTTTAGTGAGGAGATGCTAAATCACACAGTGCATGGTGAGCAGCTAAAGTGATAGGCCAGTTGATCACTATGATCCAACATGGAAAAAAGTATTGGATGGCAGATGCTCCCAGGAGTCAATGTAGGGTGACATTAGTGGAGATGCCTAACAATGGAACCTAAAGCAGCCAAGTACTGTAGCCAGGCAGGACCTCCAGTGGAAGGATAAGGACACTAGCCTATCCACAAAATCTTCAACCAAAATTTTTCCCTGTCTGGAAGAAATGCAATGACAAAGATGAATGAAGAAATGGCCAACCAATAACTGACCCAACTTGAGACCAATCCCATAAACAATCCCATAAGCACCAGTTCCTGACACTATTAAGATATTCTGTTATACTTGCAGACATGAGACTAGCTTAATTGTCCTCTGAGACTTCTATTCAAAATCTGACTGAAACAGATGTATTTAACCACAGCCAAACATTGGATGTAGGTTGAGGACTCTTATGGAAGAGTTTGGGGAAGAATTGATGGCCCTGAAGGGGATAAGAACTCCACAAGAAGACCAACAGAGATAACTAAGCAAGACTCTTCAGAACTCTCAGAGACTGAGTCACCAACCGAAACCAACCACAAGCTGAACTGAGCCTTCTGGCACATATGTAGCAGACATGCTTCTCAGTCTACATGTGGGACCTCCAACAACTGGAGCAATTGTTATCCCTAAAGCTGTAGTCTGACTGTGGTATCCATTCCTCAACAGGACTGCCTCTTCTGGCCTCAGTGGGAGAGAAGGCACCTAATCTTAAAGAGACTTGATGAGTCAGGGTGGGGGAAAGCCTTTCAGAGAAGGGGTGGGTTTTCTGAAGGGAGGTACTCTGTGAGCGGTAATTGGGAGGGAGGGTAGTGTTGGAGATACAAAGAAAGTAAGAAAGCAAGGTTGCAAAGAAGGAAGGAAGAAAGGAAGAAAGGAAGGAAGAGGAGGAGGAAGAAGAGGAGGGAGAGGAAGAGGAGGAGGAGGAGAAAAAGGGAAAGGAAGGGAGGAAGGAAGGAAGGAAGGAAGGAAGGAAGGAAGGAAGGAAGGAAGGAAGGAAGAAAAACAGATCAGACACTGGGTTGTGATGATTTTCAGCTTTGTCCAGGTGGATGCCCAGATTGATGTAAAGCATTTGCAATGATATTCTGAGTTCATTATATCAATGTATAGTTTGGTCCCACTGGAAATGTTTTGCTGGGGATGAGATAAAGATCAAACTTACAAAGTAGCACTTATAGAACTCTTTTAAAAAATCAGTTTAAATTCTTATTGCTCATACAATTCTGTCTTCCATTCCATTCCTAGTCATCCAAAGCTCTACAATCTTGGGATCTTTCAGGGGCATACTTTATATTTTTTGTTCTTGGTTTTTATTTATGAAAATGATTAAAGGTTTCATTTTCTTCCTAATTATGAAGTTTACAGGAAATACCTTCTGATAAAAATAGCAATGTACCTTATATTTTAAACAATCTGTCTACATAGAACTTAAATACTTTTATTGTTAAAATATCACTTTACTGTTATTTAATATTCTGATATTACTCAGAAAAAAAAACTCAACTGCGGAGAGAAAGCTAAGGGAAGTGAAATAAAACTGGCAATTTTCCTAATTAACACAGCAAGCAAGTTGTCTCACTTCAGCATGTGGCGGGTAATTGTACACAAAATACACAAGGCCTGCTAGGGCTGATGACATTAA
Organism: Rhabdomys pumilio; assembly: GCA_030674055.1. Lineage (NCBI taxonomy): Eukaryota > Metazoa > Chordata > Mammalia > Rodentia > Muridae > Rhabdomys > Rhabdomys pumilio. The sequence goes on from JANHMN010000004.1 coordinate 66,869,804, forward strand.
TTTGATTACTGGTTATTATCACTAGGAATATCATTGCATTCCTAAATTAGCTGAATTATGAATTATGAATTCCTGTTCACCTTGGGAATTGCCTTAATATTCTTTGTAAAGTGTTTAAATTCTTTTCTTTATACTTTAGTATTTCATATTTATATTCAATGGTATGAAGTTACTATTCATTCCCTCAAGCTTGTCCCAAGACTACCTAAACATGTGTCTTTTCTTTGTACTTTAGTATTCTCCATGCATATCCAATGGCATACCATATCTACTCCCTTAGGCTTGTACTGAGAACACCTAAACAGGTATCTTTCTTACCTTCCCATCCTTTCTCTTCTAAGAATTCTTCTAAGTCCACTTTGTGCTGCTCCACATGCATGGTGTAGTTCATTTACTAGATCTTGGCATCATACCAGTAGCCACATCCTCAAAAAAGATTATTTTTCCTTCTCCAGCAAGTATTAATTGCCAACAGATCTTCATCAAGGGATAAGGCCTAGAGATCAGTTATGCCATCTGTGCTGGAATTTTTGCTTGCTTGACCTTATATTGGTCATGTGCAGGTTCATGTGCTGTGGGTTCCTGAAAGTGACAGATGCTCCATGTTCAGAAGATGGCATTTTATAGCTCTCTTCCCCATCCTCCAGATCATACCCCCTCCATACTTTGTTCCTTCCTTCCCTTACCATTTTGTTGCTTTAATCATTTAGCAGAGTAGTAATATGTAGTTTTGCCCTAGATCCATAGCCAAAGTAGTCTCAGATTCTTTGCCAACTGAGCTGTATAAGCATTGATTTTAGCTCATGGAGTGAGCCTTAATTCCAGTTAGTAGTGGTTGGATACTCTTACAACTTTGGTGCCAGTATTACTTGAGCATATCTTGCAGGCAGGTCACTAGTCTAGATCAGACGGTTTATGGCTGGGTTGATGTTGACCTTTGTCCTCTGGATAGTATGCCAGCTATCTTCCAGTGACATCAGTGCTAGTTAGTATGGTTGAAGACACCAGCTCAATTTCTTCATGTTTTTTTGTGTTGTGTTGGGGTTGTCTTCAACTATAGGGACCTTAGGTCCATTTGAGGAATGCAACCAAACACCTCAGCAATATCCTGGGTTGTTTGGGCCTATAGATGGAGACTTTTTGATCAAACTTTCATTGGATATAACCCATCCCTGACACTGGAGGTACATTTAGTGGTAAGAAATGTCTAATTGGGACTTCGTGTTCGTGGTTATTTATTAATTCCAATTTAGATTTCTTTTGTATATGTATATGTTTTAAGAAGCTTCTAATATATTCAGTTTCAATACTACCATTCAAATAGCCCTTAGTTTAGTTGTGCATCTCCATATCTCCTTAGTCCCTTATTCTCTCCCTCTCCCTGTATTATTCTTCTGCTTTAATCTACCTCACCGCCTCAACACTGCTACCTACCATGTGTAACCATTGTCAAATATGTTTCTACATCTTTTCTGAGATGTGAGCAAATGCTTGTACTGACATTCATGTTGTCAGTTTGACAGGTTGCCTAACATTATCTGGTCTTACGACTTATTGAATACTTCATTGCCATCCAGTGGCCTGGATGTGTTCTCTACTTTTGTAGAAGTTACAGAACTACATTTATCATGCTAATTTATACTTTATTAAAATAGAACAATGATGGTTACTCCTTTGGTTTTTTTTTATCTTCTTTCAAATTGAATAATATCTCACATAATGAAAATGGCAGTGCACAGTTTGTTGCTCGTTTACACCATACATCAGAACATGTAGCAATTTCAGTTAATATAATTACTTCTACAGAGATGAAAATTGGGCACTGGATTCATTTTTACTGGTCAATCTTTTTTTAAGCACAAACATTTCATGCCTTAGATGAGTAAGGGCTAGTAAGCCACCTTCCCATTAGGATTTTAGTTTTAAAATGGTGTCATCATGGATACCATACCTAGTTCTGTAAGTCTAAAATTTTGTGTAACACAAATGAATCCTTTGTAAAACTTTATGGCATAAATATATTCAAAACTAATGATAATTCTTCACTCTATCATCTATCTATCTATCTATCTATCTATCTATCTATCTATCTATCTATTTATCATCTATCAATCTACACTTGCCTGTGTATTTACCTGTTTATCTATCATTTATTTAACTTTAAATCTAAAAGTCTTCCTTAATATTTGTGATGAGCATACATATAATATCCTTCAAAAATCAATGTCATTTACACAAATAACTTCTGTTAGATTAGAAGCTTCCAGGAAATGTTAAAATGCTCATTAAAGCTAACCTGAACATGAACAGGACTTTTAACTCATCCTACTTGTATTCTGTAAGTAAAATTTATAACATTAAAGCACAGGGCATTGCTTTTTTCTATATTTGGGGGATGCTGAATGTATTTTAGTGATGCTATAGGCATCCTATAAGTGTGAACTTGCTTGTTTACATTAATAAAATATCATATATTAATGCATAACTAGAGAATTTCATGCATGCATGATGTATTTATATCATTATTCTTCTTTTCCCCTCTTTCCAATTTTTCTCTTGCCCCTCCCAAAATTCTATCATTTATTCTTTAATTTTATCATTGCACACACACATTTATGAATATAACCTACTGTGGTAATTTAGTATTGCTCATAAATGCATGTGTTCAAGGGTGGTATTTTCAGATTCGCTAACCTATCATCGTGATAGAGGGCTCATTTCCATAGAAGACCTATACTCTTCTCTTTGCAACCATTAATTGCCTATAACTCTAATTCTAGGGATGAAGTCTTATGAAAAGTTTTCCATATACTTAAGTATGTCAGTGGTGTCTTATTTAGGCAATCATATTGTAGAGATTTCCTAAATTCAGGTTTCCTCTCATAATATAAGACTGTCTCTCAACAAACAATGTAAACTGGTCCTCTAGCTGTTAAATATCTTTCCAACTCCACTTTCACAATATTACCTGAGCTATAAGTATATTGTAGATATAATAATCAGGCTAGGTACCCCATAGTCAGTTGATCCCTATATTTTGACTAGTAATAGCTTTCTATAATGGTTTATGTCTGCTATACAAGTGTCTTATTCTTATAGTTTAACATTTTAGCATCTAGTCTATTGATTACCAATAAGTGTACTGATTTTATATTGCTACTGTAACAAATTACTACAAATATAGTGACATGAAACAATTAAAATTCATGTCACATTTCTGAAATACAAATCCATGCTGGGAACTCACTAGGTAAAAAGCCAGGTGTCGCGCCCACCCGACCAGCAAGCAGACGCAACATGGTTGGATTCTTCTCAACAGTCTTTATTGTAGGAACTCTTAGTGCATTCTATGGGGACCCCCAGCAGCCAGAGAGCACTGCTTATATAGAGGAGCAGGGATTGCCATTCACGGATTGGCTAAGGCCTCAATACCTCATTAGCATATACCCACTTGGAAGGGGTATACGCCAGAATCGTGCTGACGCATGTACAGAATAATTGTTTACCAGAAAAGTCTGACAAGGCAGGCAGGCAGTTGGCGCCATCTTCGAATGTCGGCTACCGACATCCAGGTAGAATGTCATTCTTCTAGAGGCTATAGAGAAACCTGGAGGGATTGGGTGGTAAAAGTCAGAACTTAAATGCCAATGTTGATCACTAGACACAATGTCTCAACATTCATTGTTCAGTCTGTGATTGTGTCCACCATTCATGCTGAATAGTCAATAAGTTCAAAGGGATGACAATCCACGATTTGTTCTGAATTGAAAATGTCATCCCTTATGCAAACCTAATGTAGACTGCATTAGTTTCTTAAATAGAACCAAACATTTGGGAAGGGACATGAGAGTAGCAGTCAGTGACTTGAACTTGTTTATCCTCCTGAAATAATAAAGCATTTTGATTTTCTTCAATATATTGTGCATACTGGCTTAAAAATGACACTTTAAAGTTTTAAATTAGGATAAGGGATATTTTTGTCGATTGTTTTGGTGACAGTTAATGAACGATTTATTTTGTTTTTGAAGCAGATGTTCTCCCTTTCTATTTCAGTCCAATTAAATAACAATAAAAAGCCTAGATATACAAGTGCATAAAAAAAGTATCAGAGTTATTTCCACAATAGACTCTATCTTGGTTGCCTTTGGTGCATTTAACTTAGTAGCTTTTATCTTCACAAATTTACATTTCATATTTATCACTATCTGTAGTGTTTATGGCAAATGAAACAATAGTTAAATTTTCCCTTAGTGTTACTGAACATATGGCATGTTGAGCACATTGTTGATTTTTACAGTGACACTAGTTCTATTTTTTATATATTTTTTCAATATGATTATTTTAAATAAATTTGGAGCTTCAGTGTTGGGAATAAGCAGAAGAAAAAGAAGAATCTGACTTTCATTTGTGCATTATCTAAACTTGAAATGAAATGAATACATGAAATCTTCAAGTGTATGAAGTGAATATATCTGAAACATGCTAGATGTAATCATGACTACAAGAAAAGAGCAATGGAATGGAATGTTTTTCAGTCAATAGAATTCAGTCTCATATTTAGATACTGAATCTCCTATCTAAAATAGAATGTGTTTAATTCAAACCCTGAGACTATTTCATTAAGTTACATATTAAACTTTAAAAAGTGTGATTTAAAAGTATTATCTGAGCACTCGGTGTATCGAATGTATTATACGAAAACAATTCCTCAATCAAAAAGTTATACGAAAATTGCCTTAAGCTGTAAAAATTCCAAGCTGTTGTCATTGGTAAATATCTGACATTGTTTTTTCCAGTGGTGAACATTCTTAAAAGATATCATTAGACTGTTACATCTTATAATAGAAAAATCAATGCAATAAGAAAATTAAATTTTACTAATAGCCTTTAGGCAAAATGCAATGTTAAAGTGCATTTTAGCTTCCCATGTGGTTCACAGGCAAATAGAGAAATGGAATCTGGTTAGCTGCCAGTTCTAAATATGTTTTTTTTTTTCTCTCCTTAGAAGCCAGCAAGATTTCCTATGAATTGAACTGTTTCTTAATGCATTTTCCTGATTATCAATGTGCAAATATTCAAATCTGGTCATGTGACAGGTCAGAAATATGTTGTACATTTAATTAGTTTCCTAGGACAGGAAAGATGGCCAAATAAGCCAAGATGCTTGGGGACAAACCAAGTCTACCATCCTTAGTTTGATGCACAGGACCTTCACTGTGGAAGGAGAGATCAATTTCTAAAAAGTGATATCCAGACACACACTATAGTGTGTATACAAGTCTTCTCCAGAAAATAAAAAAAAAATCAAACAAACAAATGCACAAAATAAAGTTAAATCAATGAAATTCCTCTTGTACTTAAGAAGTTATTCCATGGTACCCAGAAGAGAATAAGCATTAAGAAACACACCCATCTCATGCACAAAGCATTTTTGATAACTGAATCTCAAGGATAGAAAACATGGGGACTAGGAACAGAGAAGAGTTTTGCAGTGAGGACAGTGATAGGAAGAGGCCATCTGGAAAAGAACCAGACAACATCATTTGTGAATGTGTGTCATTACAATAAGCAGTGACTTTTTTTTTTTTGGCAGATAGATACAACTTACAAAAATGGAACTTAGCCTTTGACTATATACAAAGTCGTGTAAAGTCATGTTTTGCATAATTGACATTGTATAGGTTAGTTTCTAGATTATAAATAAAACCATTCCTGTCTTACAACTGCCTTTCTACTACTATAGTGTCTTAAAAATTAATTTACTGTCCTTTTAAGATGCAGTGACTAGATAAAACATACCACTATACACTTTACTTCATTTTAAAAATAATGGAAATTGTGGCTAAAGAGATGGCTCAGAGGTTAAGAGCACTGGATACTCTTTTGCAGGTCCTGAGTTCAATTCTCAGCAACCACATAGAGGCTCATAACTTTGAGGAGATCTGGTGCCCTCTTATGGCCTGCTGGCACACATATATACAGCAGAATGCTGTATATATGATATATAAATAAATCTTAAAACAATAATAAAAGCTTTTTTTGTAAAAGAATTTTCAAATAAAAAAATATCATGTGCATATTAGCCAGACCCAAAGTTTATGCCTCAGAATGAACTTCTACACAGAACAGCCAATATGAAGCTGTGGAGTTTTGCACTATATCCTACACTTTCATGATCAAATATATTTTTATGCACTAACTGTAAGCACAATGAAAAATCCATGACAGAGTTAAAAGTAGAAAAACAATTAACTTTATGTCACTTTTCATGACTTATGTGTCTATTACTTGTTTCCATCTTTTGTATAACCTCTTATTTATTTTTTCTTGTTCTCTGTTTTTCCTGTATACTGTACCTGCATGCACAGTTGTGTTTATGTGTAGTCTACTAAGACACACACATGTGTGCATGCATACATATGCATGAGAAAAAAACCGATGTGAGGAAGAACATGCAGTTTTTTCATTCTGATATTCTGTCCACTCATACACATTCTAATTCCATCTATTTTCTGCAAATTTTATGATTTCAGAATGGGAGAAATTACAAGCTATGATTCAGACAACAGGCTAGTACCCAGAATTTACAAAGAATTGCAGAAATTAGTACTAAGGAAATAAAACTGCCAATCAGCAAATGGTCTATAATTTGTGGAGACAGTTTTCAAAACAAGAAACATATTGGCTAATGACTATTTACAAAGTGTTCACTATCCCTGCTATCCAGGGAAATTCAAACTAAAATTATATTGAGCTGCCACTTCTTCTCAGTTAGAAAGGCTATTATTAAAAATCTGACAACAAATGTTGGAGAGAGTTTCGAGAAAAAGGAACCCTTATTCACTGATGATCAGAGTGCAAATTAATGTAGTCATTATGGAAATCAGTTTGGCAATTCTTCAAAAAGTTAAAAAGTAGAAGTACATATGACCCAGACATTTCATTCCTGTGCATACACCCACGGAATTCCCTCCTATAGTCTGTAGAACTTTGCACTTCCAAGTATTGCTGTTTTGTTTACTACAGTTAAGAAAAACAAAACAAACAAACAAAAAACCAAAACAGCACTAATATAGTTATCCATCCCTCCACAGAAAAATGAAAAATGAAACTCTAGTACACATTTCCATGCCGCTCTGAAAACCCTTATCCAATTCCCCCTCTCCTGTTTCTATGAGGGTGTTCCTCCACCCACCTCTCCAGCATCCATGCCCTCTAATTTCCCTATAGGGGGGCATTAATTCTTCACAGGACCAAGGACCTCTCCTCCCATTGATGCCCAACAAGGCATCACATGCAGCTGGAGGCATGGGTGCCTCCATGTGTACTCCTTGGTTGGTGGTTTAGTCCCTGAGAGCTCTGGGGTATCTGGTTGGTTGATATTATTGTTCTTTCTATGGGGTTGTAAACCCCTTCACCTCCTAAAGTCCTTTCTCTGGCTCCTTTATTAGGGACCTTATTGGGGATCTCATGTTCTGTCCAATGGTTGGTTGTGAGCATCCCCTCTGTATTTGTGAGGCTCTGGCAGATTCTCTCAGGAGACAGCTATATCAGATTCCTGTCAGCATGCACTTCTTGGCTTCCACAATAGTGTCTGGGTTTGGTGACTATATATGGGATGGATCCCCAGATAGGGCAGTCTTCACATGTCCTTTCCTTCAGTCTCTGCTCTACACATTGTTTATGTATTTGATCCCGTGAGAATTGTTCTGTGTTCATTTTGATTCTTTCATGTTACTTAATGGTAAGTGATTATGTTTTCAACAGCATCCCTAGTCTTCACAAACCCATGTTAGATTATAAGTAGCATTGCTCATTCTCAGCTTCTCACTTATAAAATTATGATTATCAGTATTTAAAAGAATCAGTGTATGGACAATCTTTTCCTATTGTTACCAATATTCATATCTTGGGAAAATATTATATTGTCTAGTTATAGGAAGATAACCAGTTATTTAGCAGGCTAAAGTATGTTGATTTTATTACTGAATGCTATCAAATAGTTCAAAATAATTCTTATATTTGAGAATTAAGATTTCTATTTTGTTGATATTATTTTACTTGGTTTTCAAGAGCATATTAAACTATTCTGAGGTTGACAACTTTAAATCTCATCCACAAGAACATGTAAAAAGTGGAGCTAAACATCTTATTTTGCAATTAAGCTGAAACAGGCAATTTACTTTAACAGTCAACCATTTTAACATAGAGGGTGGGATAGAATATAGGATGTGGAAAATAGCAAATGCATTATGGATCTGGTTTAAGTTAATGCAAAAATCATGCATTCCTTTTCTTTACAAAGACCTATGATTGTGCAGTTAAGGTATTATGAGGTAAAGTTTTAGTCAGAGATCTATCGCTATGTGGACAGTTCTTGGGGTTAAACCTTGTACCATTTACACTCTGACTTCTTTTGAAAAGTATGTGACATCCACAGATTTTTGATATCCTTGTCCTTGACTTTTTTTTCCCCTGCCACAGCCTGCAGAGTAAAAAGAGCTGAGTTTGTAAGCAGTTCATTTATTTTCTTCAAGGATGAGCTTGTCTTGCTGGGCCTGATACATCCAATATGCAATATCTGGATTCTTCTCAATGCTTTGACAGTATATTGCACCCAAGAGTATTTGATTGCAAGAGAATTATTTCTGAGAGTAAGATAGATCCAAAGCACTTTTTTGATGTTGTTACCCTGTGTGACTGTAGCAAAGGGGGGTGGGTAGTAGCTGTTGTCTTTCTCAGTTTGTCCTCCCAGAGCTTTTTCTTTTGAAAAGAGATATAGCTCTATTTGAATGTGATTGAATCCACTTGTGGTTGCCCTGGTACCTTAACAAGACAGCATCTCCTTAGAGTGATGGCAAGAGTTTTTGTAATGTTGATAGTCTGATTGCTGAGAATTGTTTTCATTATCCCTGGAGATTTGGGAAAAAGCAGAAAGCATGCATTCTTAAGCATATCAAACACTAATTTGTTTTCTTCCATTTTCAAAGAAAATTCCTGTTATATTTTTTAAGATGTATTAATATTTAAGCAAGTTTAGTTGACCACAATCTAGAAATTCATTGTTATAGACTGCTTCATCTTTCTACTGATAAGGAAAAGCAGAACTACTACATGGATTGTCAGTAACTACAGCTTTCATATTTAAAAGGTGCTTTTAATTCAAAATGCACTAATGATTCCTCTTTAAGGCTTTACTTTATTTGCCCAAAATTATTATTTATGGCTCATATGTCATTTTCAGGAAATGCAGGTATAAAATAAAAAAATGTTCTCTCCAGCCGAATGCTAATGAAATGATTAGTTAAGAAGACTTACGTTAGAAACAGAATATAAAATCACCCAAAACTAAAATTCACTATTGTTTCAAAAATTCCAAATCCTTAAAAAAAAAGATTCACATATATGTACACATCTATATGCTTGAGTGCTATATAGCTCAGCTGTTGTTTATTTTAGCCATTTAACATGATCATGTGACATCTTTATTTCAATAAAATATTTTTAATTTTTTGGTATTATTTTTTATTGGATATTTTCATTTACATTTCAAGTGTTATTCCCTTTCCCAGTCCACCCTCTTGAAACCCTGTATCCCATCCCCCATCCCCAGCTTCACCCTCATAGTGTTCCCCGACCCACCCATCCATTCCTGCTTCCAACTCTTGCTCAAGTTTCCCTACACTGGGGCATTGAGCCTTCATAGGACCAAGGCACTTCCCTCCCATTGATGCCTGACAAGGCCAATGTCCACTACATATGCAGCTGGAACTATGAGCTAAAGTGTCTGGACTTAGCATTCTAGATCTTTCTATGATACATATGTTATAGGAAATATGCCTATACATTTTTATCCTGTTTTTCACTACTTGGATTATTATTATTTACCTTTCTCAGACTTCTAATTTAAAACTACTTCTATGTCTTCATGCTGACCTAATTTCTTTTATTAATTTTAAATATTTTCATTTTATTTGTTGTCATTTCTTGTTTCTAACACCAAGCATGTATATAAGATAAAACTAACATGTTCATTCTAAACAAATAACTAGACATATGTACAATATGAATATTAGAAGCCTACTCTAAAAATTATTGGTTTACAGAGGTAGATTTGGGAAATTAATTAAAGATTTAAATCTGGATCAGGAAAATCATTATTTGCAGGTTAATTTACTTAGTGAAATTCAATTATAATCAATTATGGTTTTGTCGTTAGAGCAAAGGATATTAAGATGTATTTTTACAATGATCATTTAAGTAAACATGACTTCAACTGAGTGAAATATGTGATATTAATCTTGCTCCTCTACATTTATGCATATACACCTGTGTTCTCACACATGCTAACAGGCATACTCATGTATACACACATCACATACGCACATATCAAAAAATGTCCTTAACAAGGTAAAGCATAATGCTACTTGTCCTATTTCCTCATAGGGTTCCGAGCTTGGTTGAATGCCTTCAGTATCATCAGAAGCTATTTAATGTGACTTGCTTTTTATGTATAATTTTAACAAAATAATTTAAGGTTAGAACACATTATAGAAGGAGTACAGCTTCTCACAAAACAGAAAATTTCTTAGAGCACCCCCCCTCCCAAATGATAAGATTCAAATACATACCTAATTAAAAGATAGTTTATATATTTTGGAATACATCACAAATTAATTTTCCTTCTTTTTGGTTACCTGATGAAAAAAAATAAAATGATGTATATCAATCACTGATATGTCCATAAGAAAACTACACATCTTTTGGAAGTATTGAACTAGTGATAGAAATATTAAGAAGTTATCTTAATTAAAAATCCCCCAATTAATGGGATATATTTTTGAAATTATTTTTTTTGAAAGAAATGAGGATTTTTGAGGATTTCCTACCAGAAAAATTATGCTTTTGCCTTCACCCATCTTTGACAGTAAAGTTTCCATGTCTTACCTATTTTGATGCACGGGACAGTGAGAACAGCAGTTAAGGTGTCTCTGAGAGACAGCAATATCATTTTCTTTGAAGTTAACTTATATTCAGAAGTGTGTTTCCTGTGTCATACATGAGTTCAAAAATAACTGTTAAGGAGTCTATATATTTTCTATATATAGACTGTGCAAATATACACACAGCTATAGTAGTTAAGATATCGTTTGTCCACATGCTGGTCGATGCTGGAGCAATTGCCTATTTGACAGCAGCCATCATGACATGTGTGAAGAGATATGTCACTGTGTCTCTCTGAAGTCATTTTCTTAATGTGTGATTCTAATTGTTGAGTGAAAAACAATGCACAACACTACTGAAGAAATACTACAATCATTAGAGGAAATTATCTATCTTCAACTGAGAAACATTCACTCCTTGGAAGTATGAGGTTAAGTCAAGAATTTTCTGTTGTTCTTAACTAACTTCCTTATATGGTCAACTGATTGGAAGACAGAAAAAGATGGTGTGAATTGAACATAGCACATCATATGCACATATGCAATTTTCACTCAACAAAAAGAAATGAATATGTAAATAAGTACCCATATACAAGAAAATGATTTGTAGGGTGGTTTCCTTAATTCGTAAAACTGAATAAAAGATAAAAGAAAAATTCTTGTAGCATATTTTGCAATAGTATATATTATAGTACAACTAAATAAAAATTTAAAAAGATAAGTTTGTGTAAGATATTTATTAAACATAGGTGTAATATTTCTCACGGGCATGGAAATGAAATGAAAAGAAGTGCTATAGTTACCTTTGGTAGATTTGTATCCTGAAGAAAATTCTGGGCATTTTTAACAGGAATAAGGGTTTTGTCTAGCACAATGACTTCATCATGAAACTGTGGAAAGGTGTGAAAGCCTAGAATAGCAAAAGCAATATCAGAAGCCTAGACCTGCACCTGCTCCTGTACTGTCGCAGAGTCTGAATCATTCAGATTTAGGATTAGGAGATGTCACAAGACCAAGGCCAGCATGGCTGTGAAACATTCAGGTTTTCTCAGGCCACATGAGTTTGAATAAATCATCCTTGTCTAAAGAAATATGGCCAGAAATAAAACCAGGAATAAAAAAAGAGACATTTTTTATCTTTTCTCTCATATATTATATCCTGCTTTACTGTTTCCTATCCCTCTACACCTCTCAATCCCCCTCTCCTCTCCCTTCTTACCCAGATCCACACCTCTGTTTCCTTTTAAACCAAAGAACCAACCTCCCAGGCATATCAATAAAACATGCCATAAAATGTTACAATAAGACTGAGCACCTTCCCCTTCTTCTGCTTTTCCCCCCTGACGTTATATAGAGATTGGCTGTGGGTCTCTGCATCTGCTGGCATTAGTTTCTGAATGACTCCTTGTTGATAATATTTGAATGGTGCGCAAATCTATGAGTACAACAGTGTATCATTAGTAATCATTCCATTGAAATATTTTTCAGTTGAGTGTTTGGTTCTATCCCAGATCTCTGGGCTGTCTAGTTTCTGGTTCTTGATCATTGAATCAGTGTCAGGAATGGGCACATTCTCTGGGTACATTCTCTGACTGTGGGCCTCAAGTTGGACCAGTCATTGGTTGGATACTCCTCCAAGTTCTGCCTCACCATTACCCTAGCAAATCTGTTACATCTGTTACTACTGTTACCCTGGTATTTTGCATTACCTTCTACTACAAAAAGTGAAACAGCCAACTACACACTGATATATTTAAAACCATGTTCCCAAATAATTCTTTCTAATTGTTTCTCTTAACTTTTTGCAACAGTAGTGAATACTAATTAATAGATCTTTGTATAGCGCTATAGTTAGTCTATTTTTATGCTTCAGATCTGGTGATTGAACAGTTGTGCCAAATTGGAAGCAAACTACCAGTTTTCTGACCCATTTTGTAGTACCCCTTGTATAATTTTATACATGTAGAAATTAGAGGCTAATAAAACATTTTTGAATGGAATATTACAATGAGAACTAATGTTCACCACAAATGTATGAGAAATACAGCTAACAACATTCATGGCCCCTTTATTTGTATTCTCATGTTTGCATTATTACTACATATAGAATACTTATTGGACTAAAAATTTTCTATTATATTATTAACATTTTTCTTTGTATTTTAGTGCGTGTATACTTGATTCACTTGAGTTTTACTATTATGCCTTTGCTGTTATCTTAGTTTAGATGTTAATATAGAAAACATTTATCTCTAAGAAATTTTGCTGCTTTTAATTGCAGAACATGCATATAGACATTATAGTAAAGAGACTTAAGAGATACTTTGAATAATACTGAACAAGTCTGTGAATTTTTTTTTTGTTTGTGTGTAATTCTACATCATAGACCTCTATGCTAGCTGTATTCTCTGAGGGTTTAAGCACGATGGCAATACATGGAAAGTGGTTTAAGATTATTTTCGAGAAGGCCAGGACACTTACTAGATGTTCCCATTTGAGTTCCCAGAAGCAGTTATAGTGCAGAGGAGGGAAGAACACTTGGCAGAATGATTCCTTTCAAGACAGCTCAACCTCTTCAGATCTCTCAACATCACATAAAGCAAACAAAGATCTGTCATAAGACAAGGTGTTGAATATAGAAAGGATGAAGTGATATATTTCTCTTCTAAGTAACACTGAGTCCATATTTTAGAAGTATTATTTTTCTTCCTAAGATACCATAAATACAATTAAAGCTTCATTAAAATTTATTTTTATTAGTGTGTATGTGGTAGGGGTGGGTATCCATGCCACACTTATCATGTTTTGTCTGAGAAATACTTTGTTAAACTGGTTGCATCCTTCTACATTTAAATGTGTTCTAAGAATTGAACTCAGGTGTCTAGGTGTGCACAGCAAGTGTTTTTACTCACTGAGCAATATTTTGGCCTTCTTCCTTCTTCAAAGTAAACAACAAACTGAAAACCTGAAACAAATTAAGAAATAAAATTTTGACATTCCCTAGTATGGATTGATTTCTGAATATATATATTTTTTCTAAGATAGAATATTAGTGCTCTGCATCCTTTGTGAGCTGTTGTGGACCCTACTAACGAGGACATTGTGAAAGCAGAGCTTTAGAGAATCAACTGAAGTGCTTGTGGAGCTTCTCATCTCAGTTCTGGATTTCAGAGAAACAGGAACTGGGTAAATAAAGAAAGATCTGATGGTTGCTCAAGGTCATACAGCAGACAGTGAGACAATGCTCTATGTTCACATTTTGCTGACAATCACTGGGATTCCTAAGTCATCACAGAGATTCACAAGTCTGTTATAACATTCTTGGCTTATGTTTACATAAACCTATAGCTTTGAGCATGCAATCATTCAACACATGATCACTGAGTAACTGTTGTGTGCCGTGAGATATTCCAAGGCATAGAATCACAGAAAAAAATTTCTGAATAGAAAAACACAGTGGAGAAATAAGAAAAATAAAAATTTGCCCAGTGATTGTAATTAAAATTAATTAAAAATAGCTGATGAAATCTTAGTTGACTTTAGGGCAGATATGCTATTATCTTTGTTTCATGCCTTAAACATACTTATTAGATAAGTAGTTTAGGTGTTTTGTTTATAATTTATATGAAAATCCTGATAAAAAAATAATATGAGATGTTTTTTTGAAAGATTAAAAAGCATCAAACTTAGAGAAGAGTACAACCTATGTCTAAACGGAAAACCTTATTTTCAGTAGTGAATATATTTAAATCTAAAATCTAGACATCATTCAAAATACCCAGATGCTACTGCTTGTCATTTTTTACTTTGAAAGCAAAATGACACATGCACAGATTTGTAAATTAGAGAAATTGAAAATATGGTCACCAAAAGCAATCAAACATTATGCTCACTAAGAAAGCAATTATATTGCTGCCAACCAGACCATCTTACGAAGCCCACAAATGCTTAGCTTGTTTATGTCTTTCTTGTAGGATGCTATATCTATGTCTGTCTACCTATGTACTTTTCTATCTATCTATCTATCTATCTATCTATCTATCTATCTATCATCTATCTTTCTATCTTTTAATATCATCTATCTTTCTATCACCTATCCTCTCATCTATTCTAACATCTATCTATCCATCCACCCATTCATCTATCTATCCATCCATTGATCATTCTATCAATCATCCATCTTATCTATGTATCTGTGTATCTATCTGCCCATCTAGCTATAATCTATCTAATATTTAATTTTATAAACAGATTAATACCATGTAGTCCATGTTAGTCTCAAATCTCTGATCCTCTTGCCTTAGCGTTCCAAGTGCTGATATTATAAACTCTCACTACCAGGCTTTCTCTAAAATTTGTCTTAATCATACTTGGACCTTGATATAATAATTACATATCACATAGCTGTAATGTAGGTAGATACTAACTTCATAGTATTTAGGAAATTTGAACACTTTAGATTGGTTCCACTTTTTTTATTTTTAATCCCAATATTGCTTTGCATGATCATTGTGCACAAGTGACCTGTGTCTCAGATCTAATGTTTTGGGATAAGCTCAGAGGTGTGTAAAAGAATAAAAATGAAAATAAATTTAAATAGTTGTAAAAGATTTTTGCTTTAAGACTTTATTGTTGGTTTATTTACAAATTCATGCAAGTGAACTGTGCATTCTGATTAGTATAATGCCCTCTAATTTCCACCCCACATCTATTATCCTACCCAGAAATATTTTCCCCACATTCAGGATTTTTATTTTTGTTGTAAAGTCTATCTTATCATAATTACATTTGAATAGTTGTCACATGTTTTTCCAACAGTGCTGTTTCACTTTCGTTCCACTAACATCTCTTTTCTCTATATGTCTGATATTCTCTATTGTACATCTGTAAAATAAAAGAACCTTTGACTTTTACTTATCAATTTGATATTTTCTAGTATTTCGATCTTCGTGGTATACTGTTAGCGAAGGAAGTTTTCAACATTACAATTTTTAACATTTTCTGGACTTTTCTTGATATCCACTTTTCATATTTAGGGATTTTCTTTTGTAGTGTTTACAGGTCATTCTTTTTTAAATTTATTTAACTAAAAAAATACTTAAAAGTTGTGAATAATTTTTTTAAATCAAAGATAAATTCTATGTATGCAAAAAGCACACTTTTTCAAGGTTAGCATTTAGAATGATTTTTACTATGCACAGGATTGTCATTCTGTTATTCGAATGTTTTGGAAGGTGGGGAAGGGCTGATTAAACTTCAGAAATGAAAGTCCTAATAGCTTGGCTTTCAGCCCAGAATTGCAAAAGAATTCCCCAGCCAACTGCAACATAACAGTTGGCCAGGAATAGTGCTCCTTGAACAACCCAGAGTGAAAGGGTTGAACTGGTCTTTGTTTATATGATAAAGGCTTCACACATTTTATTTCCTGTAGTTGTCAATGACCTGTTGGACTTGTTTCTGCTGAAAACACCGCAAGTCTCTTATTTTGACAAATATATATTAAACTTGGCTTTATTAATTTAAAGTGGATAAAACATATGATTTGAAATTAGAACATTTTTAGATATTTTATTATGCTATAAGACACAGTTTTTTTGTAACTTAAAGAGTAGTTATTTACCTTTCATAATAGTAATATATGAACCAGAACATAAATAAAGTCAACTTTATAACATGGACCTATATTATAGAATGGCACTTTAAACACTACTTTAATACATTCTCCCTTGAGCGTAGATACTGGTAGCTTCAGAAGTACAAATACCTATTCATTGTCTTTACAAATGTATAAGCCTGCTGATAACAGTTGCCCAATAATACACATTCCTTGAAGCAAGATTTCTTAAACATTTTCCCCTATACTGAAACAGTATATTTGACTCTATACTGAAATGTATAGAAGTCATCAAATGGAGGACATGATAGAAACGGTTGACAGTGATGTTGAAGTCAACATGGAGTGAGGATACAGTGCCACTTTCAGAGTTTTTAAAAGTACTTACAAACACACTGGCACAAAAGAGCAAAATTAAGATGTTTACAGTTGAAAATAGAACTGAAAATTATTTATAGCTACTGTTCTTTATTTTTCCAGTTGAAGGACCTAAAGATTATCAAGTGCTGTCACCAGAGACCAATTATCACTGTAAATAAAAATATATATCCGTTTAAGTGAGAAGCATGTTACTGTTTAGAAATAAGGGATGATCACTCACAGTTACAGATAGTATTGAGACATAAAACCTTGCTAATAAAAACACATATCCAAATATATTTGGAATGGACATGCACTTGTCCCTAGACCAAAAAAACACGGATGTTACATGGAGATTCAGTGTATAACTGTGGGTGGCAGGTTATACCCATGTGACTCATCCCTAAACCTGTTATATACATTTGATGGATAGAAAACAAAATCAGCATTCTCTATAAAAGAATTCTTACCAGAGTATAAAGATTATCAATTTGCAATTTAACCTATACGACAGACAACTATAACTCTTAAGTTTAAGTTAACCAAGACCCACCATTAAATTGCCATTAGTGAAAATTTAACTAGATTGTTTCATTTACTTATAGTCCTATGCAAAGATCTTTGCTTGCAAATGCTTTTATAGACAGATTCCTAAAATAAATGCATAAAGTTAGATTATTCATATTGTATATATGTTTGATAGAAATTGTATTTGCACATGTCTATCCTTATAGTATTAACTAGAGTAATTCTTTTTTTTTTTTTTTGAGACAGGGTTTCTCTTTGTAGCCCTGGCTGTCCTGGAACTCACTCTGTAGACCAGGCTGGCCTTGAACTCAGAAATCCACCTGCCTCTGCCTCCCAAGTGCTGGGATTAAAGGCGTGTGCCACCACTGTCTGGCATAGTTATTCTTGTATAACTTGAGGCAAATGTTTGGATGTGCACATGTGTGTAATCTATTGCAATTATTACTGTTTGGGACATGACATGGAGATGAAAAGATTAGTTGGTTTGTGAGGTATTTTATTTTGTAAGTGCAGTTTTCCTCTCTAATCCCTTTGTTTTCTTTTGTCAGGAGATCAAGCCTAGGGTTTTGCATTTGCTAAGCCAAAGCTTTAACACAGAGACACATCTGTAGTACCTTCTCTTTAAAAATTACATTTTTATTACTTTACTATTTTCCATATAGTATATTTTTTATGCTTCCCCTCTTGAAAATCCTTCTTGATTTTATTACCTCTGTACTCACTCAACTTTATGTTCATCTTCTTTCTCTAAAAAGAAATCTATCCATTCACCCACCCATCCACAAAGCACAACAAAACCAAACCAAACATGAAAAAGTATAAAAATAATCAAAATATAAGAAAGGAAACACACACAAATAAAGTGCCTGCACATATACCCATACCTACACCAGGCATCTCTACTCCATGGAAGAAGCTGAGGAGTAGGACAACACTATTCGGAGACCAGCAGTCTCAACTAACCTGGACCCTGAGATGTCTCAGACACTGAGCCACCAACCAGGCAGCATACAAAAGCTGGTTTGAGACCTGACACATATATAGCAGAGTCTGTTTACTTTTTATCAGCTCAACAAGAGCAGGAGACCTGCCCTGGATTGTGGTTGATATTCCCAATGTCACTACATTGGAGAAAACTGGTATTTGTTTTTCCATAAGGTATTGATTGCAAATAATTTCTTTCTTGTAGGTGGTATTTTGTACCCATGTCTCTGTGCAGGGATTTGTCTCACTTGAATTTGTGCATGCTTTAGAGTCTCAGTGAGGTTCTTGTGAATCATTCCTATCTTGTATGGAAGCAGTTAGTTTTCTGGAGGTTTCTAATGCCTGGCTCTTAGAATATGTCCACCTCCTCTCTAAATAATATCCTGATTTTTAAAGGAGTGGTCTGATAATAAAAATCCCATTTAGGACTGAGTTCTTTAAGGTCTTCCACTGTACATTTCCAGTAGTGAATTGTGTCAATTGCTATTTAACACAAGAAGAAGTTTCTAATGAGAGTTGAGGTATGTAGTAACCTATGAGTGTAGCATTTTATTTCTATTTATTTAGGAAAATAATACTAGGCTTTCCCCTAGGTGCTATGGACTATCTATTCTTAGGTTCTTGCCCTGATTATCAGGGTCAGGTTTAGGTTCCATCTCATGGAGTGGGCCTTTAAGTTCAATCAAAATGTACTTAGTTACACTCCCGTCCCAGCTGCGTCACTAAGGCACCATTTGCTTGAGGCAGTTCAGTGTTGTAGTGTGCAGAGTTTGTAGCTAGGTGAGATTGATGATGACTTTCCTCCTCTGGTAATGTATGTTGTATCCTCCATCACTATGAATGATAATCAATAGATTAAAGCTTCTAGTTGAACATCAAATGATCAGTTTTGCCATGCTCAGTGACATAAGTAAGTGATGTCTTCTTCAGCAATGAAGCCTTACTTTTAGGAATATATCCAAAGGACATCTAGTATATTACTACCAAATGCTTGCCCATACATATTCACTGGTATTCTCTTTATATAAGCCAGAAACTAAAAATTATCTAGATGACTATCAGCTGAAAATTGATTGATGATAATGTGATATATTAAAAAATGTTAAGTTATCCAGTTATTAAGAAAAAAATAAAATCATAACAGTTCCAGAGAATTGGATGGAGCTAGAAACAATATTTCGGAGTAAGGTGATCCTAACCCAGAGAGACAGATATTGCAACTTTTACTGTGGATGTTGGTTTTTAAGATTTCGACATGTATATTTCATTTAGAATACTCACAAAGGTTAAGTAGCACAAATAAACAAAGTGTAGAAGGGAGTTTTCCAAGGAAGGAGAGATGGAATACAGTGTTATGAAAGGATAAAAGGGAAAAGAGAACAGGAGAATTAACTGGGGAGGAGGTAGGAGTGAAAGGTAAGGGAGGGAATGTGGGAAGTTAATTATCATGGAAGGGCTTTTGAAAAGACATTAGAAAACCAAATATTTTAGAAATTTCCAAAATGATCTAAAAAAAAAAAAAAAGGGATTAAAGGGAATTACCATGAAACAGGCTGACAATGTCCCTACTGGGTATCATATACTACTAAGTAAAGTCCTCACTATCAGTTATGAGTTTTAGCTTCTTAAGTCATTGACCAAAGGTTTCCTATGACCAATCCCAACATTACAGTCTAATAATAATGCTATTGGTTATGCCCTGACTTCTTAATTAAACAAAATATACTACTCCCTGATTTATATTACTCAAGTCATAATAACTAGACATGATCACAGAAATTTTAGCTTTCTATTTTTCTCTAATCACCATAAGGCTTTATGTACACTTAAAATTCATCTTCCACATAGCAAAATAACAGTTATGTTATTATCTACTTTTCTTCCTTGTCTGAATATAGAATGAATATATATATATATTCAGCAAATAAATAACTATTAATCCAACTTGATTATTATAATCTTTTTGCTCTTTTTTTCATTGACATCATTTTGTAAATATACATAAGCAATTTAACAATTTAAAAATGCACATACAAGAAAAAAATAGACTGAGAGGATGGGTATATGGAAAACAACTATACTCAATGGTGTTAAAAATGAAAGGTAGTCTGGTTCCTAGTCTCAAGATTCTTACTCCAGGATGAGTTAACCAAGACTTACTTGTTCTTCTAGTATATTCTGAAATTACTTGAATTTAGAGTCTATCCAGAGCTTGAGATGATGTTGCTCAAAATGACAGAGTAATTTATACTTCACTAGTCTATTTAGGCTGCTGTAAAATGTACTATTAACAGAGCAGCCTATAAACAATAAATATGTGTTCCTTCCTGTATCGGAAGACAGAAAATCTCATACAAGTTCCTGAAAGATTTAGGGTCTGGTGATTCCTCATTTCTTAATTTCCAAATGGAGATATACTGCTATATTTTTACACAGTGGTAGTAGGAAGACAGTGTTTTGTGGTCCCCATTATAAGATGTTTTACTTTTTCATGTGACCGTTCTCTTCTTGGAAATGTCTCCTAAAAATGCTACTACAAAATATAATCAGTCTGCTTGATGGGAACATGTAGATTTGACATTTTAAAACAAACATTCAGACTATAGTAGATACTTGAAATGAATATTTTCAAGTTAAGATGTAAAAACTCACTGTGCTGAAAAGGAGCCCTAAATTTTTTTTTTTATGATGACAAGTTAGAAATGTGTAGACAATGGGTATCTTGCACTTAGAACTACATTGGATGGGGCTATAAAAACAATGGTAGATGGGAAGTGATGTTTGGAACAGATTAAGATAAAACTCTGTTCAGCCACCTATGGCAGGTGCCTATTCCTATTGCATTGAGAATTGCAAAATATCTGAGATATACTCTGTATGTGTTTCTATTCTTTTTTGTTTGTTTTTGTTTTTTGTAACAGTGTTTCTCTGTGTAGTCCTAGCTGTCCTAGAATTTACTTTGTAGACCAAGCTGGCCTCCAACTCAGAAATCAGCCTATCTGCCTCCCAAGCACTTGGATTAAAGGCTTGTGCTACCTCTACCACTGTTTCCATTCTTTCATGAAACATATTATGTTATTATGGGAGAATTTTGTTATTTTCTGTCTAAGGCTTTCTTCACATCTAAAATCTTAACTCATAAATTGTGTGTGTGTATGTGTGTGTGTGTGTGTGTGTAATCTTAACTCACAAATTGTGTGTGTGTGTGTGTGTGTGTGTGTGTGTGTGTGTGCGCGCGCGCGCATGTGGGTGTCTGTGTCTGAGACAGCGGGAGAAAGTGAAATAGAGAGAGGAGAGAGACACACAGAGAGAGACAGAGAGACACAAGACATGGAGAGAATCAGAGACACAGCTAGAGGCATATAGAGAGATACACAGAAAGAATCTAAATCTAATTGTAACAAAGGGTCTTCCAACTTTCATAAACATCTGTACCCCTTCAGGTTACAGTTCTGAGTTGAATGTTCCAGTAGTCCTTCAAAAGTCTCTGATCACCTAAGTGTTTGATTTATATTGTATGGATCAATAACGAATGGAATGAGGCACATTTTTTTTAACATTTCCTCATTTCTTCTTTTTAGAAATAATTTCTCAGTATTCTTGAATATTTGATTTGACTCCTCATGTCAGATATTACTTTTAGAAAATTAATTTTCTGACATACTTTTACCTTTGTTTTCTCAGATAGCACCATAGAAATAGACACAGGAGTTACTGGCTGTCAGAATCAGCAGTGGATTACTGTAAAAGGAAGCTTTTTTTTTTTTTTTTTTTTTTTTGCATTTTTGCATTCACAGTGATGAGATACTGCATGGGTCATTTTTATCTCATGTCAAAAGCATTCTGCAACTGTTACTGATGATGAGCCTCCCATCCTCAGTGGATGATATATCACTATAGAGAGATAAAATGCATGGAAACATTCAAGATACTACAATTCAAGAGAAGGTAAAGATGGGCAGCTCAGTAAAGTACAGCCAACAGTTTTGAAAAAATGATAGGATAGTTGGGTCTGTCTTAGGTAGGGTTTCATTGCTGTGAAGAGGTACCATTACCAAAGCAACTCTTATAAAGAACAACATTGAATTGTGACTAGCTTAAATTTTAGAGGTCCACTCAAATATAATTATGGCAAGAAACCTGGCAGCACACAGGCAGATGTACTCCTAAAGAAGCAGCAGAGAATTCTACATTTTGACCAAAAGGCAGACAGAAGGAGACTCTCAAAGCCTATCCCAACAGTGACAAACTTCCTCTAAGGTCATTCCTATTCTGACAAGGACACACCTCCTAATAGTGCTACTTCCTATGGGCCAAGCATATTCAAACTACCACAAGGTAACAATGGGTGAATTTTCTAGGAACCTAACTCTTTTCTAATTTTCCCAACATTTATGATTTATTTTATTCTTTCCCTGTCTTCAAACTTATTCCATCATCATACCCACTACAGAGAAGAAACTTGAGACTTACAAACATTTTCAAAGTAAAACACATACTGCCTCAGAGAAACTTTTTCTGCAGCAGATTACTACAACTGGTCACCTTGCAGAGAGTAAAATACTGGATATTCCTCAGCTTTAAATAGGGCATCAGAATCACACCCCTCCTCAAAATACTCAGGGATCATCCGCACAGAGTTAATGGAAAGACTGAAAAAGACAAAGGTAGAAAACATCTTCATCAAAACACAACAGAGACATCATACAGACAAACTTACAGCAGCTTTAATTTCATCCTCAAGACTTGCACAACATCTAGTCAGTTGCAGTCTCAGCATGGATGGTAAAAGGTTCATGAAATCTCTCTCCTAGATTAGGAGGTACAGGCTATTGATGGCTACTGGCAGAGAAAGAATAGTTATTTTCCAGAGATGCAGCCTCAGATCTTTATTCCACTATACCTGTGCACATACCGGTATCACTAAGTCAGTGTCCTTAAAATACATAACATGAAGTTGGCAGAAAATTGATGAGGGTTAGGAGAGGAATTGGAGAGTGGTTGACAGGGGTTGACAGGGGTTGACTTAACCAAAATACAGTGTATGCATCAAATCAAATAGCACACAAAATATAAATGAATACTAGGCCTTTCTCAGATTTATAGATTTATATTCTCAGACTGAAATCCCCTGGGGAAAGGGAGACACTCCCCAGGAATGCCATAAGTTGCCATAGCATAGGTAGAGTTATGACTCTCTGAAATCTAACTTTGTATTAGAATCAATGTCTGATTCTTTTTGTAATGATAATGAAGGGTTTTTTTTTATCTTGTTATATGTTACAAATTACATATAATCTCTGCTGGAATGAATCCTATTCCCAGCAGTTCAACTTGATTTTATTACAAACCAAAACCTTTTAACCTTCCTCTTCCCATTTAGCCATAAGCTAATTCCTGAACTAGAGTCTGACCAGAGATGTGAAGCTGTTAGCTAACTGTTTGGCTGAGCAACTGGGTCTCCTGGTACAGTGTCACATCTTCTCAACAGTTATTAAGGAAGATTTTTCATTAATTAACAATTAATCACTAAGAAACAAGAGCTCCAGGAGAGATGCCATTTTT
This sequence comes from Rhabdomys pumilio, assembly GCA_030674055.1. Classification (NCBI taxonomy): domain Eukaryota; kingdom Metazoa; phylum Chordata; class Mammalia; order Rodentia; family Muridae; genus Rhabdomys; species Rhabdomys pumilio. The sequence continues at coordinate 66,893,798 of JANHMN010000004.1, forward strand.
TTTCTATGCTGTACAATACTGCTACTGTGAAATTTTTGATGACATATAAGAACAAATGGTTATTAATTGATGTAATTAATGTTTCTCTTCCTGAGCAGAACAAAGCCTACAAAGTATGCTTTCCATGATAGTTCCAGATGTGAAAATGCTTGTGGGAAATGTTTAGAAGCAGACACATGCAACTTTGCTTCCTAATTTCCTGGGTGATTTATTGGTTATTTGTTCACAGTTGGTCGCTTCCCAATGTTTGATGCACATTAACAGTGTCCTGAAGATCATTTGCATTTCTCCAGTGAGTTAGTATGCTGCTTTCCTCCCGTTGAGACTCTATAATTATGCTGAAACCTTTTGTCTGTGACATTGGCAGTTCTCCTGGAGTGCACACATCTCTCAGCATCCTACAGATGTTGCTCAAAGTTAATCTAGTGGCAAAGGATGCCTGATCTTGTTCACATTCTGGAAAACGTTAGTGAGAATTTCGGCTACCATTTTTATCTGTGTCTATAGAATGTGGCTAAGTTATTCAAATCCTCTGTGTGGTGCCTAACACCAGGTACACCACATGGTCAGTGGCTTAGATTGACTTTACACTGTATTTTTAGGTTTTTCAGATGTCTCACTTTTCAAGGCATTCAGAGAACAGCTGAGCCCTCATGGCAGTGGCTGAGCCCCATGGGTTCCCATTTTCAAGTACTTAAACTCCTATAGTGATTGATGCCATAGATGAAAATATACCAGTAGGTCTGATAGATGAAGTGGAAATTGTACAATTCTCCCTTTAATAGCTGTGTTGCAAAGAGTATCTTCTGTGTGACTGATAGCAAAGGTTTCTTTATCTTTAGGAGGAAATAAAAACCACTGCTACATAGATAAATAAATAGTTTTCACTTAAGAGAAAACCTAATTTTGTCAGTCACCACGAGTTTTTACCCAGCTTTATATAAGGTTAGGTATTATAATTAAATTTAGTTTATTTTTTATTTTGACATCATTAAAAATAATTATATTTGTTGTTTCAGAGCTCTGAGATGCTCATCAGATGCTTTGTTTTCTACAGTTTTTTCTCACACTTTTACTTTCCTCTCACTTCGTTTCAGTTTCTGAGTTAACATGCTATAAATCTATCATTAGCTCACGATTGCTTAAAAACTTAGAAAAAAATCAATTAATAAGAATAATATGCAGTTAAATCTCATTTAAAACACTATCAAAATCAAATAGTATGTTGTTCCTTAGGTAGTACCAGGGTATAAGTAAGTGCATTGACCGTATTCTTGGTAAAAACAAAAACAATAACAAAAACAAAAAAACAAAACAAAAACAAAACCACACTAAAGATGTGTTATTGTGCTTCCCCCATTTGTTGTTCACATTCCAAGTCCTTGTTTACATTCTATAATTTAAAAACTATTGGTAGTTCACCAGCTATTGGTTAATTCTATTTTTATTTGAAAAAATAATGTTAAGGGCAAGTTAAATGTTTATTGAGCTTTTCATAGCTGTAAGAAGCACTTAAAGTCCATTCAGAAGTTTACATTTGCCTCAAAATGCTGAAGATTCTGTTTCCTTCATTGTCTCTATTGTTTTGGGGCCTGTGGGAGAGCAGAAGACTGTAATAGAGGCAGAAAACATGTGATAGAGTAGAGTTTTTTTTTTTTTTTTTCAGTATGGCTGAGATGGTAGGGAGAGAAAGAAGAAGTGGAAGAGAAAAAGAGAAATGGAGGGAGGGAGATAATGAGAGCAGAAAAAAGTTAAGAGATAAAGGGATGGAGAGAACACAGAAGGAAGAGACACAAACATACTCAGAAAGAAAGGCAGAGGCAGAAGACAGACTAGGGTGCTAAAAACTCATCCACAGGATTATCCTTTTCTTAATAGACCCATCGTCTATTTTATCCCATCTGTTACTATGAACACCATAGCACTGACATTGGAACAAACATGTGACTTAATTACATATGAGCACATTTAAAATACAAATCATCATCATTCACTGTAGAGTTATGACATCGTAAGATAAATTTCTGTTATTCTCCATTATCTATAACAGGTAGGAAGGAATGTGATGCTTCTCAACTGATAGATGAAAAATATTTATTACAAAATATTGTAGTATGAGAAGGTACCAGAAGAGGTAATGATTTTACCTCATAGCTCAAGGCTTTGACAACACAATCGTGTGTTTCTTAGTTTGAGATCTGGTGCTAAGATTCTGTAATTTCAAAAACTACACAATATCCAGCAGTCATAGGATGAACTATTTGCCCATAGTATATTACCAATCAATCAACAGTAACAAATGATGAAATCCTTTCTACTTGCAAAAGCAATGTTATTCTACACCAGTCATTTATTCATCATTTATTGAAGTATGTTGAGGACCACCTAAATTTTAAAAGTTTACTTGTTTGTCTTTACTAAAGTAAAAATGGCATATAGCCTGCTGACTATTTTTCTGAAGTCATATTGAAGGTTGGTGAAAAAGCAAAATCCAGTGGCTAATGGATCATTCATCAAACGTCCTTATAAGGAATTGCAGTATAACTTACTTCTGGCCAATAATCACTAAACTACATTTAAAAAAAAAAACATTAAAGAGATTTTAATTACTTTCATATAATTACCTTATCTTTTGGGGGTGGAAGAAACTGTTTCTATCATGTACAAATGGTTAACATGTTAAAATAAATGCTACATAGTCTTTAATATATAAATAATGTACCCAAGCTTAGAACACTCTATAAAATATAAAGATATTTTGCGCACATATATTTTTGTTATAGGCCTGCCTGTGTCTTCATTAATCCAGAGGACAGCATTATCCTTCACTGGTATATTAACATTGTTCAAATGTGATGGTGGTATATATTACTAAGATAAATCTAATAGTGGCAATATCCTATCATCAAGCAATGTTTGCTGAAACGATGCTTGTCTTAAAAATAAGTCATGACTTCTACGAAGCTAAAATTAATTTATACTTTAATATGGGATTACATTGCAATATTTCTAATTAATTTGATGAGGTAATCTATCAGTGTACTTTTCTGAGACTCGTGTTCCAGGAAATATGCAGTGTAGGAAATCCCATGTGTAAAGAGATTTAAAGTAATATATTACATTTAAACTAATAAAACTGTGGACTTTCTCTAAATGAACAAGCTCTAAATGTGTTCAAACTAGACAGATTCATGCCACACAGGGTTCCAATACTGAGAAGGTAATATGGACACAGGGATGCATCCAGAACCAAGAAGCTATTTGCAGTTGATACCCACTGGCAAAAGAAAATTAGTTTTCTACATTGGAGCATACGAAGTATATCAATCACAGGTCAAGACAGGATGCAATGTCTAGAGTTGTTGACCAATAAAAAAAAGAATGATAGTTTTGTAAGCTATTTGTTTTGTTTGGAAAATTTTGACTTAATGATCATATTTGGGCTTGTTTTTATTTTTATGTTTGTGTTTTATGGTGTTATATTTTTGAATATATATATATATATATGTACATATATATGTGTATATATATGTATAAACATACATACATGTTTATATATATGTGTGTGTGTCTGTGTGTGAAGGAGATAATGGGAAGAAAAAAAAGAGGAGTTCAGAAGAGAAAATAATCATGAATTTTATGAAAAATTTAAATGAATTAATTAAAATAATAAAGGAATTGAGAAGATAATACTTCCCTAAGGTTTCAGGTGATATGCTTTAAAATTTATACATATTATTCTATGCATTTTATGATTAGTGTGATAGTACTCCATGAATGTGTCACCTACAATTCTTTAGGCACACAGAAAGCATTATCTTCTGTTGTTTTTTGTTTGTTTGTTCACTTGCTTGTTTTATTGACCTGGATTTAACTGTGAATTTCCCTTCTTAAAAATGTTATGAACATCTTCTAACACTTAGCACCTCAGCAATTGGCCCTATTTGGAAAGATGGTCTTTTAAGAAGTTCCAAAGGCAACATGGATTGACAATGATCAGCCTCAGTTACTATAATTGGCTTCCTTATAGTTAGGAGGAGTTTGGACATAGATACAGCAAAGGACCTTATGAAATTTCAGGGAGAGATCCAGGTAAAATACCTATGAGTTATTAAAAAAAAAACTTTCAGTTTTATGAGGTCCCATTTATCAATTTCTGATCTTAGAACCTGAGCCATTGGAGTTCTTTTTAGGAAATCACCCCTTCCTCCACCTACACCGGTGCCAATGAGTTCAAGGCTCTTTCCCACTATTAGATTCGGTATATCCGATTTTATGTTGAGGTCATTTACTCACTTGGACTTGAGCTTTGTGTAAGGTGACAAATATGAATCTATTTTTATTTTTATACATACAGACTGCCAGTTAGACTAGCACCATTTATTGAAGAATCATTCTTTTTCCATTGTATATTTTTAGCTTCTTTGCCAAAGATCAAGTGTTCATAAGTGTATGGTTTTAACTGGATTTAACTATTTCTGGGTCTTCAATTCTAGTCTACTGATAAACCTGTCTATCTCTGTACCAATACCATGCAGTTTTTATCACTATTGCTCAATAGTATAGCTCGAGGTCAGGGATTATTATTCTCCCAGAAGTTCTTTTATTGTTAAGAATTATTTTCATTTTTGTTTTCCCAAATAAAATTGAGAACTTCTCTTTCTATATCTTTGAAAAATTGTATTGGAATTTTAATGGGGAAATCATTGAATCTGTAGCTTGCTTTTGGTAGGTTGGCCACTTTTTACTTTGTTAATTTTACAAATCCATGAGCATGGGAGAGCTCTCCATTTTCTGAGGTCTTCTTCAATTTTTTTTGCAGTGCATTTATCATTTGTATAAAGGAAGGCTACTGATTTGTTTGAGTTAATTTTATATCCATCCACTTTGCTAAAATAGTTTATCAACTGTAGAAGTTCTCTGGTAGAACTTTTAGGGTCGCTTATGTATACTCTTATATCATCTATAAATAGTGATACCTTGATTCTTCTTTGCTAATTTCTATCGCTTGATGTATTCTTCTTGTCTTATTGCTCTAGCTAGAACCTTGAGTACTATATTGAATAGATATAGGGGGAATGGGCATCACTGTCTTGTTCCTGATTATAGTGGGATCTTATAAAATTGAAAAGCTTCTCTAAGGCAAAGGACACTACCAATAGAACAAAAGAGCAACTCACAGATAGGGAGCATATCTTTTCCCAATCCTACCAATCCTACATCTAATAAAGGACTGATATCCAAAATATACAAAGAAGTCAAGAAGTTAGATTTCAAACAACCAAATAACCCTATTAAAATTGGGGTACAGAGCTAAACAGAGAATTCTCAATTGAGGAATCTCAAATGACAGAGACACACTTAAAGAAATGTTTAACATTTCACAGGGAAATACAAATCAAAACAATCCTCAGATGCCACTTCACACCAATCAGAATGGCTAAGATCAAAAACTCAGGTGACAGCAGACTCCACCAAAGATGTGAAGAAAGAAGAACCCTCCTCCATTGTTGGTGGGATTGCAAGCTGGTACAATTACTTTGGAAATCAGTCTGTCAATTCCTCAGAAAATTGGAAATAGTTCTACTTGAAGACCCAGCTATACCACTACTGTGCATATTCCCAAAAGATGCTCCAACATATAATGAAGACACAAGCTCCAGTATGTTTTAGGAAGCCTTATTTATAATAGCCAGAAACTGGAAACAACCCAGATATCCCCCAACAGAATAGGTACAGAAATTGTGGTATATTTATACAATGGAGTACTACACAGCAATAAAAAAAATGACTTCATGAAACTCCCAGGCAAATAGTTGGAACTAGAAAATATCATCCCGAGTGAGGTAACCTAGACACAAAAAAAAACCACACATAGTATGTACTCACTGATAAGTGGATTCTAGCCTAAAAGCTGAGAGTACTGATGTTACATCCCACAAACCATATGTAGACTAAGGAGAAGGAAGACTGAAATATAGATGTTTCAATCATACATTTAATGGCAACAAAGTAATATTAGGAAGTACAGGGAGGAAGGGATATGGGAGGGAGTGGGAAGAGGGAGGGGAAAAAGAGAGGCAGGAAAAGGTATTAGAAGGGACTGGAGAGCAGTACAAAGAGTCAGGAAATGGAATAGAAACATGCAGCAGTGGGGGATGGGGAAGTTGGCATAGCCACTAGAAAGTTACATACTCTATGAAAGCAAAAAGCTCCCAGAAGCCAAAGGTTATGACTTTAGCCAAAATACCCAACAGAGGGGAGATACAACCTGTAGAGTTAGTTCAACTCCATTAGATAGGTACAGCCCCCAGTCGAGGAATGGGGCCACCCATGAATCTCAATATTTTTAACCCTGAAATGTTCCTGTCCAAAGGAAAGACAGGTACAGAATAATGGAACAAATATGGAAGGAAGGGCCACTAAGAGACTGCCCTATGTGGGGATCCATCCTATCTGCAGACACCAAAACCCTATACTATTGCTGATGGCAAGAAGAACTTGCTGACAGGAACTGGATATGGCTGTTCCCTGAGAGTTTATAACAGAACCTGACCAAGATAGATGCAGATCCTCATAGTCAACCATAAGTTTGAGCCTGGAGACTCCAATGAAAGAGCTTGGGGTGGACTGAAAAGCTAAAGAGGATTGCAACCCCATAGGAAGAACAATAAACAATATCAACTAATTGGACCACCCAGATTTCCCAGGGAATAAACAAATGGAGAAAACCATGGATCCAGATACATATGTAGAAGAGGGTGGCCTTATCTGACACCAATGGGAATCGATGGAGGATTGATGCACCAGCATAGGTGGATACTGGAGTGGTGAGGCATTCCATAGAGCCAAAGGGGAGGGGAAGAAGATGATGGGATTGGGAGGCTGTGGAAGAGTAACTGGGAACGGGTATCATTTTATATGTAAAAAAATAAAATGGTTAATAAAAATAAATAAATAAAATAAATTTAAATTTCTAATAGTCAAGATTTTAGAATTCTTAGTACCAGGTAAATGTAATATAGTGTGTTCATATTTTATTAAAGATAGGTACAGTATAGAATTTTAATCCTGAACAATTCCTGTATTTGTAGGGTATTTCCTTCTTCCCCCGAGTATTATACCAAAACTCTTGTGTTTTTGAAACCTAGGAATGTTAGCCTTTTTCACTTATGAGCTTTAAAGTGACAAACACTCAATTCATGTATTTGGCTAATACTTCCTATTTTCAATCTACTTATGGTCACAAAGCAGGAAACACTTTTCACAGAGAGGATATTTCAGATATATAGTGTGGTATCTGTGAAGCTTTGAGACTTACAATCTTGAGCACATTCAGCCTGAAGTGTGGTTTCAGATATGGTAACTTGATGTTGTGATATGTAGCAAACTTTGTGTGGCACCTTCCTTCTCTTCAGATTAATTACAGGATATTGAAGAGAATAGCTCTGTCCCATCATTAGGACATATTTAAGTCAAATTGTGACTTGAAATATAAGTATATTTACACTATTGAATGAAAAACAAGAGGGAAATATGTGTTGATTCTGTCATTTTCCTTCTACCCTGGCATGTTAAGCCTAGGCATGCTGCAATGCACCATTGTCGTCAATAGGATTCATGCTTAGTAAATGCACAGTCAAGGTAAAAATTGAAAAATAAATCTGAAATGATTAAATAAGTTACAGTTCTGTGTTTATTGTGTTCATAACTATTCCAGATGGCAATAAGCCTAATGGCTTTGTATTAAAGTGACCCAAAAGGTACATTTTTATTATCTCATTGACAGAAACCTTTCCCAAATTAAATATTTGTTAGATATTTTAGACCATTTCATAAACTTCTGTTACTGTGATATTTCCTCAGTGTTTTATTTCTAAGTGTGTGTGTGTGTATATATATATATATATATATATATATATATATATATGTATGTATTTCATAATATATATACTTAGAAGGTATATCTATGCTATCATAAACATGGTCATCTTAGGAACTCAGTATGTGTCTATATGAATATGTGTATAAATATAGACACATTGAAAGACTATAATTAGGAAAAGCAATTTTTATTTACTTTGAAAATGGCTTTATTTTTTTTTTGAAATTACAAGGACTGTTGAAAGCCTTTGAAGAAGCATTAAACAAAAATAAGACTAAAACTGTCGTCAGACCTAGGGAAGAGGTTGCGCATGTGGAAATTATGATTAACTGTCCCTCCTATTTTCATTCAAACTTCACCTAATTCTTTTCTATCATGGTAGTAATACCTGTATCATAGAGGATGGATGGATTTCTGACCAATGGTCATTGAAACACTACATTTTGACTCTCAGCTCTGAAATATTATTATGTTGATGTTTTATGCATCAATTTGTGCCAGCAGTACAAAATTGTGTAAGGCAAAATATTATTGGTTGTTGACCCTTAAGAATAGTTTTACTGACTTTTAAAACAATTGGTTTATAACATATTTCTCCTAAGCAACTAGTGTATAGTGTGTTTAAGTATAATTACTTAATTAGCATAAACCTCTGAAATTAATTTCCAATAATGCTGACAGATAAGGTATACAGCTATGGTCATGAAAGCATGTTCTGTACTCTTCAAATTAATAGAGTTAAGGAAACATCTTTCTAGTCTTCTCTTACAGGTAAAATTTTTGTCCTGATTTGAATTCATGACAAATTCTCATCAAGGGATGTTTGTCAGCTTGGTTGGATTGTTATGCACTGAGTTCATGGATCAGCTTTAACTTACAGGATTCACATTAAGTTACTATGGCCATCTTGCCTAAAGGCAATGTAGAGCAATTTTCTTTTCATTTCTGGCTTATGATAAGGGTTAAAAATAAAATTTTGCAGTGATTTTTTCAACAGTTCATTGTATTTCAGTCTTAAAACACATGTTAATGGCAAATGACTAATAATTTAAAACTCTGAGAAAAAAAAGATGGATAGGGAATGAACTACATAGTTAGTTAACACTAACAAATGGGCCCTGAATGTAAGTATTTAATAATAAATAGTAAAATTATTATGAGAATGATGTAAAAATTGTAAAAACTCATTTATAAATTTTATACCATGACATATTTTCTTGTATGAATGACTAAGCTTTAATATAAAGTCCTCTGAATTTAACTAAGATAGTTTAGATTTATGGTGTTTACTTTTCTTTAAAGCCTTACATAGCAATTAAAGCTAAGCAATGACTGGATAGTAAGGATCAAACCATACTTCAAATCCTTTCAGTGCACTAATGAAAAATTCATGCTGTTTTATAATACAGCAGAGCTGATGCAGAAGTACCAAGGTTTGGCCAGGGACAATATTCTTAGTACTATGCAAATGTATGTATTCAGGGGACTATGTCACTCTGACTGCATCCAGACCACCTTGGTCATATCAGGAACAGTTTTATTAACTCTTAAAGATAAAACATACTTTAAAATCCTACCTAACAATAATTTAGTTTGTATTTTGAGAAATAATTGGCCTTAGGCACTAGTTTCTCAATTGGCATGTTTATGCGAAGGGTTGAAACCTATGAAGAAAAATGCTTTAATGCAGTAATTATGTAAATTAAATATACCAATTAAAGATTTTAGTTTAATCTTTTTGGAGAAAATATAAAATAAATAAAACAGTCAATGAAAAAATTTCAACTTTCTCATATTTTTATTATTAATAATCTGTTTTCATAATTAATCCATTTTAGAAATTGTTAAATTATAGGTAAACTATATGTTATATGTATCATACATACATATATTATGTGTATCACTTCATGTTAAACTTATGGAAGTTATATTATTTCAAAACTTCCTAGCAGCATCAGATGTATTGTTTACTTGTGCTGGTGAGTTCACTTCTATAAACTTGTGATTATCAAGAAGAAAATAAAATTGAACAAGAATCAATGAACTAAAACCATGTAAACCATAGTAGTGTATTTAAATTTTTAGTTTTCTCATATGATTTCTTTCACACATATGGATAAAAAATGAAAATATGTAGGTTCACTACAAATAATCAAGAGAACTGAAGGTGCATTTGCTTTAAATATGTAGAATTGTGGCACTTTTGCGATTACATGAGATAGTATACATGAACTTCTTTATGACTGCACTCCTGAGCATTTCCGGCTTCTCACAGACCAAATCTACAGTTGGGCAGAATTCCCGTTGAACAGTAGGATCCCTCTGCTTACATTTTATTTGTCACTTCCTCTAATATAATTTTATGCAAGACAGAAGTGGGGGGTGTTACATTTTTCTACTTTTATTGACATTTAAAATACAAGTTTTCTAATTTTAAATGGGATCAAGTTAGGCAATGAAACAGCATAATTAAGTCCTACTTTATGCTACAAAGAATACAGGTAAAAGAAGCACATGGGAAAATGCCCATCTTCTATCTTTGGGTCAATGTGTACTACACATTAATGTTTAATGGTTTCTTTTTTTATTTTATTCAATTTTTATCGCTCATGAGCAAGTAATTGCAGAAACTGGAGCCAGGCAAGCTTTCCTATACACCTCTGCCAGTGCAGTGACCTGCAACACCCCTGGTATTTCATTCCTTGGCCTCTGCTAAGTGGAGTCTGCCAGTCATTTTAAATTGTGCCAAGCTGTGTAGTGGTTTTATGATGTGAAAAACATCCATTAAGTTCTAGTTTGAGTTTCCATACCACATTACGTTACTAGTAAACAAAGCTGAATTCCAGCTGCAGCCTTGAAAGCTGAGTATTTAGAGAAATAAACAAGAAATAAAGAAGAGATGGAGGTTTTTTTTTTAAATAATTCATGAACAATACAATGACTTAAAAGAATTCAGATTCTGAATACAGTATTCAGAGTTTCTTAGAAATTCTTTTTAATAACAGTGTCCCTGGAGTGCCTTTATTTCCAACTTCCAGGGAAGTTCAGTAGGAAGTGTTTAGGGTGGGGAGGGATGTGTTCCTATACAAAGGCCTTTACATCTTGTTTTCTAACAAGTGACAAGAAGACTTCATCAGCTGAAAATTGACAGAAGATACATTTGTACCAGTTCTAACTACTGGATCACCTCCATCTACATTCTGTTTCATTTACTTAAAATGCAGAGGTTAATAAAGGGGAAAAAGTCAAGAAGCTTTCATTGAGTGCCAACTAATCAGGAATACATTGAGTTCAATGCCACAGATTTATTTGTAATACACATTTCTTATGTATAAGCACAGATGTGAATAAACAAGAGAAGTGAATGATTATTCTGGAAGTAAATTTATGAGCAGCCACAGAGTCATAGGTCAAGATAATATCTTAATAGTTATTTTATAGCCTAAAATATGAAAATATATGAAACAAACAGACACCTTAAGTGTTTATAAGAACTCAGAGAAGACAACTTATCAACACACCTATATGAGAGGTGGTAATAAAAGATAATTGAGTGGTTTGGTTTTCTTATTTGTCTTCCTCATACAAGATTTAGAAGGGTGGAGGTGTTCTTGGCAGGCACATTCTTTTTAACAGACCTTAGAAGGGATGCTCTAGCCTCAGTGGCTTTCACATTGAGCACTAATTGAAGACAGCTGTATGTATTCATTTTGACTGCTTACCTATTCTGAGTTAGAGTCTGAGCCTGAAGTAAAGCTCCACGATGTGATTAACATAATTGCCGACAGACATGCATTGTGTCCTACAACTGCAACCCCTCACTTATTAAGCTTGTATGGAGGAATTGCTAGTAGTGGACACCTAGCACTGCATAGGAAGCATAAAGATAAACAGCACTTCATAGAACAACAAACAGTTTCAATAATCCAGAAAAATATTAATGTAATACAATTATATATAAACATAATATAATATACATTAATGTATTACATACTATCTGTATAATATGATACACATTAATTGTCATACATGCTTATAGTGATAACCATTGCAGTGGGTAAGTTACATCAATCAAAAGAATCCCTGAGACAAATTTTCTTGGCCTGTGAAGATTGATCCTTCCATATCAACTAGGGGTGATACAGCACTAGGTAACTAGGTAAAAGCACTAGGTAAAATGGTGTGTGTGTGTGTGTGTGAGAGAGAGAGAGAGAGAGAGAGAGAGAGAGAGAGAGAGAGAGAGAG
>JANHMN010000004.1:66915155-66922655 GCA_030674055.1 Rhabdomys pumilio
CCATCCCATCCCATCCCATCCCATCCCATCCCATCCCATCCCATCCCCCTGATTCTATGAGGGTGCTCTCTCACCCTCCCACCTACTCCTGCCTCACTGCCCTAATATTCCCATACACTGGATCAGCAAAGTATAAGTAAAAATGTTATGTTTCACCTTTTAATTTTTTTGTATGTTCTTTTTGTAATTGGATATTATATTTATATTTCAGATTTTATCCCCTTTCCCCATTACCCCCACCACCCAGGAACCCTCTATCCCATCCCTCATTCTCCTGCTTCTATGAGGATGTGCCCCTACCAACCCCCCCCAACTCCCACCTCCCCACCCTCGAATTCCCCGCCACTCAGTTTTCAGCCTTCATGGGACCAAGGATCTCCTCTCTCACCTATGCCCAACAAGGCCATTCTCCCCTACATATACAAATGAAGTCATGGGTCCCTTCTTATGCACTCCCAGACTAGTAGTTTAGACCCTGGGGAGCTCTGGTTAGATGGTATTATTGCTCTCCTCATGGGCCACAAACCCTTTCAGCTCCTTCAGTCTTCTCTCTAAATCCTCCATTGGGAGCCCCTTGATCAGATCAATGGTTAGCTGTGAGCATCTGCCTCTGAATATGTCAGATTCTGGCAGACCTCTAAGGACTCAGCTACATCAGGCTCCTGTCAGCATGCATTTACTGACATCCACATCAGTGTCTACCTTTGGTGACTGCACATGATATGGATACCCAGGTGGAATGGTATCCAGACGGTCCCTCCTTCAGTTTCTGTCCCACACTTTGTCTCCATATTTGCTCCCTTGAATATTTTGTTACTCTTTCTAAGTAGGATCGAGGCATCCACACTTGCTCTTCCTTCTTCATGAGCTTCATGTGGTCTGTGAGTTGAATCTTGGCTGTTTTTATGCCAGTAACATGTGATTTTTATTACTGTTATACTGAAGTACAGCTTGATATCAGAGATGGTGAAACCTCCAGAAATTCTTTTATTGTACAGGATTATTTTAGCTATCCTTTATGCTTTGTTTTGTTTTCTTTTTCCTTATGAAGTCAAGTATTGTTCTTTCAAGATATATAAATTATTATGTTGTAATTTTGATTGGGATTGTAGTGAATCTGTAGATTGCATTTGGTAAGATAAACATTTTTTACTATGTTAATTCTACTGATTCATGAGCCAGGGAGGTCTTTCCATTTTCTGGTATTTTCTTCAATTTTCTTCTGTAAGGATTTGAAATTTTTGTCATGTATGTCTTTCACTTGCTTGGTTAGTATTGCACCAAAACATTTTATATTATTTGTGGGTAGTATAAAGGGGGTTATTTTCCTAAACTCTTTTTGTTTTGGTATTTGTTACTGTTTTGGTGACAGAAGATGCTTTAATATAACCTTGAAAGTTTTGTAATTAAAGTGACATCTATACTATTCACAGTAGCTTATAATTTACAATTAATTCTATATAGCAGATCTGTTAAAACTATTTATGTATCTCGACTCAGTCAATCACCTTAAAGTCTAGCTGGACAAACATTTTCTTATTTGTTCATTCTTCAGCCTCATGATGAAAACAAACAGCAAGAAATATTTCTTCTGTGGCAATTACTATAGGGTTTATAGAGCTATTCTGAACAGGGATTCCTCCTCACAGGTCTTCCATGCCAAGAAGTGTGCCTGCTGAGAAGGGTGAACTGACGGCCATGTTCTCAAAATTAGTTGGTAAAGGCTTTGAATAAAGACAGGTTTCAGGACATAGATAGTTTCAATTTTTTGTTTTATTATTGCTGTTAATTAGTATGGATCCTTTGGGATGTAGTATATATATTTTTTTAAAAGACAGACAACTGTAATCAATGCTAATTCACTCAGGAACCACATAATTCTCTCTGAGAGTGCAGCAAGTATTGACTATCATAACAGTAAATTGAACTGACAGGATGAGTCATATTTTAGAAGTAATCTTTGTTCCAGAAACCTGAGTTTCCCTGTTACCAGGCCCTTTTATTTTGTATATACATTTTGAAAGCAAGTCACTGTGGTTGACTTTAATATAATTGTCAACGTGAAACTTATATTGGTTATGTATGTGAATCTTAGGTTGATTACACTTAAAAATCTTTAAATATGATATTATTTGAAAGAATAATGTTGAAATAACTTGTGTTGCTATGATTAGAATGCTTTCTTTCTCTACAATAATCTATAAGCTATTCTAGTTAATTGTGATCCCAAAACTTTTGGGATTTTTATAATATCTCACAAGGTATTTATTACATTTGGAATTGGGTTTTCCTTCTAGCCCACCTAACTCTTGTAGAACTTTTCTGTGCACCGGTTGTAATTTTTGAAAACATGAAATGCATTTAATGTTGTATGAAATCTGAAGGCAGACTTTCTGTTTGTAACTGTGTCCTATTACTTAGTCTCTTGTCTCTTGGGTCTACAGGAGGCTGTTCTTTATGCTATCAGTGGTCTCCAGAGTTAGGAATCCTCATGATCCTATAGATGGATGCATGAACAGGCTTAAGAACATATTTACCCACTTTCAGAAGTAGAGAAATAACTAACCTGGACTCAATTGAATTGTTTATTCTTAGTCCTGACCTATGCACAACTCAGCCTTGTGACAAATAATTCTCTTTCCCATTATATTTATTTTTCTCTGATGTATTATTCTGTTGTCACATTGTTGAGAGCTATATTCAGTAAGTAAAAATGCTTCTCAATTGAGCACTTACAAATAAAGCTTTTCTTGAGCCAAACTAAGGGGAACACATAATAATAGGGTAGAGGAAGTGGCTAAAATGTAGCATGTATAGCATAGTTTATCTGGGCCAGATTTCCTCATGTTTTGCTGACTTGCAGGGCAACATGAAAATATAGGTCATGTAACTTTGCCTAGGACAAAACTTGTTTGCTTTAGTCTTTCTACTCTATATAAGTGACTGTCACTGAGGGTCTATAAGTTAATAAACCACTTTCTCCCCTACTAGGCTCCTGTGTCTACAAGAATCTTCACCCACCATTGCCTGTAAATGAAGGATAAGGAAATAGTTATCTTAAAGTTTGAAAAGCTCTTTTCATAGAATGATGTGAGAGAACTGAGCCAAGAATGGTTAGGATGGCAGTTTCTATGAATTGATCAGGATCAACTGCCAATGAACAGGCACAATGTCCATCTTCTTGTATAGAAACAGACTTTCATGCTTCTTCCATTCTCTGGATGTTTCCTTAAACAGTTCTTAAAAATTTGCTTGTGTATAGTTTAAACTTTCATCTTCTCATATTGGCTACTTCTGTGATATTCAATAAAAATATCTCAGGAAATAACTACATTTTTATTTAAATGGATATATATATATATATATATATATATATATATCATAGCATAAAATAGGGATACTCTTTATTTTCAAAATATGTCCAAGATACAACATATAATTTGCACATAATATTCTTCTTAATTTTTATTTTTATAATTCTGCATTAATAGTTTGTGAATAAAACAGAATGTTTCAATTCTAAAACACACAGTTATTATTGACATAGAGTTAATAGTGTGCTTTATTTGGCCCAAGTGTATTTGTATATTAGAGGAGTGTTTGCAAAAAATGTTCTCTTTGCCAAGGTTAATATTACACTGTTTACTATCTAACACAGTAGCTACCAAGTACAAGTATTTGTTGTGCATCTAAAATGTGATCAATGCTCTAAGGAACTGAATGTTTAACCTCATTTAATTTAAATTATTCAAAAATTGAATATCCATGTGCGGTTAGTATATATTAGGTTACAAATTCTTAGGAGCATGTCCTCAGTTTCACATGAATGGTACGTAAGCTTTGCTTTATGCAACGTGTGGTAAGAACAGTTGGAGAGGCAAATGTAGAAGGGCAAGTAGAATTTGAAAGCCTGTTTTCCTGACTCTGTTTCCTCCATTGCAATCTGAACATTAGCAGAACCACATGTATCATGCAGCTTTTCTTCAGACAATAGTTTTGTTATTTTGTATTATATTTATCTTTTCAGGAAAAAAACCACATATTTGGGCAACTAATATGGATTATTGACTTCATGCTTCCAGCTTCCCATGTACATTGACATATTTGTATATGTATTTTCATGTTATATTTTCAAGCATTTTTCCTTTAAGAAACTTAAGTCAGATAATGAAAAACTCAGCTAAAGCAAATGTCTGCAATCAGAAATAGGTGATTCAAAAGTTTACAGAAAGTATTGTAGATTAGGTCCTGAAATCTCTAAAGTACTTGATAGGTTAATTTCACATCACTTAATTTACTTCTTGTACTTAGTGCTAGTCGATCAACTATTGTAAGCAGTACCAGGCTCTAAACCAAGAGAGACCCCAACTCTCAGTTACTATATCATAGTAAACCAAGAGCTGTCTTATTTTTAAAACATATATACAGATGATTCCAATTTATTATATTATTTGACTTATGGTTGAACTTGTGATGTTAAATACTATAAATACTTAAAAAATTATATCATATAGTTTAATGAACCTAGTTCCTAGAATCATAGTAAACCAAATGCATAGGGATAAGATTTAGAATTTTTGGTCTTTATTCATTTTATATAATATATATTTGTTATTATTTACATAAAACTTTCAATGTAGATATATGGAATTCAACCACAAATCAGCTATCTGAGTGAAATGTCCAATTCTTGCTCAGCAAGTGTCCTGCTATTTTCTTTTGTCATTTGTATTCCCCTTTCTCTATTCCTTATAATCTTCTCACTTCTTTATAATGTGTGAACATGTTTGTCTTTCTCACTCAATATAGAATACAGTGTAGAACTCAACAAGTAGTTAGGTAGTAGGTAAGATTTCTAAAGTAGTTTACATTTTTTTTGTAATGAAAATTCATGCCACAATTCTATAAGCATCTCTCTAGTTATCTACAATTTTTTTTTACTGCAAAGAAATTTAAATTGGGTTTGTCTGGACAAGCTAAATCTCTAGCTCTTATTGTCTTCCAGTCAAACTCTTATAGCAAAGGCATATGCCTCATTGGGGCTTAATTTGGAGAGATGAGGTCAGACATGGAAGAAGAGGGAGAGGTAGGAGCTGAATCTGTTTATACTCGAGAGAATAAAGTCCTGACAATTAGGAGAGAGTCCATTCTATAAGCTACAGGGTCACACTTCACCATTTTAGTGGTCATATTGACACATTCAAGGAGAACTTGTACCCTTAGAACTGAGAGATAAACCTTCTTTAATCCCCCAATCTATAAAATTATTTTATGAAGTCTAATCATGCTGAAAGTAGACGTTTCAAATTCATTAGTTAACTCCAGAACTTATTGGCTCCAAGGTATAAGAATTACTGTCCTCATTGATTCACAAAATGCTCAACCTAACAACTTACCAAGGAAAGCGTTATTTAGGTGCATAGTGTAAGATATACAGTCCATGTCAGTTGACCTGAAGTGTCTGATTATATGCCACAACCAGTCAATAAGTTTAAGGGAATTAAATATTAATTAAGGGAATTAAATAAGGGAATTACACATAACTCTTTTTTTTTTAAATTTTCAGTTTTTTCTTTCTTTTGTATTGGATATTTTATTTACAATTCAGATGTTATCCCCCTGATCCCATCCTCCCATCCCATTTCCCCTCCTCCTGCTTCTATGAGGATGTGCCCCCAACTAATCCCTCCACTTCCACCTCCCCACCCTCGAATTCTCCCACAAACGGCATCCAGCCTTCATGGGACCAAGGATCTCCTCTCCCACCTATGCCTGACAGGGCCATCCTCCCTTAGACATGGGTGCCTCCCTTTGTGCTCCCAGGCTGGTGGTTTAGACCCTGGGGAGATCTGGTTGTTTGGCACTGTTGTTCTCCTCTTGGGGCCACCAACCCTTTCAATTCCTTCAGTCCTCTAACTTCTGCATTGGGAACCCTTGATCAGATCAATGGGTAGCTGCTAGCATCCGCCTCTTGATATATCAGGCTCTGGCAGACCTTCAGGGAGACAGCTACATCAGGCTCCTGTCCACATGCACTTCCTGAAATCCATATCGGCGTCTATCTTTGGTGACTGCACATGGAATGGATACCAAGGTAGAGTGGTCTCCAGATGGCCCCTCCTTGACTTTCTGTCCCACAATTTGTTGCCATATTTGCTCCTCTGAGCATTCTGTCACTCCTTCCAAGTAGGACCGAGGCATCCACACTTGGTCTTTCTTCTTCATGAGCTTCGTCCCGCATAACTCGTAAGACAATCTCCTTTTTTCAGGAAGTTCTGCCTCCTAAATTTTCCACAACCTAGCCAAGGGTTCAAATAGCACTAGCCTGTAGGACATTTGTTCATCAACTAGTGACATTTAATAGACAGGAAAGATCTTTTGGAGTCAAAATTGCAACATGATGCTTAAGTTTTGTTTGTCATTAGTATATGTATCTAAGTAAATATGTTGAGTCAATGACTTCCTCCCTTTTTGCTTATTTTGGACATAACACATTTGAAAGTATTGGGGGAACTTGTAGACCTCGCTACAGTTTTCTTACAGTTCTGATTTCCCGCATTAAACCACTAATGCTTGTCTTGACTCACAAGAATAAACATGTTCGTACATGATTACAAAGAGTGGACAAAGGGAAAGTACAAATGACGAGAGGAAACAGAAGGAGATGTGCTGAGCTCGAAGCAGACATATTACCTGGGACAGCTGATTTGTGGTTGATATCTAATCTGCCAAGGCAAGTAAGAAATATGCATGCTTGCTGACGAACTCTGAAGGCAATGTAAGTATTACTGAAATGAATCTCAGATGAAGTCCTGGTCACTGGTAAATCATAAAAATTCTTACTTGGTTCTATACATGAGCTTGTCAATCCTTGTATTCTGACTTTCTGTCTAAAATTCTGTAAGATAAACTCAAAAAAATAAAACACTACACACTTCCTAACTATTATCATTTGCAAGGCCACTACTTTGATTTGACATTTTGTCTGTGGTTAGAATGTGATGAAACATATTCATTAGCCTACATTAATTATGCATGCACCAACCACAAAGCAGGTGTTTGGCTGTAAGAGGGGTGTTTAATCAGAAAAAAAAATTGATTCTAAACTTGTATTTTACATTCTACCCTTACTTATGGGCTTTCTGCCAGAATATTAATAAAAATAAAATTTGAACACCTAGAACCTTTGGAGAAATGCTTTTTATAGACAAAGGCTAGTCTATTGGTATCAGAAATTGATTCATATTTGTATTTATATTTAACATATTTGTATTTATATGTTATTAAATATTTTAACAACTTTGTTTATTTTAACTGTGCTTAAAATAATCAAAATGGAAGGTTGCTGTATAGAATCAAAAAAGAGTGTAATTCACTAAAAATGTAACATCATATATAAAATTATAATTATTTGTTGATTTTCCAAATTGAGTTTTCTCTTCTCAGCAAGTCACAATTAATACTTTTAAGTTGTTAAATATAAACAAGTTTCAACAAATT
>JANHMN010000004.1:66927655-67031672 GCA_030674055.1 Rhabdomys pumilio
AGTAGGGACACAATCACAACTAGAAACACACATTATCTTTATAATTACTCTACATGGTTACAAAATGAAAAAAAAACTATATTAAACCACAGTTAAACACATACAGCACAAATTTCAAAACCAGTTCACAAATAATAATGACCCAAGTTAAACTCTACTATTTTTTATTTCTTTCCTTACTATTATAAACTAAAAACATTACAGCTTTGGTTTTCTCCCTAACTACCGTGGCATATTGCTGTCTTTAATGGCATATCATATCATACACACAAACACACACACATAGAAACACACACAGACACATGCACACACACACACACAGAAACACACACACATCATATACAGACACACACAGAGTCAGACAGAAATATATATACACACACATAAACATATACACGCATACACAAATATCATGAGAAAACAAATTAAATAGCTCTTTTATCTATTCAATTCATATTTTAAGTGTCTTGGATCTTATGAGTACTAATTTTTATATGTTGATGATAATAGTTTCTAATATTTCTCCTGACTGACATTTGAAATTTTCAACTCCTGTGTAGTAAAATGGCAAACCTGTCCTGACTCTCTTTAGCAATCCTGGACCATTTTAGATTGTCTTTTGTGTCCTGCATTTTTCTCTCTCTCTCTCTCTCTCTCTCTCTCTCTCTCTCTCTCTATATATATATATATATATATATATATATATATATATATATATATATATATATATCTTTGTTTTCCCCAAGATCTGCTTGCAGCCTTATTAAAGTTTTGTACTTGTTACCTAATTTTTTTTAATTTTCCTCTTCTTAAAAATACATTAACTTTACTTTAAAGGAAAAATAATTGCCTGTCTCACAATTAAACATGAAGCTATCTCTACTGTCTTTAAATTAGAACACCAATGAAGAATATTTGCCTACAGCCTATTTCCCTTGTAGAAGTGGTTCTACAAGCATTTTTCTCTGTAGAACATCTTGAATCCTGTCCTGAAACCTTTTAAGTTAGTAGCATGTTTCTGTAGGTTCTACAGTTTTAGCACTTTTCATTCTACCAGCATCAATGAGTCTTCACAGCAGTGTCTTAAAAGCATCATAGACACCTGCATGTCCTACTCCTCCTGCTATAGATTCTATGACTATTTTCCAGATTTTATTTATCTGTTTTCTACTTGCTTTTCAGACTACTTTTGTTAAGGTAGACAGTATCATCTGCTCACGGTGCTGAAATGTCCCTACACTACCCTTTTTCCTAGGCCGTGCATTGTGCTATCTGGCAGCATCCTATCTTGTGGTTTTGCTGTCTTTGACTACTCTTCATAGATTTTCTTTCAAGGGATGTGATTTCTCTATGCAAATTAAATACGTTCTATGACAATATTGCATTGTTCAAACTCTTGTGTGTTTTTATTCTTAACACAAAATTACAATGGCATACTTTTTTTTTAAATCTACCTTTCCTGGTAACTTACCACTTCTGAGGTTCTCATTTATTTGTCCAAAGATATACAGAAAACTTTCTCTACATTTCTTAATCTCTATTATTCCTAACATAAAAAAAAAAAATTAAAGCTCAATTCTCTTCACTGTGTTCCGTGTTGTGGTAAAGATCCACCATCCTCCATAACTCTAATTGACCAGTTTCTAGATATATAAGTAAAATTTCATGTTTTTTGGTTCCATTTCAGTTGGTAGGTCTTAAGCCCAGAGCTCTGTAGATTCTATATAGTCTTTCATGTTTGTTTTTTGAATGGCTGTTATTTCCAGATCACTTATTATAGTGCATCTAATGTGTCTTTGGAAAGGAAAATTCAGACCATACATTTTCTACACAACTCCTACTGTCCTAGGAGAGCCCTGTGACAGCTCTGCACTGTCAATATGAATTTTATCTCCTTGTCATAGCACAAAGGCACTTTGTGGGTTTTTCTTCTGCTGAGCTCGTCAGGTTTAGGTGTAAAATTCTTATCATAAATTCATTGTTCAAACCATTGATAAAAAACTATTCATTTCTGAAAAAATATGTTTTTTCTCACTATCTTTTTGTCATCACCTGTAACATTTCATTATTCATTATTATAATAAATTTCATTCATTATTTTCAGTAAAAATTTTGCTAACTTTTATTTATAATGAAATGTGCCTTAATATCCCGAATGGACTTAGTTGTCATTTATCTTTGCTCCACTGATGTGCATGTCCAGTTTGCTAATTATTTGAATCAATTTACTTATGACATGACATGTAAATTTTTGTATGCCTCACAGATTGAATATTATCTCATGATAAAGAATAATTGTTAGTAGCTGTTAGGCAAGCAAATGAACTACAAACATTAAATAGATATTTTCTGGTGAAATATTGCATTTAAATATATTACCAAGATCACAAATTTTTATGTGAAGATATGAAAACCTCAATTAATAAACAATATTTTCTTGAGAAATTATATTATTATATAATATTCTTATAAATATTAAATAATATTCTAAAATAACAGGGCATGTTTATTACTTAAAGTAGAAAACATGAATGTAATCTATAATAAAGAAGTCAGTACAAGAGAGATCAATGAATTAGCTCCTTATCTCTTCAGCAAGTGTATGAATATCATTGTTGAATTATTCTAAGTTCATTACATCCCTACACCTACACCAACTTTTAGAGTCCTGACATATAACTTTGGCTACCTCACATATAAAGATAAGAGAGAGCAACAATTTTAAAGCAGAAATTCATGTGAAACTCAATTCACATTCTCTTTAGGTTTCAAGAAAACAGTTACGCTATTTTATATTCACCACCTGCAAAGCATGGCACATAGTAGCTGAGAGTGCCATAAAAATGAATTGGAGATCTCTTGGCTTTGTGATCTGTCCATAGAGAAAAAATTATATAAAGCACCAAACTTTATGGAAGTGTGATCCCTTGTTTACTTTTGTATCTCTAGAACTTAACAGTATGCCTCACACAGCATATGAACTCATTCATATGTTCTCTTGGTAGAAATAATAAAGCAGTACTGGACAGGTGGTGCTATGTGCAGTACTAAAAAAATTGTATTCTTTCAGGATTATCCAGGTCTTTCAAATATTTATGTGAGGTGGGATAGCTGTGGCAAAAAGAGTTTCACTGTGCTTAGTCAAAGACCCAGTAAACTAAATACAACGAAAATATACAATGGCTATAGTTCTACCCATGTTGATTTCATGTATATGTGTACATGACATCTCAAAATCAAATCCCTTGTGATTATCTTCCTTTCAAGTACCAAACTTTCCAAAACTTCAATTATCATGAAATATTTTCTTATATGACAATGTGTTATGTTTGTAAATTATTTCTTCAGGTACCACCCCAGTCTGGCGCATCAAGTCACTACAAAACCATGTCCACCATCTGGGCTGGGGTATAGGAGAACAGCTGTGTGTGAGAGGAGTAACTGGAAAACAGGGGCCCTGATATTGTGATGAGGAATGAGTAAATAAATAAATTGATAAAAAATATATTTTTTAGTAAGAAGGTTAGAAGAAAATAAAATTAACATTTTAATATAACTGAAATATTTTATAAGCACCCACTTGGTATTAAAATCTTTGGAGACAAATTCTTCTCATGCGTCCAACAAGGAAAAGATGAAATTTAGGCACAAAGAAAATATTTACATGGTCTTATTTCCTCTGAAATATTTTGTTATTACTAAGAAAATAATAAATTTATGGTGGTGAGTACTATAAAATGCTCTTCTTATCTAGGATAACATTTAACTTCACCAGAATCTTAATTTATACCATTATGGAATAATTTTTGAGTACAGTAGTCATTATATTTGACTGGTCTCAAAAATATGCACACTATCAATTTCTACTTATCTATAATGTTTCAGATCAAAGAAATACATGGATTGTAATTTAAGGTGCTATAAGCATAATAATATTTTTGTCATTTCCTATTGTTTTTATACTACTTGATCATTTTTCTAAGCAATGTATGAATAAAAACTGCAAACTGTAATTGAGTTTCAATTAGAACCCTGACATGTCAAAACTGCTGTTCAAGGAAAATGCAATTTTATTTACAGAATGCTTACTTCAAGTATTGGTATGCCTGCCAACTACAAAAGGGAATACTTTATAGCAATCCAATATTTCCTAACACAATTTATCCTGGCTTTCTGTAGGTATGTCTTTCAGTTGTTTCTTGATTAGCCCCTGGTGGCAAGTATGAGCTTCACAGCTGTTTGATTCAGTGGCTGATATGTCTATTTTTTGAGAACCCAATTGGCAGCTTGGCAGTCAGCATTTTCAGATGATCAGTGGAGCTAAGACAGGATCTCTTGCTTAATGCAGCTCTTTCTTGAAGACTTCAATATTTGTGCCATCTGAAAAAGATTACATGTAACAACTCTTGTTCTTTGAACAAAGGAAATCTTGTTGCCTTTTTTTGTTTGCTTGTTTTGCATACCTTTGCAAATAATTGCAACAGTAATTCAGAATACACTACATTAATTGAATGAGTTTGAATTGGGACACCTTAATTTTCCTAAGAAGTTAGAATGAGAACATTTATACTCCTCTAGGTGACATAGCACTGACTATTTAAACTCAGGTGCCTTTCCTTTTCAAGGATAGCTCTTTTTTTTTTCCCTCAGGCAGAATAATCACATCTCTAGCTATGACAGCTTTGGTTTAAACTGATGTAGCTTCTGAACAATTTAAACACAGTCTGTAAATATGTGAAACAATGACTTCACTACTAATAAGAAGACCCAGATTACAGAGTAGTTGCCCAGTATATAGGGCATTTTAAATTTCTGAGTCTCGGTGTACTTCTGTGTAAAATGATATTAACAATAATATCATTCTGCCTTCTCCACCAGGAAGAGGGACCATAGAAAAGGAGACACTAAATAAATTTGGTTTTGCCCTTTTTTGATCTGAATCGACTTGTCTCTGGTTCCAATTTCTGAGGTTTTCTCTTAGCAGGTTTCTTTTGCCTTTTTATTTTCCAAATGTTTCTGAATGAATACATTTTCTGACTTGTTAATGTCTACTAGTAATCAAATAAAATTGCTCTTATTTATTATCCAAATTAACTTTCACAGAGATCTGTGAATCAGAATATGCTGCATGAATGGAGTTTGTCTAGATTTTAAAGGAAATCTCTCGAGGATCAACTTGATATTAAGAACAGAACTGGCTGCTAATGACTTCCATTTTATGTCATATATTTGCATTAAGAAAACAGTATTTCAGTGGTTTTCTATGGTACAGCAATGGTCAATATATGCCCATGTCCTCAGCAAATCAGCATTTCACTGAACTGTTCCCAAATGCCATTTGTAAGTGATACTCTTTCTAACTATAGATGCTTAATGTCCCACCCATGAAGTTATTTTCTTTCTTGACATCTGTAATTATATTTTCTGAAGTATAATCTATTCATGTATATTTTTTAAAAAATATCTCTTCTAATCAAAGTGTAAATGGCAGTAGCTGAATATGTATACTGCCTTTGCGATTCTCTCCATCATGACCTGGCCCACTAGCTTCTCAAAAGCATTGTGTAAGTGAATGATATATGGCAAAACAAACTTTAATTACTGGATTTTGATACATATAAGTTCATTAAAATTTATCTATTTTATTCCACCTTTTTCTGTCTTCCCATCTCATCTCATTATGTACCTTACTACCCCCAATAGCTAGCTCACCTAGCTCCCTTCACTAATAGCTAGCTCTTTTTGGGCTTTCACATCATGTGTACTGTTATCTCCCCTCCCCATCTTCTTAGTCAGTGTGGGTATAAGTTACATTCTTTAATTACTAGTTTTTCTCCAACTTTCCTCCAACAGTTATACATTACAAGTCTTGCTAGAAGTCAAAAAATACTTAATTTTCAGAACAACAAGCTATTTTCTCTTTTTGTCAGTTGATTTTATAAAATATTTATAAAAGAATATCAATATATTGTTGTCATCGAAAATGCAAACCCTTTGAATGTTCTTTGTACACACAGACATGACTAATAGCTATCGACTTAATTCATTATATTCTCCACACCTTCCAGGAATACAGTTGTTTTTTTTTGTTGTTGTTGTATTTATTTTCCATTTCTCTCAATGAGCATTTTCCTCTTCACTCCACAGATCATCCATCAGTTTCTTTATTGAGCCATTGTATGTCGATTACACCAAAGTTGAAAGATAGGCTGAAGTTGTGCTCCTGATTGTTCAAAAAGAAAGTTATATTTTTAATAAAATCAGAATAACAATGAGTAAAAGTTTTAATTAATTAATTTACACTTCAAACCCTGTCCCTCATCACAATTCCTCCATCACAAAGTTTCTCCTCCATCCCGCTCCACATCTTCACTAAGAATATGGGGTCCTCTTTCAGTATCTCCTCACCCTGTGCATCAAGTCTTCACAGGATTAGGATTAGTCCCACTGAAGCCAGTTAAGGAAGCCCTGTTGGGGATCTGATTCCACAGTCAGGCTACAGCTTTAGCTCCAGTTATTGGGCGAACCACATGGAGACTGACTTGCACGTCTGCTACATATGTGCCTAAGGTCTCAGTGTAGCCCATATATGTTGTATGCTCTTTGGTTGTTTGCTCACTCTCTGAGAACTCCCAGGATGTCCAAGTTAGTTGACTCAGTTGGTCTTCCTGTGGGGTGCCTATCCTCTTAAGGGCCTTTTAAAATGAGCTGAAAGAAAATGAATGTGACTAACAATTAAACAATGATATAATTCTCACATAATATATTGAAAATATTATAAGATTAATGTCTATTATTTAAAGCTAAATGCTTCATATGTGGGTTTGGATGATTCTGTATTCAGATGTAGTTAGATGTAAATGGCTAGGAAATTTGCTATCAACCCATTACATTTCCAAGCCTTTCTGGGTAGAAAATATTCTTAGCTTATAACATTTATGTTTCTTGATTATTATTTGATAATAGAATAAATGAATATGAGACAGTTTAACTATTCTCGATACCAGAATATATTCTTTGTATGGTAAACATTCAGATGGCAGAATATTTGAGAATTTCTGACCTTAAGTCCAAATCATATCATGCTTAGTCTAATTTTGCTATTAACCCTGTAAAGGAAGATAGGCTCTGAAACTTACATTTGAGAATAACTATACTGGTTACAAGAAAAAAATTATTCAGTGTTTGTTTGTTATACCAGCTTTCCACTTCATAACATGTACAAGAATTAAGCCTGTCCTTAATATGCATGCTATATCCAAGCTATTTTCTATCGTATATTTTGCTAATTTATTTACAATAAGACATGTTTCTATTCATTTCTAGAGAAGGCTCTCATTTATATGCTCTTCCAAGTTTTTAATAAATTCTTTCCTAACTTAACAATACTTACTTGAAGACATCTCTCTTACCAATTTAAATGTTACTGTAAAAAGCAAATTGTTTTTTTCTATTTTAGGTTGGAATTTAATGATCAAATATAAGCTAAAAGTATTTGTCACTCGATTATTGTATTGTCTTTCATCTATTGACATCATGGCATCTCCTGGGGAAACTTTAAAATCATAGTGATAACAAAAACCTATAATGGACCAATTAAATCAATATCTCTCAGGGGATGGTATCCCAGACAAGAGTGATTTTTAAGAATCTATTCCCTGGGTGATTCTAATGCATTCTTGTGACTGAGCAGTACCTGTCTGTATACTCTGGGATGAGCTTGTCAGCAAAACAATTAGGGAATATCTGTTTTATAAGCTGAAGCTTAAGAGCCCTCAGTACATAAAACTTCTCTCTAGTAGTATACATGGCATTTTCTTTGTGATTCGTGTTAGGAAAATCTCCATATTTTATTGTTTAGATTGAAAAACAATATATTATCAAAAATAGTTTCCTTTTCTTTTAAATCCTCCCACTGTTTTCTTGCATGAGCTCATATAAATGTCAGTAACATTAGCAGGTAGTCTGACCTTTCATATTTATTAAACTTGGTGGCTATGAATAAGTAAGAAATTATATATTTTAATACAAGAATGCAAAGTATACATAAAGCCACTGAAACCATAAGTTGCTGCTCTTTTAAAGAAACTCTGTTCAGTTTCAAGGACCCTTATCAAGTAGGTCAGAACATCAGCAGTTCTGGTGCCTTCTTCTGGTTTACATAAACACCTACCTGCATAGGTGTGGTGTACATTTAGACAACAAGGGACATACAAATACATATAAATAATATTAAAATAATTTCTAAAAGTAAGGGTTGTCCTTTGATAATAAAGAAGAAATACAAAATATGTTCATCTTAAGTGGAAAATCAGACACAGAAACTGTGATGATGTACTGGCATTAATTTATAAGCTGAGGAAATAGATTCAAAGAAATAGTTCAAATAATATTTTATCTGACTTTAGCACACACCTCTATTAATAATTATATGTTTAGGGAATTTTAAAAACATAATTGCATTTTAGAACAGTTACATAGTATTTCTCTCAATTTTATATAATTTAAAATTTTTTAAATATTTTCAACAAAGTCTCCAAAATTTCAGTTTTAGCAAAATTACATAGATATGTTTTAATATGCTTTCTGCAAATTGGCAAGAAGAGTAAGGACTGATGAGCCACAGTCTCTGGATATCATTGGAATCCTAGCTCAGTATATTTAGTAAAAAAAAAATCTCATTCAAAAAACCTCCAGTTTAACTTGTGCAAAGCCAGTAAAACTGATGAAGCTAGATAACCAAGATGTCAGCTAGAAATCAAATCTGTGTTTACACTGTAATAATAGTTAGAACACTGACTTCTATGTTCCTGTATATTTTTCTTTGAAACTAATAAATAAATAAATATCCCTTGTTGTCCACTCCTCTCCTTGTGCCTTTGCTACACTGTACCATGATAATTTTTAATATAATTTAATTTAATACTTTTGATGTAATCAATAATGTAATAGAATACTCTTTGTTATATTCTTTTAATTATTTTATTAAATATTTTATTTATTTAAAATACAGATGCCATCCCTTTTCCCAATTTCCCCTCCCTAGAACCCCTTATTTCATCCCTCCTTCTCCTTTATGCTTTTATACCATTTTAATTAATATATCTATTAAGGTCAGTTGTAGATTGAGGATCTAGCAATATAATACATGCAAATAGTTGAGGAGCAAGCAAGACAATAAACACAAATAGTCAAAGAAAAAGCAAAATGCTAAACCCAATTATGCGAACACTCCTGTGATAACTGTTTTTAAGGGCTTATCAGGATGACCAAAGTATTTGAGCCTACTTCCCTGTCCTAGCACAAGGTCATTTTCATATCTGAAGCCTACTTCCTTTTTCTAGCCTAAAATTTAGATTCCTATATGAAATTATTTCTTTGTTCTAGCCTAATATTTAAATTCCTGCCTGAAATTACTTCTTTGTTCTTGCCTAAGATTTAGATTCCTACCTGAAATTACTTCTTTGTTCTAGCCTAATGTGAGATTACTGCCTGAAGTCTACTTCCTTGTCCTTAGCCAATGTCATATTCCTGCCAAGTAGCCTATTTCCTTGTCCTTGGCCCATGTTATATTCTTGCTAAGCAGCCCCAAAGGCTCTCTACATTTTATTCTGACAAGAATGCCTTCCTTAGTTGTCATGGAATATGCATTATCAAAAGCAATGCACTTCTGTCTTAGGTTGGTAAGGCTATGTGTAGAAACTTAGCAGTCCTTGGATTGCCAGCCTTTTAATTTAATAACTCTGTCTGGGGTTTTACTTTTAAGTTCAAGATATGTACTTTAGCTGCCAACATATTAACGTTGTTAAAGAAAAGCTTTAACGTGATGGGCAGGAATAAAATCATTCCTGGGACAAAAAGGGCTAGCACGATCAAGCTATATATGCTATTTTTGAAGCTTAACCAAAATAAAAATACTGACCTCAGGCCTGGGGTAATTTTATCTGCAGTATCTACTACATAAACGCTCAGCAGAGAAGCATACTTGAAATTTATAAGCTCCCTATATATCATTAAAACTTCCAGAGAGGTTTTAGGATTATGCCAAATACACTGCAAGTGTCATTAACCTTCTTCCTAATTATGATGACTACCACTGTAAATTTTAGAACTAACATGAATCCAATGGTATTTGGCTTGACACTCCTTACTTTTAAATTCAGAACCTCTTTCTAGTAATTTGAATAGGATAACGAGAATCAAACTATTCTTCCAAATGCTTATCTAAATTCTCTTGTATATTCAACATATTAGTAACATTTCTTGTTAACAAAAGTATCTGTCTTAATTTCTGGTGTCACAGCAATTGCAGAAGCAGTGGTACTATCAATTAATGAAATTAAAGCTGTTATACCAACAATAATCAAGCCCACTACCGACTTGCTTCTGTTTAAACCTGTCTTATTTCTTTCAGTACTTGCAATCTATTGTTAGAATACCAAGGTTCTGTGATACTCAGGGAACTAAAACAAAAGCTGATTGATAGACCTCCATAACTGACATGCTGAATTTCAAAACACAAACACAGTTAGAAGGTGTACAATCAATGCAACGTACATTAAATACTGTAGAAGAAACAGAAGTATTTTTTAACTGAACAATTAAAAATGCCTTAACACATATGCTAACACCTGTTTGTTTTTGTTTGTTTGTTTGTTTGGTTTGGTTTTTCGAGACAGGGTTTCTCTATGTAGTCCTGGCTGTCCTGGAACTCACTCGGTAGACTGGTAGACCAGGCTGGTCTCGAACTCAGAATTCCGCCTGCCTCTGCCTCCCAAGTGCTGGGATTAAAGGCCTGCGCCACCATCGACCTGTTTGAAATCCAGATCCTGCCCCAACTTTATCACTTGCTAACACAACATCATAGAGAACTGCAGCTAATTTCCATATATGTCTTTTAAAATGTCAAGAATCAGCCTTACAAATGAAGACTGTTATTTCCAATATTGGATTGATTTCTAGACTAGTCCATGATTCTGTCTGAATAACTAGTTGCATTTAATAACAATACAAGAGGCATTATAACTTCTCATTTTGATTCTCTTTTACATAAAGTCTAAGAACGTGAGGCAAGGCAGCTTGTCTCATCAGGGGTGTAAGTAAGCAATAGTAGGTCAGGAACTTATGTCCAATATGGCTTCCCAGTCACCATTGTCAGAGTACTCAGCAAGCTCACAGGTCAGCATCATTCTTTGTCCTGGCATCAGCATGTCTCACTTATAGCTCTGGTGGCCACCATGCTCCTTCAGCATACTTCAGAAAAAAACATAAACATGCCCTCTTCCCATTATTTAATACCTGATTAGGATCATGCCTTATGCCAGTAAGTGGATCCTTCCCTTTCATTTATGCATAAGTATGCCTAGTTGTAGAGTGCCATAGACACTCAGTGGAAAGTTCCTTGGCATCTACATTTTTTAAAGAAAATTTAAAATAAAAAAGAAAAAGAGCATGATTTAAATAAATTTGTGGTGTACAGGAATATATCTCCCCCTTTTTTATATTATGAAGATATTGTTTTAAAGTTTCATGGGTCTGTTCCATAGTCAAGTGATTACACCATTTGGTTTAGATGAAAGTTTTACACCGCAAAAGTGTCATGCCTTCTTTCTTTCTGTGATTTAAAAGATATGGGAAATGCACAGAGGAAATGTGATATAGTTGTTAAGAGTCAGTGAAATATTCCTCTAATGATGGAGAATAAACTCACATGAAGCAGGTGAGACTAAAATTACCATATCTATGACTAATAGTTCTGTTGGTGTCAAAATATGGTGTTTCATCCAGTTTATCATCAACTTAATTTCAGGTATTTTAAAATTATCTTTTGTTCCTTGATGACTTTGATGAGCTTTATCCACCTGCTAGGTTCTTAGAAAGGAGTCACAACTTGAATGTATTGAGACACCAGTGTCTTAAAAGGTAACATTAGAGTCTGTAGTGGCATGTTAGAGACCATGGAAAATTGTGTCCTGATACTCATTACAGTTACTATACTACAGGGAGTTATGCCAAATCCACAGAAAAGCTGAATGTTAATTGTAATAGTGTTCTGCAGTTCATTTAGCTCAAATGGATTATGAATTATTCATGAAGCAAGCAAAACACTAGTGATATTTCTGTTAACTGAGGCCATGACCTTCTTTTAGCTAAGCTTGGAAAGTAAGGTTAATAATAAAAATTCCAGTTATTAACTAACAGGCTAGGAAAGCAATCTAGTGTATAGTGCATACATTTTGTATGTTGCATATTAAACTTTCTAATAGTAATATCTGAATACCTAAAATTTTTGGTATTTTATAAAAGAATTAATATAAATTTGAGGATCAAATTAAAGCATATACAATGTATATATTTAAACTTTGTCATGTATGGTACAAATTAGTGAATTTTACATAGTTGATATATACACATTTATATCTAATTTTTCTCAATTTTTATTTAAAAAATAAAAATTAAAAAATTAAAAGAACAACAAAAAACAAAATAAACCAATATTTCCCTTTGAGGTATGACGACATATGTTGACATTTTAATAAAAGGCAAATTAAATAATTCACATCATGCTCAGAATATTAAACTGAAATTTTTTAAGGAAAAATGATGGCTGATGAATTTTCTAATGCCTATATGTTTTATTAAATATTTTAAAATATGAAATAAAAATAAATACTGTTTATTCATACATACAATATCACAAACACATCGAAAGACTGAGGCTACAGGGACAAAGACAGAAGTACAGCTGTTAGTATATGGCACTTATTTAATGGTTATCTGTGTGTCACATGTTAAGGTGAAAATTAAATATGAACTTGATATAATGTAATTTCTTTTTGCAATTTACTTTTTTATAAAGCTAAGCAGATGTGACTCATTTGTTAATTGATTAGATTTATTCTATTTATATTCTGAAAGAGTTGCTGAGTTTTTAATTTCTTTGATAATTTTCAAGAGTTGCTCAAATTGGCTACAAAAATTTTCAGAATAAAATGTACTAAATTATATTTTATAAAATCAATTTTATTTAATGTATTTATTAAAATTCTTACCTCAATTACATCTCTACCTGAATGAAACAAAAAAAACCCGTTAAGAATATAAAATATTTACAAATTTCATGGAAAACAGTAAATGCTGTTGCACATAAATATGAGTTATTATCTGGAAGGATAAGTCTATACCAAACTCATAAACAGATAGTAAAAGACATTTGGGGATTCTTTTTATTTTTTTATTTCTATAATTTTTTAATAGAAAATAGTTGTGTGGGTTTTATATTTTCTGTGGTGGGTTTTAATGTGTTTTATTTATGATTTGCTGTGGCAGTTGTCTTAGAAATTCTTTATTTTATTATTTACATTACAAATGTTGCCCCCTTTTCCAGTCACCCCTCTCCGAGTTGTCCCCCTTATCCCTCCTCCCCTTTGCTTATGAGAGTGTGCTCCCTCACCCACACAGCCTCTCCTGTCAGCATCCCTCCTTCCTGGGGCATCAAGTTTCTACAGGATTAGGCACATCCTCTCCCACTGAGGCCAGACAAGGCAGTCCTCTGCTAGATATATACCAAGTGTCTTGAACCAGGCCATGCATATGCTGTTTGGTTGGTGGCTTAGTCTCTGGGAGCTCTGAGGGGCCAGGTTAGTTGATACTGTTGTTCTTCCTATGGAGTTGCAATACCCTTCAGCACCTTCAGTCCTTCCCATAATACTTCCATGGAGTTCCTGACCTCCATCCAATAGTTGGCTGTGACTATCTGCATCTGTCTCAGTCAGCTGCTAGTAGAGCCTATAGGACAATCACGCTACGCTAATGTCTGCAAGCGTAGTATGGCATCAGTAATAGTGTCAGAGTTTGATGCCTGTGCATAGGATAGATCCCAAGTTGGGCCAGTCACTGTATGTCCTTTCCTTCAATCTCTGTTCCATTTTTGTCCCTGCATTTCTTTTAGACAGAAATAATTCTGGGTCAAAATATTTGAAGGTAGGTTGGTAATCCCATCCTTCCATTCGGGATCTTATTTATCTACTAGAAGTGGTTTTTTCTGTTCCGTCTCCCCACTGTTGGGCACTTCTGCTAAGGTCATCCCCATTGCCTCCTGAGATCCTCTCACATCCCAGGTCTCTGGGACTTTCAAGAGGTTCTGCAAGCCATGGCGCTGCACATTTCCATTCATTCTTCTGGCCCACTGGACTTCTCTCCTGTCACTCTCCAACACCTGATCCTGCCCCCTTTTTCTATCCCTCTTCCCTCTCCCACACAGGTCTCTCACACCTTCTTCCTCCCATGATGATTTTGTTCACGGGGGAACACAATAAGCTTGGGGATTCCTGATAAATGAGAAATTCACATTTTACCATGAATGATTTCTGAGGTTTCCATCTCTACCCTCTAACAGCAGAACAGTTGTAAAATTAGACAAAATATTCCTCATTTGGTTCTAGACTTTTTCATCTTTTGAGTCTCTGTGACTTCACTACCTAAGTTCTTTCGCATAGCTTTTAACTTCCAAACATCTGTAACATCCCATTATCTATACTTTAGCAGCTTTCTCCTTTTCCCTCTCCCTTTCCCCCTCCGATTATCTGTGTAACATATGTTAAGTAACTGGAACATAGTTGTTAAGAAATTCTTTTCTACTTAGGTTTTAAGTTATGATTTCTTCTCCTGATCTGTTCTAGTCCTCAAAAATATATTAAGTAAAATAAGTAGAAGAATTTAAAAATCGTTACTTTAGTAAGAATGAAAATAAATAGTAACCCTAAAGATACAAAACAAGATTCATGTATATAAGCTTCATATACTAAGATTTTGTTTGCAATCTACTCATTTTTGTAACATATAACATTAATTTTTTTTCAGAAATCTTTTTAGAAGACTGATTTTATGGTTATATACAAATTAATATGGCTAACAAATTTGTATAAAAAGATTGTTTAAAGTATGTTCTTGAATTTTCATAATATTCTTGTTTTCATTTCAAAGACAGTTTTACCATGCTAGTATAGAATATCTGAATAATTAAAAAAAATCTTTCAATATTATGTTGTTTTTGTTGACTAAATAATGTCTAATTTTCAAACTATAATTGTAAAATATTCCTAAATTCTACAGTTATTCAATTTTCAAAATACCTTGTTATAGCTAAAGCAGCTATAGATTTAGAAAGTCCTCAGGTCTGCCTTCACAGACTACAGGATGCCTGAGAAGTTAGCCAAGTCTTTTATACTTCAGTTTCCTTGATTGCTAAATTGAAAAGTAACCAACTCACTAATCAAACAATCAATGAAAGCCACGTAATCATGGATGAAGAGATGCTTAAGTGGTTAAGAGCACTGGGCTTTCTTCTAGACAACTTGAGTTTAATTTCCAATATCTACACAGAAATTGCAAAACGTCTGTAACTCCAGTTTCATGGAATCTAATGGCTGTTTCTGACCTCCCTTGGCATTGAAAGTATATGGTATACATGCAGACAAACTGCTCACACAAAGAAATCAAATCAAAATCAAACAAAGAAAAACAGCCAACAAACACCAACTCACCACATAAACCTTTCAAGATACCAATAGTTTTTCAATATTAATAAAATAATTAATAAAATAATGACACCAAGGTACATGAATATCCAGGAAGCAATTATAATAAATGTAACTGTCATATATATATATATATATATATTCCAGGACAGTGAATTTTTAAATTATTTTTAATAAATATGTACAGTCAGATAATTTGATTATGGTTTTATGATAAGTGTTTTATTTAAAGAAATGTAAGGGGAAAAGAATTAATTTTGCCTCAATATATTTTTAAATCACTTTAGAGGATATTGCTTATAAAAATGTAAGAATTTATAATTTCTACTTAACTTGAACTGATTATGTAAATATATTGAAAGTGAGTTAGAGGTGTAAATCACAGATGTCAACTGGATGGGAAAATTGTTACCAGCAAAAGCTACTGCTCTCAATTCCCAGTGTGTTAATTACAGGAAGGCATCTGGCATACAAATTTATGCTAAGCGGAAAAAAAAAAAAAACCCTTACAGATTAATGCCAAATAAGGCATGTCAGCAAGATCTTTGCTTACTGGAAGTTGTAAGCCATAATTATTGCATTAGTGTATGTGATTGAAACAGATCACGGTTATTAAGAACTATTAATATTAAGCAGAAGATAAGTGTATTTTGTGAATACTGCACACTTTGAATTATCATGTAAGATTTGAAAGTATGAAAGAAGAAAAGACTGTTAAATATGAATAATTATACCACAGGGTAAACATATTTTACCTATTTATTATAAAATCTATAAATTCTAAACCTTAAAAATAATCCAAAATAGGGATGATTGAATCTATTCAGTGTTTGCCTCACACAGTTCAGCAACTAACTCATTGAACAAGTTTAAAGTAAGCTGCTCAGTGCGCTCATTATGTTAGAAGGCCACTGTCTAAAATTAACATTCATAGATATTGGGACTGAAATATTTCTATATCATCATGTTATCCTAATTGGCCTTTCTAATTTTAGCTCTTTGAAAGGCTTCTCATAGGAGAGCAGGTCATATATTATGGAATTACTAAGACCATTTTTTCTGTGATTTAAAATTTTTAATAAGAAAACAGTTACATTGTTTACTCTATAACATGAATATGGAAGGAGGGCGCAAAAGCCCACTATAGATGAGAACTATTGGAAATTGAGAGTCAGTCTACTCTAAAGGATTGACCCTTAGTAAGGAAAATAAAATCCAGGGAAAAGAACCCAGATCCAATAGTATGAGGACAATACATATTGATCTCTCGATGGCAAAGCAAACAAACAAACAAATAAGCAAATTTTGAGGTAGAGATGAAGGAATGAAAAGGTAGATTTAGAATGAGTTGAAGAAGGTAAAGTGGAAATGACCAAAACACATTATATGCAAATTTCCAAAAATTTGTAAAAAAAAAAAATTTAAATATAATTTTGAAAGCTATTTACTTATTGTTTTTTTTGAAAATACTTCATTTTTCTTTTTTATGGGTTATTTTATTTATTTACATTTCAAATGTTGTCCTCCTTCTTGGTTTCTTCTCTTCAACCACCTATCCCATTTATCCTGGCTCTATGAGGGTGCTCCCCCACCCACGGACCCACTCTTGCCTCTCTACCCTAGCATCCCCTTATGCTGGGACATCGAGCCTCCACAGGACAAATGACTTCCCTTCCCACTGAGGCCAAATAAGGCAGTTCTCTGCTAAATATGCACCTGGAGGCATGAGTCCCTCCATGTGTACTCTTTGGTTGGTGGTTTAGTCCCTGGGAGCTATGAGAGGTCTGCTTAGCTTATAATGTTGTTTTTAGGCTCAAAATATCCAATAATTCTAAGCCAGATTGACTTTCGATGAGTAGGAGCAAGGATTATAAATAAGCAGACAGTTTGATAAAATTGTTAGTGAAAGTTTGACCATGATACATCATACATTGCATTAAGGTGATGGCAATACTCTCTTTGACCATATTTTTTCCCCATTAAGTATGGTTTTAGCAAAACATAGGTAAATTCATACTGCTAACAAGGGTTTAAAATTACAACTATTATTAAGTATTTGATATATTTTAACTTACCAGTTTTACACATCTGAATTTCTATATAAAGGAACCAAGTACTAAAACGTGTGTGTGTGTGTGTGTGTGTGTGTGTGTTTAGCTTAAAAAGAATTGAGCACAAAAATTGGGCCTTTTTAAAAACTGTATATTTATTTTATGTGCATGGCTATTTTGTTTTCATGTATGTGTATGTTTTAAAAAAAAAGGGCACTATATTTCCTTAGACCCAAGTTACAGATGATTTGCATTTCTATTAGGTTCTGGGAATCAAACCTGGGTCTACTGGAAGAGTGAAAAGTGCTCTAGCTCTTTGGGTCAAAGATGAAAGATTTTTAATCAGCATCTAGATTGATGGCAAATGTTCAATAACAAAAATTCTGAGATGTTGTCTAGAGATGACCCAGTTTACTAACCTTACATTTATAATCCCTTGAGGAAGTGAATGAATTATCATGACAACTGTAAGCCCTTTTAAATCACATGAAGAAGGAATTTAAAGCATGTTTTAAAATTAAGAGTTAATAGTGTACAGGACTAGTCAGATGAATCAACAAGTAGTTGTGCTTGAATGCAAAGGATGCATACTTGAACACAAAAGTTGCATCCCCAGAACAGGCATGAAGAAAGGAGAAAAGTGCCTCTGTAGTTGTCCTCTTGCCTCGCATAATATATTTTTCTATTTATTAATATTTGAAAATAATGTTTTCCATCCAAAATGGCATCACATTAACTCACCATGGCATTTCTTAGAAGTCTTAGTTCCATGGCTTCATCAGTATCACCTGCACAGTAGAAACTGGGTGATGGGCATTCTCTGCTCTTACATCTTGGGCAGGACATGTCTGATAGGATGCGGAATAGCCACACTTGAATAA
Organism: Rhabdomys pumilio; assembly: GCA_030674055.1. Taxonomy (NCBI): domain Eukaryota; kingdom Metazoa; phylum Chordata; class Mammalia; order Rodentia; family Muridae; genus Rhabdomys; species Rhabdomys pumilio. The sequence goes on from JANHMN010000004.1 coordinate 66,946,127, forward strand.
GCTAAACCACATAGGTAGAAATCATATTATTTGTGTTTTCTTTTGAGTCTTCTGTCCAAGTTGGGTCTATATGAGTTCAGGGTCAAGTATAGTGAATGTCTCACTGAACAGGAGAGTTGAAATTTACTGTCTTATGTCGTTCCTTTTTCTTTTTTCTTTTTGCCTTAAATAAAAATAAACCAAAAATGTCATAAACCCATTGGTAAAAATTACATCCTTACTGGAATCCACTGTCATCAGAATGAGTTCTGCTTTCATTCCAAGACTAGCATTCAGATATATCTTCTTCTAGCAGGAACTACATTAATTGTCTTTGACAATATTTTAATTTTTTATTGATTTTATGAAAATTTCATAAATTTTTAAATTAAATTTTTAATCATATCTTCCACCATGCCTTATCCAACTCTTTCCAGAAGTCTTTAACACATTCCACTTCCATCTAATTGATCTCTTTTGCTCAAATCTCTGAATCCATTTGATGCTATCTATATTTGCCTGGATTTAGAAGCATCTACAAGAGCATGAATAACCTACCCGAGATTTCATCCTTGAGGAAAATGACATTCTTTTTACTAGAAGACATCAACTTCCTACATCTAGAGATAATAGGTAAGATTTCTTAAGCTTCTTTCACATACAAATTGAAATTTTGATTTGTTTAATCTTGTGCAGGTCTTGTGTCATCTACCCTAAATACTGTGAATTCATTAGTACGACAGACTTTTCATAATCAGAATATGCTGTTCTTCCTTGACCTCTTGTTCTTACAATCTTTTCAGCCTCTCTTCTTCAATATTATGTAAGTCTCTTGCAGAGCATTATGATATCAACATCCCATTTACTTTGGGAAGAACTTCAAAGGTACTTAAGCACCATGAAGAACTGTGACTGGATTAACCATTGTCCAATGGAATCATAAATTTTGTAATGAGGGCTAAAGGCTTCAATAATCTCTGAGTATAATATTACTTAAAAGGCACTTTGACACTATGTACATTTAATAAAATGATAAATGGGTTTTCTTCTATTGCACAGAGTTTCCTAATCTATGGGTGGTATGGCCTAGTTATCAGTATTAGCCATAAATTCGCTTTGTTTCACATGCCAAACTATTTGAGTTCACGGGGTTTAAAGCTACATTTTTTTTTAAAACTACTAATGGATTCTTACCATAGAAACAATTCTCACTCATACCAACTATAAACATGTCTTGAGCTTCCTCCCATGCTTCCCAGCATAGGTTCTTATTGTTTTTATCTTAGCATTGTCAGGGGAAATACTTTTCAAACCATGTTCTATGTGCATATCATTGTTTGAAATAAGTGGTAGGAATCTGAAACCACACCAATTAGTGAAAATTAAATCATTTTTTACTACTATTTTTTCTTAGTGGTTGTAGAGTTGCTTATTATAAACATTGCTCTTTGTTCGATATTTTCTCCAATATAATCATAGTATTTAAAGGCCTGGAATTTGAACTTTACACAGTCCTATGCACCCAACAAACATAGTCTTATGGTGAGCTGTAGCAATGTTTTTGGAAGACAAGATGGCACTCATAGGCCAAATATTCTACAAAAGGATATTTTAGCATTCAACTCATACAAAAATGACAAATTTGATATTCATTTAATTTATCTTAAACTATTCAAAATTCCTGCATGTAAAATAACATTCAAAAATATTTCTCTTTTTCACTGGCATTGAATACTCCACTTTTAAAATAAGTCTATATTAAAAGTGATTTTTCTCTTAAATATAAGTAATATATTTAGAACTATATTAGAAAAAATGTACACACTAAATTCAGAATGGCATTTTGGTATGTCATTGGCAACATCCAGATCTGCAGACAATAAAATCTGTTTTGAAATTTTCTTTACTTTAAATGGGTTATATGTCTAAAGTTTATGGAAGCTTGGTATATTTTGATACAGTATTGAGTTTAAAACAAAATACAGAATTTATGAAATGGAAAGTGCAGTTAGTTTCTCAAATCTCGAAAAATAATCAAGAAATTGAATTGCATTCCTAGTTCAGATAAATAGAATTTCTGAGTAATGCAGTGATCTAGTCTTTAGCTGTCTTGTCTTGAGAGTGGCCACGGTGTGATAAAATGTCAGTCTTACTGACAGAAGTCAATCTACAGTGGGGTTGTGAATAGCTAGCTTCCACTGAGAGGCAGACAGAGGTCTACAGAGCTACCTGTGCAGATACCACTTTTATAATTCTAGTCATTTTGTTGTATGCTAGAATCATGCAATAAATGGAGGAGTTAAGATCAGAACTTTCTACTTTATACAACATAGCTTACAAGAAACATACTTATCAAAACCTGTCATTTTACCTATAAGTGTATTCAGTTTTATTTTATTTAACATAAACTATGAATAAATCATACATTTTAAGTAAGATAGTTTACTATAATAATTAGGACTATTCTAATGGGGATTTTTTGGCTTTTAATACTTTTATTTCAAAATGAATGGTGTTAAAAGTATATAGAATATCCTTAGCTAGTTAATATTTTAAAAAAACTATTAGTTTTGTTTCTTTACTTTGGTAAAATGGAACAATGACTTGTGATCACTTTTTAAAACTTATTTTTGAATAAAAATGTACTTATATTTTTCAATTAATTAATTTAGCTCTGACTAAAATAGTGTTAACGTAATACATAATGAATTAATTAAAATATTAATCAAGATTATTAATACTGACAACAAACAAGTATGATAATTTGCCATTTTAATTAAAAAAATCAATAGATGTAGTTTTGTGTCACAGCCATTCGTGTTAAAATACACATAAAGGCCTACATTGCAACCTGAGCTCAGCATCGTGTTTTCTGTTAGGAGTAAGGAACATTAAATTACCTTTTCTTTCTTTTTTATTAATCATTCCATCCATTTACATCTTAAATGATTTACCACTTCCAGGTTGCCCCTCCAGAGGCTCCCCACCCCTGTCCCACCACCTCACTCTCCTCTATCCCTTTTGCCTCTATGAGTGTACTCCTCACTCTAGGGCATCAAACCTCCACAGGACCAAGGCCCACCCCTCCCATTGATGTTAGACGAGGCCATCTTCTGCTACCTATGCATCTGGAGACATGGATCTCTCCCTGTACACTCCTTGGTTTGTGGTCTAGTCCCTGGGAGCACTGGAAGGTCCGGCTAGCTGATATTTCTTAACATCCCTCACTGCTCACTTGGTAGCTTTAAAGACATGCCAATGAAAATGAAATGTTTTAAACCCAGGAGTCCATAAAAAGGCACAAAGATTGTTTTTTAAATTTTATAAGTTTTGGTCAGTTAATCTTTGTCTGTTCTGTTATGAGAGAACCGCCCCAACTTGGTCCCAACTTGACTTTCAGAATGGAATTAGTTTTCATTGTAAATACTAATTGTATCCTGCTTTTTTTTTAAATTAACATACAAGTTACATGAAGCTGTTTGAACTTAATGTTATCACATATCAGGTTCACAGAGAATGTCAGATTTCTGTGCAGATCACATTGATGTGTTTAAATGCATTTTGAGCATTTCAGAATGATATTTCCATTTTAACTTGATATACATAAATATAGTAAAATACACTTTATGTAATAAACACACTCCATTTCTCTCTCATTCTCTCTTTCACTCTATCCCTCATCTCCTGATTCCTTTTTTCCCTCCCTCTCTGCCTCTCTTGCTCCCAACTCAGCTCACTGTAGTCATATTGAATTGTTTGGGATTAGAATAAAACATTTTAAATGGAGACTTTCTCCTTTTGTTCCCTTTTGAAGTTAGTTTAAATAAGCTAAACTTTTGTTGTGATTATTGCCTACTTTAAGTAAAGGGCTTTAGGTTTTACATATCAGTTTTTTTGCTCAGGTTCACTTTTCTATGTCATGAAATATATTTTGCAGTTATATAGTCACAGTGGGAAGTAGTAGAAAATGCAAAAGAGGAGAAAATAGAGTGAAGAAAAATCAAATGATTAAAAACAAAACAACTAAAAAGAGAGAAAAGAAAATAGGAAAAAAAAAAACAAAAAGAAAGGAGAGATTACTGAGTTTGGGAAACATTCATAAGAAGCTTGTTGGCCTTAGCCCACAATTCCTCGAAAGTACATCTTTGCCATGCTCAGCTTTGTGTACCCAGGAGGCAGGTAGCCCATAGTCAGATGCCTTTTACACACACACACACACACACACACACACACACACACACACACACCATCTGACAAAATGGCACACAGTACTTTAAAGAGAAATTTGCAAATATAGATAACAGTCAAGATTTTTGGACACAGTTACTGCAGGTAAACTATAAGTATTGGAAGCCTACTTCCCTTTTCTCTGGTGTGCAGTTAGATGCTGAGGAGCACAAGTATTTAATTAGAAGATGGTACTGTCCTAGATTTTACAAAATAATTAAATTGCAGTGTCAGGGACAACAGAAGAGCTGTTGAAAACAGGTCCATTTCATATGAAGTGATAACACTGACACCTCACACTGTCTTTTCTCTAAACTTCCTTTAACACCTTCTGAGGAGATTTGAAAAAGATAATTCACTAATCTTGGTCTAATTAAAGTTATCTTGTAAATTCTCTACTACTAACTTTAAGTTAACAAGTTTAACAAGAATTTATTTCTTGTATTACATAAAGGGATAAAAGTTATTGTTATCAAAATGAATACAATTTATTTTGTCATAAAGCATAAATCACAAGAATCATGTTGGAGATCTTTCCCTGAATGTATCTTGTATTTGTGTCTTCAGTATCTATTTTCTGTTTCACCCACTAATTTATTATGAATTTCCCAGGTAAATGATTAATTTTGGTTAATAACTCATACTTGTGTTTTCATGTCAGTACTGATATCAACTATGCAGATTATTTGATGGATGGTATTTAATGTAAAAAATATTTCCTGCTTATATCAGAAGAACTTTCATAATGAGTATATCAGCAAAGCAACATTGACACCAATAGAATAACTTCACATATGAATATTGATTACATAGAATGCACTGAAATAACACCAATGTGTAAGTTAATTCACATGATATTTGTAAATAGGAGATTTGGAAAGTGAGAGGAGAAAATTGACAAATGATATAAAATCATAATGTATTTAAAGGTCAGATTCTGAAACATGACAACCCTGAGCTGCACAGTACTCCTAAAACTTAAGCTAACCACTGTTCTGTCTATTGACCATTGGACTATTGAAAATACCAAGTAAAAAAGAGAAAATGTAGTGTTTGACAATCTTCTTTCCCAACTCAGCTAAATTGATATGGTTACATGTGCATCATGTGTCAACGTCTCTCTTCTGATCCTCTTTGATGCACTCTCAGGATTGCTGCCAAAGAGTTTGTCTACTTCCGTGGTTTTCAATGGGAGATAATTACTCATGTCAGTATGGCACTTATGACAACCTCAGGGACACAGTTAACCATCCTGTAATACACTAGACATTTCCCAAAGCCAACATTCTGGTCAACCTCTATCTTGCCTCCTTTTTTTCTTCTGGGATGTAATAAATCACAGATTAACGTACTTCATCTTCCTGTCAAGTTATTATGATTTTGTGCAGCATAGTTATTTGAACATATTTTCTATGTTCACATTTTAAATAATTTTGTTATGTTATATTGATATTTATAACTAAATTGATTTAAGCTATCTTTAATAAGAATTCAATTATAATGATATTATTATATTAATTTGAGTTTCTGTAGGTATATAAAGAATTTTAGTAGCATAAAGGCAGCCACATTGTTATTATTATTACACTGACAGAATTCAAGCTTTATGGTCCCCTAAATTTAGACTGAAGTTTTCAGGTTTCATAAAAATACTTTTGGGATTTGCATGAACTGTCATATATCTAGTTTAATTTACTTCCCTCTGCAACAATCATCCCAAACAATGACAGAATGGCTTCCTCTACTTACATTGATCTTGTTTTCATATTTCTTAATATATTGGTTAGAGAGTCAGCCTCATATTTCTTTTAAATTTAATTTATTTTATTATGTATTTACTTTTTATCCTGTTAACTATACTTCCCATCACACTCCCACAATCCTTCTTCAGTCCCCCTCTCCTTCTCCTCTGAGGAGGTGGCAGCCCCCTAGGTGACTACCCTCAACCCTGGCACTTCAAGTTTCTGCCACAGCCTCAGATTCCCTAATCTATATCCACTAATTTTTTTTTTTTTTTTTTTTTTGGTTTTTCGAGACAGTGTTTCTCTGTGTGGTCCTGGCTGTCCTGGAACTCACTCAGTAGGCCAGGCTGGCCTCGAACTCAGAACTCAGAAATCTGCCTGCCTCTGCCTCCCAAGGCTGGGATTAAAGGCGTGTGCCACCACCGCCGGCCAGTCTTATTTTTTTTTTTTATTTTTATTTTATTTTTTTTTTTACTAATTTTGTTTTGAATCAATGATATTTACCTTTTGTAAATGCTTTATCTTAAAGGGTTGTATGTACAGATGGATAAACTTGCAACATTTTTGATATTTGTTGAGCATCAGAAATGTAAGATGTTTATAATATTTCTATATAGACAACTGTATTATCATTTCTTTCTTATCATTATTTTCTTGTCTTTAGAAGAAATTATTTTCAGTTTTACTATTTATATAATATATATACTAATATATATTAATATATATGTGTAAATTTAAAAGTCCTGTATATGTATGTGTGTGTATATATATATATATATATATATATATATATATATATTTACACAGGACTTTTAAATTTTTTTGTTGCATTTACAGATAATGTTTTGATTTTGACAAGTGGATTTTCATATGTTTATATGGTAGAATACAAAATTTTGTTTTCTTTGTTTATGTTGCTGTAAGGAATTAAATGTATTTATTCAATAATGGTTAATCATTTTTGAATTCCAAAAATATCTTGAAAAATCTTAACAGAATATTTTTATATATTCATTCATAGACTTTTTTATTGAGAAAAGCAATCATTTTGTTATATTTTAAAAGACTATTTACATATGGTAGATTTAATACCCAGTATTTTTTTTTATTTAATCAAGTTCTACTTAGACTATACATTCAATGCTTACTTAATTTGAGAATTCATCAGCTGGAGTGAGGGTTATTTAAAACGTTCCTATGTAGTTTATATCACCATGTCTAACAATTCCTAAGGATTATGAGTTTTTGTTAGTTCTTTGACATTTTTCAACACTGCTTCTTGATCATCATCATATTCTTTCCTCCAACTTGATACAGATTCACCCTCTTACCAATCTACCTAATTGTAACCTAATTTTTTTTTTAAACCATCAGAGCAAAGTTTTGCTACCCAAATATTTTTGGATGTGTGGTTTCCATTGAAGTATGGTCTACCTATCTGGGCTATCCTCTTAAAAATTCTGTCTGTCCATATCCCAGAAGCTAGGAATTACCAATATCTCCATATTTAAGGTGTAACTAAATATCCATTTGCCCTCTCCATACTGTAGTCTTTCTCTTGCTTATGTTTGCATAGGTCTTCTGCATGTTGTCACATACTCTTTGACTTCATATGTGAAGATGCTCCACTATCTTAGAAACACACTGCTCCTTGTAGTCATCCATCATCACTATTTCTTATCCTCCTTTTGACTCTGTTTTATGTAATGATCTCTGGATTTTTGCAAGACTTGCTGCACTATATATGTTCTATTTTAGGGGCAGCTATGTTACAGTTTCTTATTCTATGCACCCTGGTTAAGTTTTTCTGATGAGGGATGAGAGATGTCTTTATCTACGGATATAATGAGAGGTCATAAGGTGTTGTCCATTTGGCAGAATAATATAGTAGTTTTTCCTAGGGCCTATTATTTCTCAAGCCAATGATTCTTGGCCTGATAAGGGTGCCAGGCATCGTTTTTGTCTTATAGGTCTTGAAAACTATCAGAACATGGTTTCCTAGTCCTATGACATTTGTACCAGTATTTAAATACTAACTATGTCCTTCCTGTGTATGCATAATTTTTGTTTGCAAGATTCATAAGTAAGACTGATAATTGATTTTTCTCCTCTGTCAGTTCACATAGCATCTTATGGTACAATGTAAGCTAACTAGCAGCAGGGAAGCATCTAAATCAATTGCAGCTTGATTTTGGATGTACCAAGCCTCAAGTATGTGGTGTTTCAGCAATAAAGTTTGCCCATCAATTTGTAGGATATCCAAGAATAAGACAAAACAGAACTATAATATTTAAGGATTTTAATATCTTGCTTACCAATAAATTTCAAAAGTAACTGATCCCTGGCCCTCTGATGTTTATTTGTAGGTGTATGGGGCCATTGTTAACTTGCTATAGGATAACTACATTTATACGTTTTATGTATGTGTATTGATATATTTTAGAAAATTCTGCAGTAGTATATTTTTCATGTGACATAAATTTAAATTCTTTAGTGATAGTTATTCTGACCGTTTTTTCCTTATTAGCCCTGTTTTTTCTTCTCCATCAGAAATTCTGCATTCATGTTTCATAATTCTATTTTAAAATCACCCTTTTGTGAGAGCAATGTGTTATCATCTACCACTGGCTTGCTCATAACTTACCTTGTATATCAAGATGTCCTCAAACATGCAGAGATTTACAATTTTTTGCCTCTGAGTGCCAAGATTAAAGATGTATGCCACCATACTTGGCTAAATATTATTTGTTTTATTACATTGATGTGTGTGTGTGCATGTGCATGTGCATGTGTGTGATACTGAAAATTTCTAATTACATGTCCTGTGATATTCTGGTAATCATTAAGATTTTCTTGTATATTTCCTTTATAGATTCTATTATTATCATAAAGTGTGTGGTTTTCTAGAGTCTATGGTCTATTGAGATGCACAGAAGGCTGTTTTTCTTTTGTTGTAAGGGAGGAAATTTCATCTTGAAATTTCAAGTACCAGGCCATCACTGATGAATGCCAGGGCTAGAACATAAGCAGAAAAGAAAGAAGAGATTGCACTTCACAAGAAATCTTTGTCTCTTTCCATTTTGAGTCATTTTAATCTGTTAGAACATTAGCCTTAAGAGTGCATCTGTATTTGCTTTGACTCTTTATCCAATAATTTCAGTTAAAATTTTTAATTAGTTTTACATTTATAAAACATAGTACTTTGCATGTTCATTTTCAAGAAAATCAGTAAGGAGGTATTCTACATAATGAGAGTCATTCTACATCCAGGATTCCTTGTCTTCCTTTACTCAGGCCGTAAAGTCACATTTCTTATTTATTTATGATGTCCTTGCGACAGGGACAGAGGTCTTAGTTCACATTAGTTAATGTACCACTTTAGTGAGTTGTGTTTCAAACCCAGTATATACAAATCTGTACAATGGAAGTGCCTTATTTTTTTTGTTGGTCTGTTTGTTTGCTATAGAGTTTCACGATGTAATTCTGAATGGCAAAGACTTTGTAATATAGATCAAGATGGCCTTAGACTTACAGAGATCTACCTGAATTTATATCTAGAGTGCTAGAGATAAAGATATGAACTACCACACCTAGCTTTCTTGTTTCTAAGTTGTACTTTTTTTCCTTACTTGCCTTGGCATATTATCTCACACATGAACTGTTCCTGGATTCATTTTCTCTGTTTTTACCAATTGGCCACACACATTTGCAAGTTATATGATATAAGAAAATGAAATCAGTTGAAGTAGGGATATGAAGTAATATCTGTGAGTAATTAGGATAAAAAGAACGTGCATTTGTTCAAGCTAAATTTTATGATTCATGAATAATTTATAAAATGTTATATATTTTTAAAGTTCTTATACTCCCTATCATTTCCTTAGAGGGTTGGGACAACTTTCCCTAAGTTTTTTTCTGGAATTTTTGGAAAAAGATCTGTACAGTAAGCAAAGTAGAATTTCTCTTTTATTGAATATCATGTAATATTATATTATAGCATGGGACTTAAATAATACAGATATTAAAAGAAATTTAGTAATAGATAAAAAATAGCAGTATCAATGATACAGACTTTCCACATTGGATGGTGATATGTTGAAAAATTGCAAATAAGTGAGTCACTCAGTACAAAATTTAATACCAATAAACCAGGCACCTAAACGAGAGGCCTGATGCCATGAATCACAGGGAGATAGTAGAGAATGGCTTTAAATTAATCAACACAGGAAAGATACTTGGAGATAGACACCAATAGCACAATAACTAGGAAAATAATGAATGGGACTTCATGTAGCAGAAATTTTCTTTTATTGGCAAAAGACACCATATTATGTGTACAGTGACACTCTACAGAATGGGAGAAATAACCATTACACATTTGATAGAGGCTTTATATCTAAAATATATAAAGACCTAAAACACTGAACACCAAAGAAACAAGCAAAGCAACTTAAAAATGGGGTAGAGAATGAAATAGAAATGTCTTAAAGGATTAAACACTAATGGTGGAGAAACACTTAAGGAATTGGTCAACATTTTTAGCCATCAGGAAAAAATCAAAATGACTTTGCAATTTCATCTTACAATAGTTGGCTAGAGTGACGAAAATCAATAAAACAAATGACATTTCATGATGGTGGGATGCAAACTTGTATAGCTTCTATGGAGATCAGTGTGGTGGTTCTTCATATAGTTCGACATATGACCTACCTAAAGTTCTAGCTATACAATTCTTGGGCTTATATGCAAGGGGCTGTACATCCTAGTGTAGAGATATTTAATCATCCATCTTTATTGATATCTTATTTATAATAATCAGAAGTTACAAAGCATCTAAACATCCATCAACTGTTGACTTAATAAGTAAAATATACATTATACCATACACATTTACACATTTCACATTTTAATTAATAATACGATATTATTTCACTGTTAGATTGAAACTAACAAATGAATGAAGCTAGGAAAACCACGCTTGAATAGATGCTCTGTTTTACATGGCTGACTTTTGACTGAGAGACAAACCTACATTGTTATAGAATATGGAATGAGACTAGTTGGTCTCAAATAGTTGAGAAAAAAAAAACACAGAAAAGAGTAAATGTATTCTCATCCTCATTCCACTGCTTTACAGTTTATTTAGAGGCTAGATATCCAGCTTTCTGAACATCAGTTTTGTCAACTAATTTGATATGAGGGAGTGGTAATAGCAGCACCGTTCTCATCTGATTGCAAAAGGATTGAAGTTCATATTACAAGAAAAATACTTAGCACCAAAAAGCAATAGAAGGGAGTCACTACACCCTCAGCAGATGGCCCTCAAAGTCATTCAAGTGATTTGTTTTGGATTCAATAACAATAGAACAAGAAGGTATTTTGACTAAATGTGCAACTGCATTTCACTTATGTACTTATTATTTTAGTATGTGATTTATCAGTGGAAAGAATGTAATAAGTAGTCAGTATCATTTTGTGGGCTGTATGAGGGCTTTTCCTTTTGGAATTGTGTCATCCATGTATTTACTACTGATAAAAAAAAATATAGTTTTAAAAATCCATTGTATTAATTCCAACCAGTCACATTTTCTCACGAACTCAATGGTAACTTATTACCAGTTAAAAATATGATGGTTAATGTAAAGAAATCTTTTATTGTCAGGGGTATCATGCAATCTTTTAATATTTTTGTTCCTTTCCCACTTTAACCACAGGGAATATACACCAGTTACCTCTCCAGCTACAATCTGTATGCTATTATACATTTTTCTCTTTACCAATGCTATAAATTCCACATATTTATAAATATATAAAATTTAATTTTCATGCAAACAACCATCATATTTTATTTTTAGTAAATAATTATTTTTCTGATCTTGTATATTCATTAGCTACCACATGCAGAGGTATTCTAATTTGTTTATTATATGGTTTTAATCATTGAGTCTCTGAAGAAAAAAAAAGGAATTTTCGCAAAATTTTATGGAGGCTCAGAATACTGAAATTGTATTTCATCTTTATTAGCTTTATTAACTAGTGTACACAGTAATGGGTCACATTGTGGCATTTTTCACATTACTTTGCCTGCATTGCCTGTTCACCTGCTGGTTTTCATTCTTCTTCCAGCTCTCTGTTCTTTCATTGGCTCAGTTTCAGACAAGGCAGCCCAGGTAGAGAATGGATTCTACAGAAAAACAACAGCTTTAGGGACATACCATGCTCCAGTTTGGGAAACTCCCTGGAGATTGAGCTGCACATCTGCTGCATATGTGCCAGGGGGCTCATTCCAGCCAACAATTGGAAAACTGCAGCTGGTGGAGGAGGGGTATATGCCTTACAGCTGGATCTTATAGAGGCATTTTCTCAATTGAGGTTTCTTCCTTTCAGATAACTTTAGCTTGTGTCATGTTGACTTAAAACTAGGTGACTCAAGTCTTTTTTTTTTCCTTTCTGTATATGAGAGAGTAGGTTTAATGAATGGTCAAAAAGAGAAAAAGAATATATCTTCCATACTGATTACAGCAATCACAAGCTATTACTCAGAATGCTGCCCTTTTCAAGGGCTTCTGAAAATGCTAAGTTACACAAATGTAAAATATTTAAAAGTTTAATATACTGAAATAACTAATGTTTTAACTTTAAAAAGTCATCATATAATTATCTTTATTTGTCATAGAAGTAAAATAAAAATCAAGTCTACTGTATCCCATATTCCTTAAGACACATTTTGTCTGTTATCATTTCTGCTTTTCAATGTGAGGTTTGTATAATTTCATAAATACTTTTGGTTATTGTGCATTTTTTCATGATCAATTGTTTTCTTCATTAACTTTAGTTGCCTTTTGTCTTATTCCTCCAGTATACACAGTACACTTCAATAAATATTGTTAATCATTTTTTTAAAAAATAATCTTTACTAGCAGGACTGATAAAACTAATGTCATCACAAACTCTCATCCGTGAAAAAGGGTTCTGATACATCACAATCCCCAGGCAGTTCTCCACATTTCCTGGTTGTATATTATTTTATGCTCACTAAATGCAGGATGCTCTGAAGGACAAAGACATTCAAGTCAGGCTGACTGGCTGCCATGCCTATTCTAACATATGCCAGATGCCTGGTATTATTGAGTGATTTTACTTATCAGGACCTCTTTCTCAGAATTATTTAAAGAGTGATAAAATATTCTCAAAAAATTTTAGAATATTATATATCCATTCCTGGTATTATGAATGTCATCTGACTTTACACACACACACACTCACACAGACACACACACACACACACACACACACACAGAGACACACACACACATTTAAACATGGTTTTCAACATAATTTTAGTAGACAAATGAAAATTTGTATAGAAATGCATATTCCACAGTTTGGAAAAATGCAGTATTATGAATTTGTGAGGGAAATGAAAATTTCCAGAACCATTTTAAAACCTCTTGGAAATTTCTACTAAATTTCATATGCTATCCCTGAGACCTTATTATTGAGGCCCAAGCTGCCCCATATTGGGCGCCAAAAATGTTGTGGCCCAAGCGGCTCTGCCAGTGTTGGAACCTGCACTGCCAAAAGCCTTGGGGGCTAAACTGTTAGAGGCCACACTGCCCCAGGCTGCTCCAGCCTAAGGGTAGGAGTTCAACAAGAGAGAGAGAGAGTAAGGATGGATGCAAGGAATGGAGACCAGACAGAGTGTGATTTAATGTGTTTATTCTTCAGTCTCTCTTCCTAGTCCAAGTCCCAAGTCTTGAGTTCCTAGTCCCTAGTTCCTAGTTCCTAGTGCCTCCAAGTTCCAAGTTCTTTCTTCAAGTGCTAAGTGCCTAATGTCTAATGCTCTAGTGTCTGATGTCTAATAATCTTCTAGTGCCTAGACTCAAGTACCTACTCCTAATGCCTAATAACTAACTAACTTCTGTCTGCCTCTTGCCTTTTATATGTCTCACTTCTTTTTTTTCTTTTTTTTTATTGGATATTTTATTTACATTTCAGATGCCAATCCCATTCCCCATTTCCCCTCCCTAGAAACCCCCTATCCCCTATCCCGTGCTGTGCTCCCTTTTCCATTTGGCTTTTATACAATTTTTTTTAAATGTTAATCAAAGGCTTTATAAGTATGGTAATGCTTAATCAGAAGTGTAACCTACTACCCAACCTAGTTATGTAAACTATCTTTGACTGGTGTAGACACGTGAACTTCTGCCTCCATGCCCCCTTTCTCTTTCTCTCTCTTTTTCTCTATCATTACCTAGCTTCTCATCTACTTGATCTTCTCCTCTCCTTACTCCATCTTTTCCTCTCGGTGCTCCTTCCCCCTTAGCTCCTCCATGCCTCTAAGTCACACCCTTAAGTCACCCCCTTAGGTCTTATCTCTAAATCACAACTTAATTCATGCCCTTAAGTCTCAGCTCTAAATCACACCTTTAAGTCTCACATGCCCAAGGGAAGATCTTGGGTATCTAAAACAATATGGTATCAGAGTATGCTCAGCTGTTGTAGGCTATTGTAATCAAGTCTCTTATCAGATATATGGCTCAAGATGGCTGCAAGGATGATAGCCGCCTTCTGTCGGCTCCCCACACCTTATGACCTTTTAGCATATAAAATCATGTTTCACACCTTTATTAATACCAATTTTCCCACATGGTAAATAATTCAACCAAGAAGCAAGCAGATAAACAAATTATAGCATGCTTTTTCACATAGAATGCTACACACAAGACACGTGAAGAAAATGTAACTGTCATGAGTAACAACTTAGACTCAGTAGACTATAATATGTTACCATTATAGCCATGGTATTCATAAGCAAGATAGGCAATATATTTGAAAATATATATTTAAGTAGTAATGACTATGTCAATGGCATAGTGAGTATCCCCACTGTAAGGGGACAGAAAGGCAAGAAAGAGGGAAAACAGAAGGGTAGGGGGAGAGGGAGAGGGGGACAAAGAGAGGGGAGGGGAAAGGGGCGGGAGTGAGAGAGAGAAAGAGAGAGAGAGAGACAGAGACAGAGGCAAAATTGAGACTGATTCAATACCTTGATCCTTGTAACCAACTTACAGGCTTAAATATGTATAACTGTAATTTTAATTTGAATAAAAAACTGACTCACAAAACAAACAATGATGCTTTAAAAATGTTTTAAGCTAGATTAAAAAATAATATTTCCAAGATAGTTTACATATTCAACTACTATAAAAATTATTTTAAAGGCAAGTTAGTTCTATAGCATCTGATACATGAGCTACTTCAGTTAATTAGGAAAGGGTAGGACAGATTGTAAATTTATTTCTATTACTGTGTTTGCAAGACAGGTGGTGAGACAAGACAGCAAGGGAGGAACAAATGCATCTGAGACTTGGGAAAAATCTGAAAGGATTTAGGCTGCATCAAGATACATTCTATCAGTTTGCTAGTATTTATGTTATTTTTGAGAACAAAACAACCTGATAATTACTTGATAACTAAAATAGATGTTAGGAAAGACAGAAAATAAGAAAGCAAAGAAACAAATAAAAACGACTAGTGCCTTTAACTTCAGTGCTGTCTTCTGCATTTACTGTGTCTGCATGTATGGAGTTCTTCCATTGGTCTCCCAAGTAACAAACAATGAGTTGAATTTCTTGCACTCCTGGTAATACCATGGCCAACAGAAAGAATATGGCAGTGTGATGTTCATTGCAGACTTTCATCCCTAAGTAGATGATGCTTCAAAAATCATTACCATAATTTTAAATAGCAGAAGGTGTGAAATATTTTACAAGAGGACTTGAAGACTGTACCCATTTAAAACTTGTTCTATCTTGTATTTTTCAGATTCCTTTATCTCCTGACATTGGAATTACCTATCTTTATCAAGCTTCACAAATATAATTTAATATCAAATAGTTTATTTAATGACTCCAATATATCTATACATGTATTTTTGTGTAATAGGCAAAGACCACAAGATTACTTTACACTAGATTTTACTAACCCTGTACATTATAAACTTTTAAAATTATCTTTTAAAAAGACACATACACAATAAGATTTAAACCAGAAATAGGGAAAGAGCAAATTAGAATCAAACTCTGAATATTTTAGTTGATGATGCATTAAGTGTTCTGTGCTTCAATAATAGTAAAGTATTTTTGTAATGCTAATATATAAAAAAGTTAACATCATTTAAATGAGTAACATTTTTTTCTATATGAGTTCTGAAAAATTTCTGCCATGATAATTTTGAAGAGCATGATGAACAAAACTATTTTATGTAATAGGTAAGTATTAATTGCATGGTTTTAGATTATGTAATGGGCAGATGAGTTTCTGCATTTTTCCACTATAAGGTGATAAGTATTTCACAACGAGTTTGGAAATGATGGTGGTTCATTGGTGTAAACAATGTAGAGACCCTACTCAGTTGGAGAAAAGGAACAGAGTGCCTCAAGACCTGCTTAACAAAGACAGAAAATAGAGGTAGAGGTTACTGCCAGCAATATGAAATGGTTCTTAATTAGACTGAAAAAAATTATTTGTAGAAATGTGTCCAGAGATCATTGGTAAATGATTGGACCTCCTGGAATGTGAGAGGCAGGAAGCCAATAAGCTGTAAAACATTCATTGAGTGACAGCAAGGGAGAACATACTTTACAAAGTGCATTTAAAATCACATAATTTCTCTACATTTCATAAAAAATAATTAGCTATTCTGAATTACTGTGTGTGTGTGTGTGTGTGTGTGTGTGTGTGTGTGTGTGTTTGTGTGTGTGTACACAGACATGGGAGAACATGTCATGGGAGTCTGTTCTATTCTTCTACCACATAGGTCTTATAGATTAAGAAGAATGATGCCATTATCTACTGAAGCACTTCACTGGCCTTCAGTGTATCTGCCATGGAACTGCTATTTCTCTCACCATGCTATCACAGGCTTCAATGTTGCCAGTGTTGACACCGGGAATGCTAGTTGTTCAGTGGTGGCCTACACAGACTATATTACAGCCCTCAAGCTTAAGAAAGCATTGTAATAAAGAATGTTTTAAGGGGCTGGAAGGATGATAGTTCATGGCTAAAATAATTTGATGTTCTATAGAGTAGTAGGGTTTGATACCAGCATCTTCATGGTATCCTCAGGATAAAAAGAGAGAACCAACTCTCACAAGTTATCATCTGACTTTCATGCAAGTATCATGGGACACATAGTCCATATAAACAAATAGTCAAATAATAATACTATTAAGAGAATTATATTTTAAAAAGTATAAGATCCACTCAGTCATTTATTACAAGGGCATAGGGGCAAAACTAGAAGGAAGAAAGAATGAATAAAGAAAGAAAGAGAAAGAAAAGCATGAAGATAGATTTTGGTTACAGAAGTGGCAGGTTGAAAGCCAAATGTCTTCTTAGATTCTGACCCACACTGTAAGCTCTATTTTACTATGAGAAAAGAAATAAACTAAAACTTAAATGTCTTGGGGCTTATTTTCTTTATTTTTTTTTCAAAATAGGATAATGGTGTTAGCCGTTAATCACACATCACAGGAATTTTAATTTATAAATGAATTCTCTAGTGATCCAGGGAAGTAAGAAAGTAGAATTAATTAAATGGAACAGTGAATTACTCTTCTCCCAAGTAACAGAGCACCTAAAATAGTGTTTGCCTCATAACAGACTCTCAGATTGATATTTGCTAAGTTAACACATGTTTTGCTATCTGCGGCATTTGATTCAACATAGTGAATCAAACAGATATTTTGTTAAATGTGTGCTATTTACTTTCAAATCACTTGTATGAATGTTTTATGTACATGTATGTATTTGTACCATATGCATGTCTGGTACATGCAGATGACAGGAAAGAGCACCAGATCACCTAGAACTGAAGATGCAGATCATTGTAAGTTTGTATATTGGTGCCAGGAATCAAACCTGCAGAGTTTGCTAAAATAGCAAGTGATATTAGCCACCGAGCCATTTTTACAGTCTCAAGATAAATATAATCTTAAAACTTCTGACAAGTTGTAGATTATTTATCAAGAGCTGTGCAATAACAGTCATGAGTTAAATCTGTGTTAAGATCAGGAGTCGATTTTCTTGTGTAATTAGATATTTTTATTTAAATGTATAATGTTGAAATTTTCAAATCAAAATATTTTAAATCAAAATATATGTAATACATAAATAATAGAATCCAAAATTTTACTGTGACTTGAATGGTAATAGTCCACTAAAATCATAATGATTTTTAATGTATTCAGGAGCAAATGTTTTATCAGAAATAAGACACATAGAGTGACTTTAAAAAATAAATTCAAGCTGATCAGAGTGCTGACTGAGGAAAAGCACATCAATCAAACAACATGACAGCAAAATATATGATCAAATTCTACCAGTGTGGTTTCTTCCAAGAGCAATAGCTTAATTTGAAGCAGAACTGGACACTTCTTTCACTTTTTGCATACTTATGGATTCATAAACTATATACTACAGATCAGGGACTATAAATTCTGGATGACATTGAGGAAAGCAGTAAATAATTGTGGTGTTCACTCTTTAAAAATCTCTCTGTATTATTCACAAATAGATTGACTTCCAAAATAGACATTGTTTGTAGCCCTCAACAGTAGGTGACATGACAATGAGGTGGAGAATTAAAGTCTATATTTTATCACACAACATCCTGACTCACATTTAAACAGTGGGTTTCACTTTTAATCTTAAGATGTGAGTGAGTGGTATTTTCATTAAATACAATATTAACCAAGCTAATGAAATATTTGCAATGTCTCTAAATGTGGAAAAGCATGAAATGTTA
This sequence comes from Rhabdomys pumilio, assembly GCA_030674055.1. Classification (NCBI taxonomy): domain Eukaryota; kingdom Metazoa; phylum Chordata; class Mammalia; order Rodentia; family Muridae; genus Rhabdomys; species Rhabdomys pumilio. Next base: position 66,964,883 of record JANHMN010000004.1, read on the forward strand.
GTAACAGACAATAATTTGTTACATGGCTCCAAACGCCCTGAACTTAGAGCAAATTTGCTAACTAGTATTCAAAATACCACTGAGTAACATTTGAAGTCACAGTGCTGGGTGACAACACATGCACTTCTCCTACTCTGTGAGTTATTGCTATGGCTACCAGAAAGTGAATGAAATAATCTGAACTCCAACCTTCTCAGAGTTGAGACAGGAATAAAAACAATCCTCGTGGCAGTGTACGGTTGTGAAATGGTATTCAAAACATCTTGTACAGATTCTACACAGCACAGTGGACCCGGTGTTCACTTAAACTTTCTTCCCGGTACACTTACTGTCAGATTTTAGAAAGTACTGGTATAAATCGTTGATTAGAGAGGTTTGGATTGTCACCAAATTCCACAAAAGTGCAAAAGTTTCTCTAAACAAAGTTAGTGGACCAGACCCGAGGATATGGTTAACACAGAAGGGAAGTCTACCAATGTTCTTGGCATTTAATACTAGTTTGTACTCAGTGTTTTGGGTTTATGCAGATAAGTTAACTCATGTTGGTTACTCTTCCGTTGCTGTAGAAACTCATGTGGATCTTCTGCTTTTGCTGGAGGATGTCTCACTCTGCCTCAGATATCTGGAAGATGACTGTGCTTTCTATAAGCTGTTTCTAAAACATATGATGGCATATAAGAAGAGCTCTCCATCCTTAGTACATATGTGAACTCACTCTTGCGTTGTTCCTAAGCACTTAGATTGCCAGAGAACAGATTTGTACTTAAGATATTTGCAGTCATAGGCAATTCTGCAAATTTGTTTTTGAAACTGAATATACAGTTTCAAAATATGAATATTCACTACATAACTGGTATATATTGTATATTATTCTGACCATCATGCCTTAGTATAAGAACAGACTCCAGCAATTCTAAAGCTTTGGCTGAAGATATTTTTTTTTTTTAAATAAATCAACCTCTCTCCATTCACTGAGTTTCCTTATAAACACACATTATATTAAAGGAATTTTTCTTTCTGATGGGAAAAATAAAGCTCGTGAGGTAACTGTGGCAGTGAGTTTTCTTGCAAGTGAATCAAATACAAGTACATTGGCTTCCTGACATGAACACAAATATCACAAACTTACTTCAACACACTAGCTGTATTTTACTTACCAATGTCTGATTCCCAGATAAAAAGAACACTTTTGGAATTTTTAATCAAGTGTAGTGTTTTTTATTGGTATATGATTTTCTTAAAGTTATTGGGAAATATAATGTCTCCCACTGCAAGAGGGCAATTTCAAAATAATTCACCATTTAACTGTGATGGCTTTCCCAGAAAAAGAATTACTTTAATAAAGTTTAGCCAGCGCAGGCATAGCTCTTATATTTGTCATCTGCTGGCTTGCTTGATGGTTCCAGAGAGCAACTGTTTAGACCTTTGTTCATTCTTTTAAAAACTCCATCACTTCCTTGACTTTTTACCATAAACATATTTTAAACAAAGTCATCAGATTCAGTTCACCTTGCTTTGCTTTTGTCAGACTATTTTCATCCATATCCTTGTGTGTTCCCTCATTTTCCATCTTAGCAATGTGTAATTAAACATTTTTGTCCCCTTATTGGCTTGAAGACCTCACATTCCAGAGTGATTCTGGATCATAAGTTGATAATACCCTTTTATGAATCCTTGATCTCACACAATTCCATTGAGCTTCTTTGACTTTGATGTAAATGGGGTTTAGTTAACCTGCAAAAAAAAAGTAAGAAATAAAAAAGGAAGAAGAAGAAGAAGAAAAAAACAAGTAATGCCAGAACCTTCAGCTTTTCAGCTCTTTTCACTTTTACTCTTTAGTTTTCTATTGAGGGCATTGTAGATTTTCTTTTCTTTCACACTCTTCTTGCACTGAATTTGCCTTTGATTCTCATAATGATACTTTCTAAATTGTCCCAATGAAGCTTTTTCCCTGATTTTTTTTCAATCTTAGTGGTCTCATTTTTTTCTCATTTTTTTCCCAAAACACTGTAAGTATGCTACAACATTTTTCTCCCATCAAGTTTACATACATAACACACATACACACACACACACACACACACACACACACATACACACGCACACAGGAGAGAGAGAGAGAGAGAGAGAGAGAGAGAGAGAGAGAGAGAGGAAAAGAGAGGAAGAGAGAGAGAGGAAGAGAGAGTCATAGAACTACACACACAGTCACAGATGCAAGTACACAAATACACACACAGGAGAAAACACAAACAATGCGAAATATACAAACAGGCACACATAAATACAGTCACAGACAAATATACACACAAATAAACACGCAAAAGTATATACACATATAGAGTGACTATGACACAGACTGCCACACACATTTTGTATTGGTTTGTATGTATATTTGTGTATCTGTGGTTTATGCCTGTGTGTACATGTTTGGTTTACTCATTTCTGGGCATTTAAAAGCTAAAGGATATAATTCCCTTCCTTTATCATTTTTCAAAACAATTTTTTTTAAAGGACTCATTCACTGAATGTAGAGAGCCCCAGTTAGCACATTGGCTAGCCAATGAGCTCTGGAATCTGACTGACTTTGCCTTTCCTACCCAATATTGGGGTTATGAACACAAGACTCAGCTTGTACGTGGGAGACAGGGAGCAAAATGCAGGTTATTTCTGCCTTGCTAATCCAGGTAAATGAATTCTTAGAATATACATTCTCTTTATTATGTGTGCTACCAAAGCAGTAGTTAACAATGTCAAATAAACTGCTTCCAATATAGACTTTTTCTTACTGGTTTGCTAGTATCAACCTTCTTTCAGAATCTGCCAAGATGTAATCTCAATATGCCCTCTTCTGTCCATGTTTTTCATAAAGTAAATAATTTAACTAGGATGGATATCTAGAATCATGAAAATGACAGTTGTTTGTAATTTATTCTAGTGTTGTTTTTGTTATTATGTTTGTTAACTTTATATCCCAATTACAAACTCCTCCCTCTTATCTTCAGTCCCACCTTCACAAATCCATCTTGCCATTATGCTCCCTGCCTTCTATGAGGAGAAGGAGAAGTGCACCACCCTAGGTAAGGGAAGGCGATATAATGGGATATAATGGTAGTCAATGTAGTCAGAGAGAGTGCCTGTTCTAATTGTTAGGGTACTAACATTAAGACCAAACTGCATGTCTGCCTGTATAGGTGTGCTAGAGTCAGTCCTTGCATGTTCTTTGGTCGGTGATTCAGTCTCTGTGAGCTCCCATGCGATGAGATTAATAGACTCTCTATGTTTTCTTTTTGTATCCATGACCCTTCTGGCTTGTTCAGTCTTATCCCCCATTATCCAAACAACTTCCAAGGTTCACATGAAGTTTATCTGATGGTCTCTGCATCTGTTTTCAATCTCTCTCTCTATATATATATATTTTTAAATGTTCCTCCTACACCCACTAGATACATCTTATAGAAAATAAGATATTTTCAAAATGGAAAAAAAAATGTCAAAGGGAATCAGAGTAAGTGGTTAGATGATACAGGAACCCTACACAAACTGATACACTCATATTTTCTCATACTTACTGTGTTCTACCATCTAAAGAAAAAGTACGTGAGCATGTTGATTTAAGTGGATGATCACTAAGTTAACAGTGACATCTGACCTCAGTGTGCATAATGTGTAGTTGGCTGAGATATGAATTTTGAGCAGCTAGCATAAAAAACATCATCTTCAGGACTCTTTGTAGACTAGTAACAAAAATGGTACAAAGCAGCCCACAGCAAAGGCCAAATTAACTGACACAAAGTTGAGTCTGAGATTATATATAACAGGTTGTAAAAACATTCATTAGTTGGTGTTTGTGGTTTTTAAAGCTCTATATAATTTAAACTTTATGCTCATTAATATCTCCATCATTTGAATTCAAGCACTTCATGAAGGAGACTTGTATTTTAAAACTAATGGACAATAATTGAGAATTTATAAAGGAGGAGGAAGTATAACTCTTGGAAAAACCATTTAGTAATAATTGTCATTTGATTTGGGACTATCTATCTGCATTCTGAGCAAAGGAAATTCCTTAAGGCATTATGATATATAAATTTAAGGAATAAAGGGATATATTTTGAAGTAATGGAATATATTTGAGAGAGAATTTAAATTACTTTATATAGAAGTTCTCTTGGTATTACTGTGAACTTTGTGTGACCTCATATAAAAGAAAAATTTTACACCGAGTTACTAGTATGTCAAATTGAGCTTGATTCACAGGACAGTTGGTGAACAGTACATTGACTCTGTCCTGCAGACGATGGGAAGTTAGTTTAGAAGATTTACTACCATAGATTGAATCTAGCAGCTCACCATAAACCTAATTTATCACCAGACATTACTTTATCACACAGGTCCACAAGGTAGAAAAATTATGCTGCAGGTTTCATTAATTTTTTGGCATGTGAGACTAGATTGGAAGAATGTATAGCCTCAACATGAATGCTTTCTCGTGGACTGATTTTATTACCAGCAGCTCACATGCACATATTATTGTCTTTAAAAAGAAATCTAAAAGAATATCCTAAAATGTGGAACATAGATTACTTACATTAAATGTCTGATTTCCATTTCTACATTCATTTCCTAATGATCTTACGACATAGCAATGCATGACAATGGAAACAATTTTACTTGACACTTCATTTGAAAAAATAAACAACTAAATGGATATATATATATATATATATATATATTAATTTGCATTATATATAGCAGTAATACATGCATGTAAAAATATTCCCTAGGTACTTACAAACATGTTCATTTCTCTTTTTTAACATTATGTTCACGTCAGAATTCTAATAATTAGTCTACTCTTTTCACAGTAAGCAAATATTAAAGCCACAGTACTGGTACTTTTAAATGCTTTTTATTCAGCTAATACTGAATCTTCTTCTTTTGACAAGTAAAAATTTGTGCTCATGTTTTTATTATTAACATTTATAAATTTACAAATAAGTTGGTTTCATTATGATGTCCCATGCATGTGTATAATATACATTGATCATTTTAAGCCTTTATTACCATATCTAGCTTTCCACTCTTACTATTTTCCTTATACTACCTCAAAGCCAATCATTTACTTTCATATACCGTTCCTATTGTTTTCTTTTTCATTAATCATCAATTACATGCATATTAATGCACATGTATACTCATATATACATGCACATAATCATATACATGCAACCTGCGAAGAAAGTCTTCTGTGAACAGTAGGGAAACTATAAATAACAATATACACTCAGACATTTCAGAAGGCTAAAGAAACTATTGTATGTTTTCCATAAATGAACAGTGATGTTTGTATATTTGAGACTTCAATTAGCATCACACTACATATATGTGCATATATATATATATATATATATATATATATATATATATATCAAAATATCTTATATATTATATCTTATATTACCCCATTAATATGCTCATTTTTGTTTTTATTTGTTAAAATAACAGTTTAAGATAACAAAATCAAGTAATAGAAACTGATGTTTATTACAAAAATCATGTTATTCCAGTAACCCCAGCACAACATAGTTTTGTACTGATGAGATGAACACTATGTCTCAAATCAATCTGAGAAGAAAACCCTTTATTTGGTTTACACATGCTAATCATATTACAGCCTAAAGGGAAGGTAGTGCACACCTCAAGCTAGTAAATTGGAGGCAGGAACTAAAGCAGAGACCATTGAGGAATGCATATAAACCTGCTCCCTAGGGCTTACAGAACCTGTTTTATCACATATTCCAGGATCACCTGCCCAAGTCTGGAACTTCCCAAAGTAGGCTGAGTTGTCCCACATCAATTACTAATCTAGAAAATGCCCAAAGCCATGCATACAAACTAATCCAATAAAAAGATATTCTCAATTTAAGTTCCCACTTTTCAATTGACCCTGGATTGTTTCAATTTTATAAAACAAACATCCCAAAACAACCCAAAACAACCAATAAACAGAAACAACCCACACATACTCATGACCCAGACTGTATACTATCAAGTATGAATTAACCCAGGTTTAAACATTTTATGTGTTTGGAGAAAATATAAGGACATAAGAGATCCCTTTGCTAATTTCTCATGACTTCATAATCTACTCTCTTAGCCCTTATAAGTGCATTCTTCCCACCCCCAGTTCCCCATGGAATAGCATTTTATTATTTTTTTGAAATTTTATTTAATCTTTATTTTTACACTCCAGATTTTATCCCCATCCAGGTCCTCCCTCTTGTTCCACATCCCATACATCCTGCCCCAGGACCAGTCAAAATCTACCCTTTCAGCTCAAATTTCAAAGAACAGACTTCTACTCTTAAGGTTCACCGTTACTGTATCTTCTGAAGGAAAACAGATTAGATTGGCGTGCATAGCCTAAAATATCGATAATTAGTGAAAACACTTCAATTCTCTACTACTTCCCTTATCCTTGATATTATGATTTTGTCTTACTAAGAAAGGACTGAATATTACCATTTTAAAAACGGTTCAGTTCTGGTTAAAATCTAGATAGTAAAAAATAAAATCAAAACAACAACCAATAAAAAAAACTTGAATACATCACTGTAAACAAAGCTGCAGGTAAAGCATTTAAGTAGAGGGTACTGAGCACAACTCAGCTGCAGCTAACTAAGCTCTAGAGTTGAAACATTTTCATATATTTCCAGAGAATCAGCAGAAGCTGCTGATTGTCTAAAGTCTTCCAATATTTATATCAAGTTATGAAGAAATAAAAATTATTCTTAATTTTTTGTCTTTTCCCACACTTAGTTATTATCAAGCACCTTTTTCTTTTATATCTCATATGAAAGATAAATTTACTCTCATCAACTGCCATGATGTGTGTGTGTTGCCTGAATGTGCTACCTTGACTCAGTTCGTAGAAGCTGTACTCCATTGTTATTTCTTAGTGGCCAGGAAATCTCTAGGCAATGAATCCTGCTACAAGGCAATTAGGCACTGCTCTCAGAAGGGATTAATGTAGTTTTATGGGTTACTGATTAGGTCCCTAGAGGGAAAGTTTTAATAAAAGACACAGTTTGGCTTCTGAATATTTCTAGTTTCTTACGAAACAATGTGATCTCTTCTGAATTTATTTGTGAATTTACTGACCTGTTCTAAGATAGGGTGATCCTGCTACCAGTGTTTGACATTTAGCGTACCACTCTGAGTTAAAAAAAAAAAAAGTGGTTGACCTACATATTTTATTATAGTAAAATAAATAAACATAACAATATTCAAATATGATAGTTGAATAATTGTTATACGAATATATGTCAACAATATACCTAGTAAACTAACTAGCATTACTTATATTTACAGAATTCTTGTGTGACTGGTGTGTTTATTTGCCTCACCAGGTATTCACTAATACTGACCTATTAGATATCTACTGGACGCACTAGCTGTGGACAGGGGTTACAAAGGGATCTAGAGTATTGCCACAGTATTACCTATTGGATTATACTTAAGGTATAACATGGACATATGAAGAGATGATTAAAACATACTGACAAATACAGTAATAAAGATAATAAATAACATGCCACAACTGGCAGGAAGAAACAGTTTTCTCAGAGCTGAATGTTTTAAAGTGCATTGTTACATTCGAAATGAAACTCTGAGGATACTTAATACACAAAGAGGAATATGAAGAGAAGCATTGAAGCTGAAAATCAAAGTAAAGAAGCTAGAATTCTTTGAAAACATTTTACATCTTGAACATGGCTGGACTGCTGGGACATGGAAAATCATAACCATGTCGACTGGTGTCCAGGATTGTACAGATCTTTAGAGTAGCAAAATTAGAAACACCTTATTATCCAGTCATCTAAACCGTGATTTTATTATGGGCAGCAAAAGAATGCTTATGATATAAGTGACGTGGATAGTTTACATTTAAGATGTAGTTTGGGAGTGGTGAAATTGTTCAGCATTTAATAGGACTGGCTGCTCTTGCAGAGTTCACTGATTTTGTTTCCTGTGCCCACTTGACAGATCACAGCCACCTGTAATTTCAGTTCTAGGATATCTGATGCCATCTCTAGTCACTGATGGTACACATACATATATTCATAAAACACATAAACACATGTATTCCAATAAATAAACCTAAAATAATTAAAGTACTCACTGTATGACAGATGAGTAGGAAGCAAAATTGGAGAGCAAGTAAGGCTTTGTAGAAAGAAATGCAGGATTTAGATGAGAAGAGATGAAATACTGAACCCAGTTTTGGTTTCAGAAAGCTGAAGATATGGGAAATTTAGTATTTTAAACTATTTCATCATTCCTTGAATAGTAATGGGAAAAGGCTTTTTCAGCAAATAGAGGCACTATAGGAGCATAGAAACTTCAGCTTTGTTTATCAACTCTTAACGTTTACTTCCATCTTATAGAATTCAAATTGTTCTTTTTATACTTCAGTATTCTTGGATCAACTGATCAGGGTAAGAATTGGTATTAAGAAAAGCCAGTCTAGATGAGGTGTGTGTAATTCTCCCAACTTTTATGTGTTACTTTCAGACTCATCTTCATATAAATCTTAGAACTGATTTTTGAAATGTTGAGGTCTGTTCTACCTGATTTCTTATGCCATGCAGTTTCCTATAAACAGTAACTAATATCTTCTTTATTGAATATTTTATTTATTTACATTTCAAATGTTATACCCTTTCTTGAATTCCCCTGTGGGAACCCTCTATCTCGTCCCCCTCCCCCTGCTTCTATGAGGGTGCACACACACACACACACACACACACACACATACACACACACACACATCTGACTCCCTGCCCTGCCATTTCCCTACAGTGGGGCATAGAGCCTTCCCAGGATAAAGGGCCTCTCCTGCCATTGATGCCCAACACCATCCTCTGCTACATATGCTGCTGAAGCCATGGGTGCCTCCATCTCTACTCTTTGGTTGTTGGTTTAGTTCCTGGGAGATCTGGGAGATCCGGTTGTTCGATATTGTTGTTCTCCTTATGGGATTGCAACCCCTTCAGCTCCTTTAGTCCTTTCGCTTACTCCTCCATAGTTATTCCCATGCTTAGTCCAATGGTTGGCTAAGAGAATCCATGTCTGTATTTGCCAGGCTCTAGCAGAACCTCTCAGAAGACAGCCATATCAGGCTCCTGTCAGCAAGCACTTCCTGGCATCTGCAATAGTGTCTGGATTTGATGTCTATATATGGCATGGATCCCCAGGTGAAGCAGTCTCTGGATGGTCTTTCCTTCAATCTCTTCTCCACACTTTGTCTCCATATTTTCTCCATGATTATTTTCTTCCCCCATTCTAAGGACTGAGGCATCCACACTTTGGTCTTTCTTCTTGAACTTCATGTGGTCTGAAAATTGTATTTTGGGTATTCCAAGCTTTTAAGCTAATGTCTACTTAACAATTAGTGTATACCATTTGTGTTTTTTGTGAATGGGTTACCTCACTCAAGATGGTATTTTTTAAATTCATCCATTTGGCTAAGTATTTCATGAAGTCATTGTTTTTAATAAGTGAGTAGTACTCCATTGTGTAAATGTACCACATTTTCTGTATTCATTCCTCTGTTCAAGGACATCTGGGTCATTTTCAGCTTCTGGCTATTATAAATAAGGCTGCTATGAACACAATGGAGCACATATCCCTGATATATGTTGAATCGTCTTTTGTGTATATGCACAGGAATGGTATAGCTGGGTCCTCAGGTAATACTATGTCCAATTTTCGGGGGAAATGCCAGACTGATTTCAACAGTGGTTGTACCAGCTTTCAGTCCCACCAACAATGGAGGGTCTTGTGGTCAAGTCTCTCAATTACTTTTCAACCTCAAATCTTTGCTTGCTTTGTATATGGACACTCTGGTGGGATATAGATTAGAAACTCTTTGTTTATATGATTTTATGTTTTTTTCCTTAAATTTAATAAAATTTAATTTAATAGAAATAATTTAAACGTGAAGTGTTATGTGTTTTGTTTTCCAAAGTTTATCATTTCCCTTGCCTGAGATGCTATTAGTACTGTATACTTAGTAGGGTACAGTAGACAAAGATTTGAGACAAAATGTTATCCACAGATGAGCCATGTAAAATCACTCCAGGATAAGTATTTTATAGGTACAAAATATGTTTGAGTAAGCCACAAAATAGATATCAAATGACTGAGGGGAAAGACTAATAACATTTACAGTAGTAAATTCTGAAAATATTTATTTTATCACCCCCAGTATATGTCAGTTTACTCTGCTAAATTGTAAGCACTGAGATCTTCTGAGATACTTAACTATAGTACTAATTTTAAAAGTTCCTAAGGAAAAACATGTATATTCGTTGTAGTAACATGTGGATCTAAACACTTTCAGAACAAAGAATACAAATTCACTGCAGATCTGACTACACACAAGTACATGTTATAACTTTGTCTTAGTTCTTACTTAGTTATGAAATCAACTCTAAGTAAATGACAAGGCACTAAAAATATAACGTGATTACAAGTAAACTGTCTTTGTACATTTTTGACCCTACCACTTATCAATGTCACTGTGAATAAACCTTATCTTCTGAGCCTGATTTTATTTTTATTATTGAGCATTATCATCATTACATATATTCTTTGTACAATCATGTGTTTAACAAGATACTTCGCCCTTTTTCTTTTTTCATAAAAATGGCTTTATTTTCAATTATTTTTATGTATGTGTATGCCATTGTGTGGGTTATGCACATTTATGGGGTTATCAAAGCACTGGATCTCCTGAGCAAGAGTTACAGTTAGTTTTGAGTCATCCAAAATAAATGCAAGGGGCCAAACTATGGTCCTATGGTCTTCCAGATTAGCAGTGAACGTCATAGCTGTGGCACAGTCTTTTATACATTCCTATGGTTTTCACTTTGTGTTCTTTTCTATCTATCTATATCTATCTATATCTATCTATATCTATCTATATCTATCCATCTATATCTATATCTATATCTATATCTATATCTATATCTATATCTATATCTATATCTATATCTATATCTATCTATCTATCTATCTATCTATCTATCTATCTATATATATATATATATATATATATATATCATCTATCTATCTATCTGACACAGAGCCTTGCTATACAGACCACTTGGCCTGAAACTTCCTTACTAGTGCAAGTTTACTAATTCACAATATTATTATTGTAATTTTCAATTCGGTGCTCAGATTTCAAATGTGTACCAAAAGGTCCATTTAAGTGTGAGTTTTAAGGCTAGAAACCATACACTTTTCATAACACATACCAGCACAGAGTCCTGGGCTGGAGACATACTTGAGAATAGTGAAAGAAAGCAGAAGTGACCTTCATCAAGATCACCACACCTTTTCAGAGCAGGATACAAACACTGAAGAAAACCAGACACTATTCACATTCAGTCTAATATCTTGATGTGACTTCTAATCTCAAGCTTGGTTAATTTCTGGGTTAGATATTCCATGTTGATTTTGTGCTATGTATTCTGAAAATCAAATTGTAAATTCATTAGTGCTACTCAGATTTAATTGGCAACATCTTAAGCAGTATCTTTAAATTTAGAGGAAAAAATGGCTCTAAATTTTGAATATTTGAATATATTTGTTTGTGAGATCTAATTTATGTAAAAAACTTTAAAGCTGATTTACTGCTAATTTTTGTCTGGATTTTTTATTTAATGAGCTGCTTCTAAAAATGCTCCCTCTTAAAAAAGATTGACTATCTGTGAGAGTACCGTGTGTTCTAAAATGTATTTAATTTTTCACATACTCCTATAAGGATTACTAAAGATGGCAGAAACCTAATATGGAGGGTTGGTGAGTCTTGTCAATTTGTCAGTCCAGAGTAAAACACGAGATTGTAAAAGTGGGTCAAGTTCCTGCACACTTAGTTATATCAGCACTTAGGAAACTGCTTCCCAAATGACACCCAGCTGAGCTCAGCCCACGCACTGAGACTTAAGTGACAAGTTGGTACATGGAAGTGGACATCTTGCACCTACATTTGGCTCATGTTTCGCTCACTGAGTACATTATCACTTCAACTCTGTTTGCAAAGTTCTGAAGTCAGCCTTGGGCCACAGTTCTCCACTTCTTCATGGTAGTTGTGTGGGCTGCTTGACAAGTCCATGGACAGAAAATCTCTCCTAAATTACACAAAAATCATAGAGACTATGTGGAGAATAAAAACGTAACTGGTGCACTTTTCTCTCGTTCTAATTTCAGACAGTGGAGGGGATTACCGTAAGGGTCTGTGCATAATCATTGACTTCCCCCTTCTGTGGCAAATGTTTTGCAATATCCGCCCCCCCCCCTCCAAAGACGACACCTGAAACCACTGAAGGGTCTGGGCCCTGTTCATGTCCTAGGAGAACATGAGAACAATTAGAACAATGCACTCTGTTAAACTAATATTTTTGTTGTCTGTCCAAATATAACTGTAGTAAAATCTTATTCAAATATAGCATTCAGTACAGTTGAATTCTTTTCTTCTTTATTGTCAGAACTTTCAGCTTTCTGTCTAAAATCACCAGTTTCTACATCTATTTAACAAATTCACATTGTGGCATTGATACTATTACAAATAGCACTGGTATAAGCTAAATAACGAGTAATTAAGTGGTTGTGAGTGGTGAATTATTCAAGGTTCTCTATAGCAACAAAACCAAGTGGGACACATATTTATTGAAGAATTTATTAGGTCAGCTTTAAAAGAGTAACAACAGGAGACTCGTCTGAGAGACAAAAATGCAGTAGTTGCTCAGTCCTTGAACCTGGGTGTCTCAGCAATGAGAGTAACTCCATAATGTCTGTCCCTTGCTGAAAGATGATGCATGACAACAAGTATTTTCACATTCTGGAAGGCTGGATGGCTCAGCAGTATTGATTTGCTACTGGAAACCCAGACATTTACTAGAGAGTTACTGGTCCTTTGTCCACTATGAAAGCTTGAAAGTTCTGATTTTGACATCTGATATCAACAAGGAAATCAGCAGCAACAGTGACGATGCAAAATAACTTGGTGAAAAGAGGAAAGACCATGCCAGACTTTTTTTTTTTTTTTTTAAATCGGGTCTGCTACTAGATGTTACCCACAATAGGTAGGTCTCTAACACCATTAAAGGATATGAGAACAGATCTTCACGGGTGAAGCACCATGTACAGGAATTTTAAAATTTTGGTAAATTTTCATTAAAACCAACCATAGTGAGTGGCCAGATGTCTTTTTGCACAGAGATAATTAATAAATTGGGATGGAGAGAACAAGATGGCATGAGAGTCCCTCAATTCCCTTCAAATTACAGGTCACAAAATCTTATAAATTGGATAGATAGATAGATAGATAGATAGATAGATAGATAGATAGATAGATGATAGATAGATAGATAGATAGATAGATAGATAGATAGATAGATAGATAGATAGATAGATAGAACAAGAATCCCTGCATTATAATCACAAAATGTATGAAAGATAGGCAGGCATATTCATGATGACTTTTACCCAATTTCTTAACCTGTGCATCATAACATCATATGAGGTCACCTAACTGAATGTATAAAATGCAAATATTCATGTTTGTGAGTAAAAATTCAAAACCAAAGGCATGGTAAAACTGAGCTACTTCTGAGATGCTTTTTCACATTGCAACTGGAGACTTCACAGAAGCCTTTTCCTGAGCACAAACGTTCACTTGTCATCATAAATCCTGTTGAGACACAGCACCAGTAGTCATGGCACAAATAAGCTTCTTTCAAAACCTATATGATTGCATACCAGAATTTTGAAAACTGTACATGAATGTTTTCTCCTTTCACAGAAACATAATGCTTTAAGTGTGGCAAAAAATGTTTTATATTTTCTAATCACTATTCCTACATGTAAGCATTAAATTAGCGTTTCTTTGAATTGTACTGTTTATAATGTTTGATTTAAACATTACTATTTGTCTTGTCGACATGAATTTTATATAATTCTCCAAAACAAATTTGGTTTAAACTAGAGCAGAGTTTTCAATTTTGTGTGTGTGTGTGTGTGTGTGTGTGTGTGTGTGTGTGTCTATGTTGCTATGCATTTGAATGCATGGGTGTATAGATGGGTATGTATAGATACACATTTAAGTGAGCATGCACATATATACTGTGTATATAAAGCCCAGAGAATGACATCAGAATTCATCAACATTTTTCCATATTATTTTAAGATATGATTTCCCATTGAAATCTTAGAATACCAACTCATCTAGGCTTACTGGAAGCTCCTGGGATCATTCAGTTTTCTCCTCTTCAGCACAAGGATTGCAGGTGCAGAATGCCATAACAGGATTCTGGGTTTAGTATATCTGAACTCATTCCTCATGCTTGAGTAATAAACACTTTGAGGGCACAGCTAGCTCTCCATCCCCTCCAATGGATATCTGAAACGCTCTTACATTGTACTACCGCTTTGTACTACATGTGCTTATAAAATAGCAAATATGCAGCATTGATAATTACAAAGCTAGAACACACATCAACTCTGAAGAACATTGAAGATTCTCTATGTTCTGCAGTATCAAGTGTTTACTCAATGTTTATTCAAAAACAAGAAAATATCCCATTAAGATGCAAATTTGCCTTGTCTTCAACACATTGCAAAATTTTATGTATACATAATTATATCAAAATAAGTAGCTTATAATTCATTACCAGTAACTACTTGATTGGTGTTTCTTCTATTTCATATGTTGATATATGTAGGTTCACCTAAAAATGTCTCAGGCAAAAAGAACTTCTGAGCAGATAAAGTTTCAGAAGCCTGAATTTTGTCTGTTTCCAAATCAGATACATTAATTTTGCCTTATCTATTCAGGCCAATAATATAAAATAAATATCAAACAAGTTGATATTGTTAGATATGGAGTAAAATTACTTTACATTTCTTACTGTTTTCACATCAATGTAAACATTAAAATCAATTTATGTACGTAATTGGTATTCATTTTGATTTCATTCATACATACATTCATTCTGTATGTGATTGAAATTCATATTAATTGCATACAAATTCATAGTCATATCTAGTGTGTTGGTATGTAATATATATGGTTTCAGAAGATAACCATCATTTTCATTTATTTTTGAGTGTTTACCATCTAATGTGCTCTAAGAGTAGTGTAGTGACTATTTTTCTTTTCAGAAGCTGGTTGGAGTGTGACTTATTCTATGTAATTTTGGGGTAAACCATTGACAATGAAAGTCCCATTCATCTCATACCTCTGTACACCATCAAACAGTCCTTTCAGAACACTGGACTTTTTAAAAGTTGTGAATAATCTATAAATCATCCATTCCCTCCTCCCTTTTAATTGAAATCTGTGACCATGAGAGCATAAGATCATCTTTAAGAACGTCTAGTAGCTCAGTATATTCAATCCAATAATATTTTCCTACCTGTAAGCTTTTTTTCCTTGCTTCTTCAAATACCTTAGAATGAACAAACACAACAAATAATAATGATAATAAATATAAGATAAGCAAGAATAATATGAAGGAACCCTCAATAGTATTTTAATGTAGTGATAAGCAAATTGAAATGTGAAGAATGGCCAAAGAGTAAAAGGACAGTTTTATCAAGCCGCAAGTGTGAGACCCAGAGCCAGTCATGTCATCTGGATTTCTGCTGATTCCTTTCTTTAAAATAGAAGATACCATACATCTGTCTAAATAGATTTGAATGCTTTGAGAAGCCTCATAAGTGTGTTTTTTTAAGCCCACTAGGATGTCTTATTCATGTTTTAAAGTCATCACTTGTGTTAGAAATAAAGAGAAGCAGGTTTCAGAAAGACACTAACACCAGCTTCTTTGTCCATAGAGCTTTATTAGTGTTGGTGCCTAGAAGCCACAAAGCAGGTCTCTATGGAAGAGATGACACCATGAAAATCATAATCCCTAAAGAAAGGGCTTCAGAGTATTCCTTTTTCAGGAAGGAGTGGAAAGACTTCAGACTTTGTATCTGAAGTGCCTTGGTCACTGCACACATTGAGGCAGGTACAATGTAAGACAATAAACACATGGTGCAGCTGCAAGATGAAGAGACTGGGCTTGCTTTTCCATTAATATCTCTGTTCTATCATTTGTCTATATTCTTCCTATTTCATGGAAGAACAACAGCAGGAGAGTAGGCAAATTCTTGGGAGAGAAGTAAAAGCATTCCAAGATACTATATTCTAAGGACTCTGGACCACGACTGCTCTCATCTTGCACTCTCTGCATCTGTACTGCTTCCATTGACCCCAGATGAAGAGCATGTACTATTCCTACTCATCCCCAATTCTACCTCATTCAAAAACTATTGACTTGCAGTGACTTCTGTGCATCATTGATGTGATAGTGTCTTTTCTGGAGGACATATTGTGCTTGACTCTACCCTCATAATATCTTCCCAAGATCCAATTAATGTTTGAATCAAGATTATGTATTTTAAATATGTTCCATAGTTCTGTGGTTTATTACATTTCTATCTCTTATCCTCTTTCATATTCCAAATTGTGCCTCTTTTACTTCCACGTTCTTTCTTCCATCAAAATTTATAAATGGGAGGATATGACATAGACAACATTTTGAGAGTCATGAGAGGCATATTCTTTTTTATTGGATATTTTATTTATTTACATTTCAAATGTTATCCATTTTCCCAGTTTTCCCTCTGTAACCACCCCTCTCAACCTCCTCCCTCTGCTTCTGTGAGGGCACTTATCTACCCACCAACTCCCTCCCACCTCACCGTCCTGACATTCCCCTATACTGGGGCATTAAGCCTCCAGAGGACCAAAGGCCTCCCCTCCCATTGATGAAGCCAACCTGTGATACATATGAAGCTGGAGCTATGGAACCCTCCATGTGTACACAATGGTTGGTGGTTTAGTCCCTGGAAGTTCTGGGGTTTGGGTCTGCTTGCTTGACATTGTTGTTCTTCCTATGGGGTTGCAAATCCCTTTAGCTCCTTCAGGCCTTTCCCTAACTACTCCATTTGGGTCTCTGTGCACAGTCCAATAGTTGGCTGTGAGTATATGCATCTGTATTTGTCAAGTTCTAGCA
Organism: Rhabdomys pumilio; assembly: GCA_030674055.1. Lineage (NCBI taxonomy): Eukaryota > Metazoa > Chordata > Mammalia > Rodentia > Muridae > Rhabdomys > Rhabdomys pumilio. Next base: position 66,982,015 of record JANHMN010000004.1, read on the forward strand.
GAGCCTCCCAGGAGACAGGTATATCATGTTCTTGTCAGTAAGCACTTCTTGGCATCATCAATAGTGTTTGGGGTCTGTATATAGGATGGATTCCCAGGTGGGTCAGTCTCAGGATGGTCTTTCCTTCAGTCTCTGTTCCACACTTTGTCTCCTTATTTACTTTAGACAGGAGCAATTCTGGGTTAGAATTCTGAAGATGAGTGGGTAGCACCACCCCTCAACCTGGAGCCTTGCCTAACCTCTCCAGTTTTCCCTCCCCTTTGTTGGATATTTCAACTGATGTCATCCCTGTTGGGTCCTGGGAGCTTCTTGCTTTCCTGGCATCAGGGAATTTCTGGTGGCTACCCCAAATTCCCCATCCCTCATTGCTACACACTTCTGTTCACTATCCAGACCCTCTGTCTAACATCCCATCTCCTCCCCTACCTGTTCTTGCCCCCTTTTTCTCCTCACCCTCTTCACCCTCCTCTCTTAAGTCCCTCCCAAGCTCTACCTCCTGTGAGTTATTTTGTTCAACCCTTATAAGGACTGGAACATTCACATTTTGGTCTTTCTTCTTGAGCTTCACATGGTCTGTGAGTTGTATCATGAGTATTTGAGCTTTTTGACTAATATTCAATTATCAGTGAGTACAAACCATGTGTATTCTTTTTGACTGTGTTACCTCCTTCAGGATGATATTTTCTAGTTCCACCCATTTGCCTGTGAATTTTAGGAAGTCATTGCTTTTTATAGCTGAGTAGTACTCCATTTTATAAATGTACCACATTTTCTGTATCCATCCTTCTGTTGGGGGACAGCTGGGTTCTTTCAAACTTCTGGCTATTATAAATAATACTGCTATGAACATAGTGGGGCATGTGTCCTTGTTATATATTGAAGCATCTTTTGGGTATATGCACAAGAGTGGTATAGCTGGGTCTCAGGTAGTACTATGTCCAGTTTTTTGAGGAACCACCAGGCTGATTTCAAGAGTGGTTGTACCAGCTTGCAATCCCACCAGTAATGGAGGAGTGTTCCTCTTTGTCAACTTTCTTTCCAGCATTTGCTATCACCTGAATGTTTTATCTTAGCCATTCTGGCTGCTGTGAGGTGGAGTCTCAGGGTCATTTTGATTTGCATTTCCCTGATTACTAAGGATGTTAAACATTTTTTTAATGTTTCTCAGCCATTTTCTTAAGATTCAACATTAACCTATAGTTCTATCCATTTTATTATAAATGAGATTAAGTATTATTTTGAATTCCTACATATGTATACATAAAATTTTTGCATCTCTTTTTATTTAATACTAAAATATTGCATCTTATATATTATCTCTGAACCTACACATGTGAAAGCTAAAGTTTCTCTAATTTCTGAACCTATATTGAACAGTCTAAAAGGATGAGTGAATGGCTAGAATGATAGAATTATTGTGAGGTTATAATACTCTATCTTAGACTATCTTACATCCTCAAGACAATTTATCACCTATCTATATGTATGATCTAGCATCTTCATATCAATTACTTAAATTATTTTGTAATATTCAAAACAATCCCTAGCCTCTATCAGCCTAAGGCTAAGAATATCATTAATTAGTATCTGAGTCCTATGGTAATATTTCCTCAATTAGCTGAAACCTATATATCTGAAATTTCACCAATATATATGAAATGTTGCTTAACTTATCAACATTCTTTGCACTATCATAGCAACCTCCTGAAACTCTTGCCACATTAGCATGTGATATTTGACGAAAGCTACGCTCATGATCTCTGGCCATGTTTACTCAGGATCTGGTCAAAAATAAATTTTCTCTCATTTCCTTTATCTGGAATATCTGTTCCTAAGTCATCACAGTTATCTTCTGGTCATGGGAAAGTGTCCAATGAAATCTGATCCTAGCAGGCATATTAGTTCTTATGCTGCTGAAAGAGAAAAATACAGAAGGAAACAATTAGGTCAACAAGAAAGCAAGAAGCTAAAGAACAGGCTAAAGCCAGCAGCAATGATGTCCATCCCTGCGAACATGGGGCTTACATCTTTGATCTCCACATTATCCTCTCCTCAGGGCCTCCCTGGGGTAAATACATTCAGAAAAGTGATGTGTGTTTCCCAGAAGTCTATTTCCCCAGGATTATGCATTTTATAAGTAGATGTATGACATAAGAACATGTGTAGGGGTTTAATCACCACTAAAATTGAAAAGTTTACTAGGGAAATTTTTGAAAGCACTCTGCACATGTCTCTTTTGTTAATTGGGGTTCTCTAGAGGAGAAGAACTAATCAAATAAATAGATGTTGACAACAGATTCATTGGATTGACTTACAAGGCTTATTCTAGAGAATCCAAAAATGGCTCTCTTCATACTGGGAGGACTGAGAAGGAGAGAACAATGCACTTCACAAAGCTGGTTGACTCAGCAGCTCTGAGGAGTGCTTTTGAAGAGGCACTTGTGTTCATTCTACACCAGAAAGAAGAACCTGGGTTCTGATGTCAGCAGGTAATTTCAGCAGCAGCAACAAAATAGATGTGCTCATCACGAAGAACCCAAGTCCAGTCAGCAAAAAACAACAGCATGTTTTCTCATCTCCTTGAATTTGGCTATTACCTAACAAGAGTCCACTTTGGGGAATGGTCTTTCTGATTTTGTTAATATTTCTATCAAGGACTCATAGAAATTTTGGATTTCAAGCTTTTGTTGTAAGTACTTTATCTGTGGAATTCTCTTGATAGTCCATATTTGGAAAGGTTGTTTTTTTGTTTTTGTTTGTTTGTTTGTTTGTTTTTGCTTACTTGCATTTGTTTTTGTATATTTTGCTTTTGGATTTTTGGTTTGTTTTTATTTTATTTTGTTTTATTCTTATAGCTAAATTTGTTTTATTTATATGTGTGTGAATACATATGTTTCACTACTCACATGTGAAGATCATGAGATCACAGGATAAATTATGGGGTAAATTTTGTCCTATCTTGTGATTTGTGAGGATTGAAATCACATTGTCCAGCATATATCAAGTCTTATAATCCACTGAACCATTCAGCTGGCTGCATAGTAAGCATTTAAAGAAAATTTATAAAGTAAAAAGCATCCTTATTGACTCTACATTTTCATATATGTATATTTGCAATAAATTATGTTTATATTTTAGTTACTGAAAGCTCCCCCCACATACTACAAATTGCAAGTATTTTCAATCCTTATGAGTGACTTCTTGGATTGATTTATTTATTTAATTTATTTATTATTTTTATTGGTTGTGATGTACAAGGATGCTTTCAGTTAATGTGATCAGCTATTCAATTTAAAACCAGGATAGACAGTCCTTGGCAGCTCAGGTTTTGATCCATTTGTCAGTGAGTCTTTTATATAATGACTATGTGGCTCTGATTAGTTTTGATGAAATCACAGTTGTCAACCATCCACAGACCATATGCTCTTGTGAGAAGAGTTATATTCAATTGCCAATGACCATCTGGAATACTGCTTACTAAGCAGTTTGAAGACTACTCAGTTGTACAGGTGAGAGCCAATAGCAACTGACAGAACATTTGAAACTTCCACATGAAAACCCTAGGTATGACCTAAGCAATTAAGGATTATGATAGTATACATAAAGGGACATTGTTTTTTCTTTTAGGACATATGTTATAATTACAGAGTAAGACATAGTTAAAATCTTGAAGTTTCTGTTTCTGACATGAAGTGTGTTTTATCTGGTATATATTTATAAACTAATGGCTAATACCAGTGCTCACCAAAAGTCTGACTATGAGTTTTATATTTATGCCATTTTTTAAAGGCATATTTAAAATACAGGTTTGCTCCCTGAAGCTGTTCTTTAATAGACACCACCAACAATGAATGTATAGTAATATATTTAATAAATTTAGGAAAATCAATTCTAGAAAGTCACCTCAATCTGATCTCCAAATGGGTTTAAATAGGAAATGAGTCCACAGTCTCATTTCATTTAAACACTTGTTGGTAGCTGGTAATATTTTGGAACATTTCAGGTAGCAGTATTCATGGGTGACTGTTGGATGTTGAACACTTATATGTGGACATTTAAGCGTTACAGCCAGGTCCTTCTAGTGCTGCTCTCCATTTCTTCATCCTGCCATAATGACATAAGAGCTACCATACATCACTATATTACAGAGATATTTATGACTTAGGTTGAAATTCCTAGGAGCCATGAGCAAAAACATATCTTTTTTTTTTTTTTAGCTTGAATACAATAGGTTTTCTGATACAATGATGCAATAAGAAATGAACATAATTTTTTTGTGATAGATTTCTTCCTACAATACACTGACGGTGTGCTCCTTAGGCTTTGAACTTGTTTCCAGTGTTACTGCAAAGTTGTAACAGAAATGTAGATGTAAAGATTTTGCCTGTGAAATTCCAGAGTGCAATCTCAATGAGAAATTGAAATAAATCTATTTGTACTGTATTCTGACCAAGAATATGGCTACAGTATCTCCATGTCCTGACAATTTGATTTAGGCTGCATTCAACAGTAATGGATTAATTTATTTTGGGAAGGAAGATTCAAGACAGTGATTCTCAACCTCACTAATGCTGTGACACTTTAATCCAATCATTCATGTTGTGCTAACCTCTAACCACAAAATTATTTTCACTGTTACTTCCTAAGCATAATTTTGCTACTGTTATGAATCATAAACCTCTTGTCTGCAATTTATGATAGTTTTAGGATGGTTTAGCTCTCAACAGAGTCAAGACCAACATGACCAGTAGTTTAAAACAATGTAACAGTTTCTGTCACAAGAGCTGTAACATGTGGGGAGAGATCTGCTCTCCTGGAACCTGCCTGGGACACCAAGCTACCTCCTTGCCAGCTAGCTGGCTTCTTATCAGCCCAGCATGGGCCTGGACTGGCTCAGTGCAGAGAGACAGGTGCAGCACCAGGGAGAGACCGGTCAGAGACAGTGGCAGCTAGCAGGCAGAGGAAGCAGTGGAGACAGGCAGTCTCACCTCCTGTGTCCTTTGGCCTGGACCTCCTGCATCAGGCCAGTCCGGAGACCTACCAGAAGATCATCATGGGACACCCTCCAGAACAAGGAACCAACAAATCTCTTGCTGTTTGATGTCCTTGTCAATGGCCCATTGAAGGTCTGAGTAGTATGAGTCTGGAAGCCAGCATCAGGATTAGAACTCCTAACAGCAGACACCACGGGTGATTCATCTTTACCTGAGATACTGCCTGGCTTAGAGCTCCTGGAAGCCCTGCTTCCTCTGGGTTTTGTGAGGTTGGGTACAAAGCTGCCACCTGGTATCTGCTCTGTGCTCGAGCCCAGACTGGAAGCTCCACCAGGTTTTCAAAGACGGGTTTTAGAGGAAATGTATGATAGGTTCAGATTTCCTTTACAAGCCCCTGATTTTGTGTGTATAACTATAAAGATGAAGCATGAGTTAGAGTGTATGACAAACTCGAAATGCCAAGAATATGTAATGTCTGCAGAAGAAACTTTGGGTACTGTAATTTTAGCCAGACAAAAAATATCTCACGTATCTTGCGCGGTAGAAACAAGACTGCCCAACTATGTTAGAATCCAGATGATACAACGTGATTCCTACAGTTGGACATAGAGCTAGAGCATTGGATGCCCAGCCTGCTGCCACTGACTCTAGCTCCTTCTTGGTTGTGATCTTATTTTCTTCTGGTATCTTTTTGCTATGACACCCTTCCCTCTTTCTTTCATTTGCAATGAGAATATGCACTGTGTGCCATTGTATCTTGGGAAGAAAATATAGATGTAGATAGATAATTAGATTTTGATTTTATAAGGCCTAATAGAAAGGTTGCAACTCAGAAGAGGTTTTTGATTATTAAACACTTGAGAATATACAACTTATTGGAAAGTTGATGTTGGACATAGTGTATTTTTATTGAGTCTATGAATATTCATGATGGAGTGAAAAGTTACAGTTTGAAATTGCCTCATACAAAGTCTCATTGTGTTTTGAAAGCCAATCCTTAGCTCTCCGCACTATATGGGGGTATTATTAAACATTATTTATTAAGGTTTGCTGGTCATAAGACACTATGTTTTGACCTTTGACTGTTATACTCTAGATCTGAGAGGGTCCCTCTCTCTGATTCAAGGCCTGCTACCACCCACACCCACTTCTCTACTCTATTTTTCCTCTATGTATACATCACTATGATCAACCAATATCCTGTGAAGTCAAATAGAGCTCTTTTTCTTTATTCTATCCACTCTTTTCAATAATGCCAAGATTAGAAACTGATATAAAAATTGAAGAAGGAACAAGAACTATTCAGTGACTCTAACACAAGCCTATGCAATTTCCATACGGAAAATACTACCAATGAAGGTTATGTTATTTTTATGTTGTAGGTACAAGTCATGAGTATGTCATAGTAAAATCATACAGAATCATATATATATATATATATATATATATATATATATATATATACATACTATAGGTATAAATATGTATATACCTATACATATGTATATAAAACCATAAAATGCACATGGACTTTTGAGGAAGATACTTGCAAAAAAAGCCAAAGAAAATAGTAAACCAAAGTTGTTGGAATTATAAACAAAAATCAGAGTAACTCTGAGCACTGAAGTCACTTGACGAAAGGAAAGCTTATTTGTACAAAAACATACAATTTCATTCAGAATTATTTCAGTATTTTTCAATAAGATGACTTTGGCATTAAAACACAGGGCAGTTGATTTAGCAATGGCACCAAATATAGACTGTTAAGTTTTTATCTATAATGTGGGTGGAAGTATACACAGGGATCTCCTAAAGTAAAGTAGATGTAGCATAGAATTGTATCCATACAAGATACAGTGGAATGATCTGCATTCAAAACTTTTATATTTTACTTACTTTGAGATTTATAATTGTGTGTATATGTATAAATATACTGTCTCATATGTATATATGTGTCTATGTGCTTGCATATTTTGAATATGCATCGAAAATAGTATAAGTTTAGATGATGATGAAAACATCAAGTGTAAATAAAAAATTGTACATGAATTATGATGGCAATCACATATACAGCATGTGTTTTAATATATTTTAGAATAATTGAGTCAGCCTGCTATTAGTTTAATTAAATTTTTTACACCTTCTTGATTAGGCTGCTGGTTTAATGACATCTTCCACACTTTGAGCTGTGAAGTGTGTCTCATTTTAAAGTTCGGTAATGAGAAAGAAAATGTACATCTGATGAACATCTCTCAGAAGATTAAAAACAATTTTTAGATTTTACTTGTGGGGAAATCGCACAGTCCAAAGGTAATTAGAATTTTTGTTTAAAAAAGTTTACTATGAGCCAGATGTAACTGACCATGAAGTGGGCAAAACTCTTTAAATAGATGGTATTTTATGTGTTTTCTCCTAGTGGTTGCAGAGAATTGTAGCATTTCAGAGATAATAGGAGGCAAAAAAGAATGAGATGGAAGGAAAAGAATTTTACTAAATCACGTGCACAGTTGAGCAAAGATATAGGAGTATGTGCTGTGGTCACTTTGATGTCACATACAACAAGTGTATATTTCAATTAGTATAGTAAACTATATGCAATACTTGGGGAAGCATGATTGTACTTTCTTCAATATGAACGCACTTCAGCAATTTCTTTATGAAGCAGATATTTAAATATACGCTGACAGTAAGCCGCCTGCAAGCTCAGCAGCCATTCTTTATTTATTAGAAAATGATCAGTGCTCTCTGGAGCTGGTTTTATTTATTATTATTATTATTATTATTATTATTATTATTATTATTATTATTATAGTATGCACATCCAAAGACTCAAAAACATACTTCTCTTTAAACGGTTGAGAATTGTATGAGCTACTATATAAAACAATATGGCCTATGTATAGGTATTCTATTTCCATTATACTACAAAAAATAAAGAATTCGCTGTGCCTCTGTATTTGAACTTAGAATGCAGAACCAAAATAACATAACTCAAAATTACCTTTTATTTTGCCTAGGGTGATTCTCCAAAGATCATTCACCCAATCACGAAAAGGGAATTATTTGGAAAGCACGCTATACAGAAATAATAAAATAATAGCATCTCTTATGTTTTAACTCATTCCAGTGTTTTTTTTAATAGAAAACATGCCATTAAGTACGTATTATATAAATAATTCCAATGATTAGTACTTACATTGTGTGTATATTATAAATGCACTCGCTATAGATACCAAAACATTGGCTTACTCATGGATCCTCTGCATAGACCTATGTCATGATGCCCTCACTTTTTACCCTCTTTTCCTGTGTAAGAAAAGCATACAGAGCAGATTGAGTGAGTGCCAGTGTCCACAGAGAATCTCTTCACTGACTGCTAATGAGCTATTTCTTGTACAAATGTGATCTTCCCTACCACTCACGTTAAAATGCTGACAGAAAATTTCTGTGACGAATCACTGCCATAGGAATGCATTTGTGAGTACCACTGCTGATGTGGAAACAGGAGTTCTAAATACTTAACTAAGAATATAATAACCATCTTATGGTGCCTAGAAGAGGAAAAAGGAGAGACTTATTTATAGCTATTTTGATTTAGATATTCGATTACATGCAGTTTATTGCTTAATTAACTCTCCATGATGGACTCAGTTTAATAAGTATTGTACTTACTACTTTCCTGTAAGTCAACACATTACCCTCCATAATGTCCCAAAATATGAAAATGAGGTGATCAATTAAAATGATTATATTTAGGTATATTTATGTATTTGGTCATGTACATGCATGCCATTGTCCCTGTATGGGAATTAGATAATAAATTACTGGGCTTGATTCCCTTCTTCCACCATGTGGGTCCTGTCTTTCCCTATGAGGCTGTCATGCTGCAACCGTGATCAATTTTGTAAACATTTCAGGTTACCAGGATGAATGCATAGGATTCCTGGCCATAAACCTGATATATAGTGAAGGAAGACAAAGTCACAAATTAAGACAGATAAGCAAACATTGATAAATGATGTAATTAAGATGACTAAGGAAGGACACATTATTATCTGTTAAGATTTCTTTTTCTTTGATTATTTGTGTTTATTTTCTTGCTTGTTTCTTGACTATTTGCATTTATTTTATTGCTAGACCCTCAACCTAGAACTGACCTTAATACATGCATTAATTAAAATGGTATAAAATCACAAAGGAGGAGGGGGGATAGGATAGGGGGTTCTAGGGAGGGGAGATGGGGAAAGGGGATGACATCTGTATTGTAAATAAATAAAATATCCAATAAAAAATTTTAAAAAGAAACAAAGAAAAAGATTTCAGGGCAGTAAATTAGGTTTCATCTTTGACTTTTATACTAAAATAAGTACATTGTAAAAATTGGCTCTGTATAGACCATCATTCAGACCTTTGTTAAATCTTTTTTGTTAGCCCACTTCACGAGAATCACTGGAAATGTTCCCTATATTAGCAGTTATAGAAATGCTGCCTGACTTCCTCTATGTAAATCCTGACTCTGCTCATAATAACAGCCACCATCTTCTTATATTGTCTTTGTTATGGGACTCACAGCATGTACTCTACTAGACCACTGTGAAGACATGTATATACTCCTAATTGCTTAGCACAATTCTGGATAGAAAACAGTCTTCTAAAACCTTCTGTTTCTAATTGCCTTCATTATCTCTTCCTCCTCTTCCTACTTTTGTCATTAATGTCAACAGTTTTTTTTTTTTCATTTTCACTATTAGAATGAGAAAGGTATAAGTTAATGCAAAGATGTTGAAAGTAGAACTTTTCCACCTGTCTATAGTCAAGAAATCACTGTGTAAAGTCTGTGTATACTGCATTAGAGTACGAAAAGGTGAGATGCCATGGACTGGCTAAGAATAAAATTTTTACAAATAAAAAGTAATAAATAAAGGAGGATTAATACTGAACCTAGTCATTTTAATAAAATACCCTTCACTGAATGAATAAATGACTTTCCCTACAGAAGCATAAGGTTGGATATAATGATAACAATGCCTGAGAACTGTGGAGAGGAGGGATAGGTGAACATTCAGCTTTCCAGTATGGTTTTTCCATTAGTAATTTATAAAATAAAAATCACCTTGTGATTAGTCAAAACTGTGTCTTTAAATTATTGAAACAAATTGTTAAACGTAAGGGCTTATATTCAATATCATTACCAAAATGTCTTTAGCAAAGGATACATTCTGTCCCAGTTTGTTAATGCTAATATAAAGTCCTTGAAATTATGTAGGACTTAAACAAACAGCTGTTGTAATTTTACCTTAATTATTTTCTATAATGATATTTTTATTATTTTTTGTCTGCATATATATTTCCTACGTTTGTAGTTGCACACATTTATGCTTGTACTCTTAAAGGACATAGGTGAACATCCTTTATTGTCTCCTTGTATACCATTTATTTGAAAAGCAGGAAAAAATATTTATTGTGGACATATTAGTAAGAACAACAACAAAAAAATTCAAGCCCACATCTACAAAATCCATCCTTGGCATCATGATGTGATGTTTAGGCATTTTTCAATGTATTCAGTAGCATAAATTTGTTATCCATAATAATGTTTCATTGTATTTTTCATGCCTGTATACCTACGTTTCTGTCTGCAATTCTGTCCAAACAGATTGAGTCACACATCAACTTAAAAGACAGAAAAACAAATGTGAGAATGGCTATGAATATGGGGGTTAACAGCAGTTAGAATGGCACTGAGCAATTAATTTGGATTATATAATCAATTTTCATCTTTGAGAAATGATCTCTCACGGAATCTGAAGCTCACTGTTTTGGCTAGACTGGCTGGCTGCAAGCATTCACCACAATACTAATGTACAATGTAGGCCACAATGTCTGGCTTGGATTCCATTCTGGAAGTTGAAATTCAGGTCTTCATGCTTGTACAGCAAGCTCTTCGGTGATTGCACCCCTCAAGCACTTTTTAATGGTTTTTATTTTTTTTTCTTTAAAGATAGCTTCTCTCTGGGTTACCCACTAGGTTCTAGATCTCATTCATCCTGACATTCTGTCTCAGCTTTCTCATTGGCTTAGAATACAGAAATGCGTTACCTGTCTCAGATCTGTTCAAGAGCTTTTTAGTTCATATGAGTTTGCTGGGAACAAAAAAAAAAGTCTGGTAGAAGATTAAACATTAATAAAGGCTATATAATGACAAGGTATGGTGTTAACCCCAAAACATTTGAGTTAAGTTACATGAGAATCAAGTATCAAAGGACTTGAAAAGAACTGCAGTTAATGAGAATCTTACAGACATTAAGGTCTAGGAAACTGGTATTAGAATTTCAACATATACGTTATTTGTGGGATACACACACACACCATATACACTAGTGGCTGGTTACTTTATTTATTGCAAGGTTTATGTCACATCATAGTGTATTTTAAATTATACCATTTTTCTTTTCCTAGACAATTTTCTGAATACACAGGACTAGCATAGTACACATAACCTAGCTTAGTGCCATCCTTGAATTCCTATACAAGTCCATATATAAATCTCAGAATAAGGTACTTCTTGAGAAGATCACAATGAGGAAAGCCACATGATGGTAGGAAGCATTTAAAGGAGGGATCCAGCCACAGGCATAATTCCTTATCATATAGCAAAACTTAGATATGTAGGGACACAGATCCAGAATCCCTTCGGTGTATCACTCTTCCTTAGGCCTCATGCATATATTATCTATTCTTATCAATTAGCTTCTTCTTTGCCCCTTGCCCTTTCCTTCTTCTTCCTTTTTCCCTGAGAATTGGTAGACTTGTTTTAGGGTCCTTGTTTTAAAGCAACTGGAATATTGTTCCTATATTATATTCTTTATATCCTACTGTGATGTTGGGAGGTAGAACACAACCATTACCTATGAAGTAATTAAAAAATATTTAAAATAATACATGTGTCAGACTACAATGAAAAAACTATAGCAGAGTTTACAAGAAGGCTCAAGAGGTGAAAACATCAGTCACCAAATTTTCAGACTTAGTTGAATCCTTTCACCTCCACACATGTTCACAAACATATCACACACATTCAATATATATTCAATATTTAAATGTAAGAAAAAAAAGACAAGCCTATATCAGAAAAGTGAGATAAAGTATGTGTATGTCTCTGTATGCGTGTGTGTGCATGTGCACATATGACATATGTGTTTGTGCATGTGCACATGTGCACATTTGTGTGTGTTGTGTGGTATGTATGTGCATGTGTGTAAAATGTGTGTGCTAATTGGTATAGTAAAGAAACATCCTATTTTGTGTGGAATTCACTTGAAGCTTTTATCTATTAAGTCATCCAAGAATGGTGGGACATGTAGAAAAATAAACCAAGATTACAACATGTTTATTTTCTTTACAATGATTTAAATTGTACATTTCTGAAACTTTAAATGTTAATATATTTGTTTTGAGGTAGATATGAGCACTCTGTCTGTATTAATAAATTTAATGCTTTTATCCACTAAATAACTTCAAGGATTTATAATTATACCATTATTGTGCTTTCTTCATTTCCAATGCCTTTTAAAACAATAGCAAGCACAGTATATTTCATCCTGCCTGTATTTTTAATAGAAAACAATCTACTTAACTTACTCATTTGTCTTTCTTATTTTCTTTCTTATTTGTTCTCCTTTCTGCTTTAGGAGTTGTCATTAACTAATCGTTGAAACTCTATAAATAAGAAAAATGATATATTCACAAGTTAATGTTTCAAAAGTTGAAAAAAATAAAAGCAAACTTATCTAGAATCACTTAATGTAGTCCTGAAGAAACATTAAATTGAAATGTAGCTGGCAGGCTTTGTGGGAATGTGAATAGGCAAACAGTAAGCACTGCCGTCTCTCATTGAGATTCAGGTAACAGTGGCTGCATTCTGAACTGCTTGTCTTGGGGCCCAGTCACCTCATGTATCTCCCTCGTCTCTATTGTCTTTCAGTTTAAATAAATACCCTGCAACATTGAATTATGAACCAATATCATGAATTTACCAAATGCTTCAAGACCTAAATTGATTTTCTTCTGTAAGTTTTGGAATGAAGTCTTTATATCTTTACTATTAACTGTAAACTTTTGTTTTCAGCTGAAAATTCAAAATTATAACGTGGGAAGATGTCATCATACTAGAATTCTTAGCTGTGCTCAAAATCAAAATAAAGGATTATCATAATGGAACAACCATGGGTTATTTTTGTCAGGCTACAATAAGGAATATATAAGGCAATGAGGAAAGGGCTAGATCAAAACCCAAATTAAAATCTCATTAACAATAAACTCAGCTTTGTAGTTTTTGCAGTATACTGTGGTAATTTTGTAATATGGTATGTTTTGAAATTTTAAAATATTATTTAGTATAGTTTGATTGACTTGGGCTGAATAGTTTTCTTTCAAAATTATGCTTTCTTAGGAGAGGGAGTTCCTATATATCTGAGGCACTTCTAGCTCTGCTTAATAAATGTTCATCTCTGAAACATATACACACAAGTAGCATTAAAGATACTAAACCAGTTGTATTTATATGTTTAAGAAATATACATATACACACATATAACAATAAATAAAAAAAAACCGGAAACCATGCACTTGAAACTGAGCAAGAAGGAAGTCACATATGGGAGGGGTTGGAATAATAAGCAAATAAGTTCTTCTTAACCAAAAGGAAAAGTAATGAGGTAGTGAGGTTACTGGTTACTTTCCATATGAATAGAAGACTCTCCTTCCGCTGGCTTTGTAGCCATCACCCTCTTAGTATTCCAGGAAGCACTGGCAAACATTTAAGACAGTTTTAAGGATGTCTTAGGAAACCCATGTAAGGGATCATTAGGCTTTTCAACTGTCAGTTGAATCTAGTCATCATTTTCCAAGGGCTTTCAACCCTCCCCTCAGAATCCTCTGCTTCTCAAGGGCAATAGTTATATCCGAATGAATGAGACTCACCTGATGCAGAGTTCAAACCTCATGAAGCAGCTTGACTGTGCCCTTCCACTGTGACACAGTCCACACCTCTATAAACACAGGACGGCTTTAATGCCAACTGGCATTTATTATAGGAATAGCTGAGTGATGACATCTTCTGAGCAAATGTAACTGACAAGGATGGGCTAAGACATTTTGTACTCTCTAAGCCTTGCTCTCATGTAAAGCCTTTTTTGGGCCATCTTTTTTTGTCTTTTTGTTTGCTTATAGACAACACAGGATGTCCATATACTTCTGACCCTCCTTCCTCAAAAATGCAAGTGCTGTGATTACAATAGTGTGTAATCAGGCCAAGAAGTTCTCTTAGAATTGTAACTCAATAAAACTTCAAAAAAATTTTTTTATGTTTGAACTAGTCCAGAAAGTCTCCTGCTTGTTTTCATGCTTCCCACAGATGTGACTTTATCGCATCTTGGGTGCATCCGTTATTCTCTTCAGTTTAAATAGTGCCCTTCCTTTTTGTATAGTCATAGTCTTTCCCTATAAGATTAAAACCTATCTCTAAGTTGTGAGCCTAACCTTTAATGGCTGAGCCATCTCTTCAGCTTCTCAACATAGAACTGACCTTAATACTTGCATGAAATTAAAATGGTATAAAAGTATAAAAGCAGACAAAAAAAGCAAGCAATAAATGGGAAATGCAATGTTATGGTCCCTTCACAGTAGGAACACATTAACATAATAAAAAATTATCTCTTAATTGAGCTTACTTTCCACACATATGAATCTATCTGGAGTTGTGTTTGTTTCTTCTTCCTTCCTAACAAATAAAGAAAATCCAAGGAGTATAAATATTTACCTCAGTGGCTTCACTACTATTAATTTATTATTTTATGATTTGTTTCTAGTGAAATATTTCTACCTACTGCTTTCATGGAGAATTACCACCTTTCAAATTTTGTTAAATCAATCTATTTCCTATATGAAAGTGTAACACTAAATAGTAAATAACACAGAACCACATATAAAAGAGCTGTCCAGTGACTTATTCTTGTAGAATCACACTCTCACTTGTATTCTTGGGTTGATTTAATTTTATCAGATATTAAAATATAACTAGTAGGAGTTCCCGTTAATTTTTATAACCTGGTTAGTCACTAACACACTTAGTTTCAGGATTCATCACCAAAGGTTTAACAGCAAAAAGGCCATGTAAAATTTTGTTCATGTAGAAAAATTTTATTCCTTGAGGGACACTATGAATAACTATAGCCCTTGACAGTGGATATGTTTGTTTATATATGCTAGACAATGACATGTATGTTTTAGTCTCTATTTTATTTATTTTAATTAATTTTTAAAGAAATAGAAAAGAGGGAGAGGACATAAAAGGGACAGGATAGAGCAGAAAAAAGGAGAGGAAGATGAGAGTGAGGTGAGGGAAAATGGAGAGAGAAATTAGAGGAAATGAGAAAGGCATAAGAGGGGGAAAGAAATAAGTTTACTCACTGTTTTATACAAATAAATTATTCACAGAGAAGTCTTTTAATTTTATCATATTATCTATTCATATGAGAATTAAGTTTATTTTTGAAATTTTGAAAAAAAGCACATTGTATGGTGTGTGCATCTGTGTGTGTGTGTGTGTGTGTGTGTGTGTGTGTGTGTGTGTGTGTGTACTTGTTACGGTATGCGTATGTCTGTAAAGGTTAGAAAACAATTGTGTCCAGTTTGTTCTCTTCATTCACCTGAGAGCAGACTCAGGTTACCAGGCTTGTATGGCAAATACCTTTATTTTTTGTGATATTTTCCTGGTCTGGTATTTCATTTATATTGCCCTTTTGATGTCAGTATTACTTCTGAAGCTCTTTCCAATAAATCATGCAAATTTTCATGAATAAGTTTTTTAAAAGAAAACTACCAGTGTGTCTGAAAAATTGTGGGCCAGCTAGTTTGTCACAAAGAGCAACATCCACCAGTAATTAAGATGATTCTTGTCTCAAACGAGATTGAAGGCAAGAATAAAAACCCTATTTAAGTTTTTACATACATGTTAGAACACATATATGATCCATGTATTTACATCATACAGAAACATCACACACATGCAAAACATGTCCTTAACTGCATATTTATTATTAGTCTACCAAAAGTGTGACTCAATTACGCATCCAACTGTCTAAATATGTATTGAATATAGATTAGGGATATTCATTAAATTAAGTATAATTTACAGAATCTTGTCTATACAGATTGTTGACTTGCATCATAAACAGTGAAAATAATTTCACCTAAAACTTATTGATTATGACTCTATTTGCTACTTGAAAGATATTTATAGCGGCAGCCTAGGCCTGGTTGTTGGCCCTGCCAGACCTAGAGAGCAGGGCTTCAGGCAGGTGCACACCTGAGTGCAGTCCTGTGCCTACTACCCACACAAAGAAACTGGGCTAGGAAAGCTCATCACCTGAGAGAGATCACAGTCTTGGCTAGAGAGCCTTCAAGAAGATTTGTAGCACTTCCAAGCTCCTATGAATGCTTTCCACGTGTTTTGGGCTTGTCCCTTCAGTAGTTATGAAGGCAAGAAATTCTTGAAATGTAAAGAAATTTGATTCCTCCTAAGATAAGCAGGAGATGACCCAAGGATGACAAGAAAAGGTAGTCCAGATAGAAGTGGGACAGAGTGAAACTGACAATATCCCAGACTATGGCAGTGGAGGTACTGGGACCCAGACATCATCCCAACACATGTCATTCATGTCTTCCCTGTGGACCTTGAAAAACTGGAATGACAGAAGTGGCTTCCTCTTAGCTCCCTGCACATGAATATACTACCATGGAAGGATATCATACCCCATGATGGGTGCACTTGAATCCATGTGGATCTTTTTCTGGTATTTTGCAAATCGTTGTATAGGCACTTATTCAACTGAACAAGTTCTGTCACTCGGATTCGCTTCAAATAGCACCGTATCCTCTTTCCCTTCTGTGTGTGTGTTGACCTTAACTATGTGACATATACGCAGAACTATTTGGTTTGGCGGTGAATATCCAGTTTCAGTCTTTCAGATATAGGTTTCCTATAAAGTATATTGTCAAGTATTAGCAGCACAAGTGATGGGTTAACTATAGAATAGGAGTTAGAGGTGGAGGTGAGAATTGCAATAATTTTATAGTCCTTTCTTTTATTTTATTATAAATACATATTTTTTCCTATTTTGTATTAGGGCATTCTTGTTCATATCAAACCACATCAGATTTGAGATTCTATCGAGGGCTGGATTTTTCTCCAGTGAGGGAGGTCCTGTTAAACTGAAATCCCTACCCAAACTATAGTGGCAAGGGAGGGAGAGACAGTTTGCTGCTGACAGTCCTCTAACCTTCTGATCCTGTCTTCCTTTTAAAACAGGTCCTTTCACTGCTGTGCTGGACACTACAATGTCTGTCTCTAGGTCAGCAATGACTTCTAAAGTCTTCTTTGTATCCTGGTTTCATTTGAGTTTCACTCTATGAGGTTTTTAATGGATTTTCAGAACCTTTGTAGTCCTGTAACTATTCAAGCTCTACTTCCTAAATTTTAAAAACTTCGGTGGAAAGTTTAAATTGAAAGTACACCCAGCCATCATGTCAAATCCTTGAGTATTCTCTAAGAAAATGATACTGGTCATCACAGCTTCAGCGTCTCCTAGGTTATGATGCTTGGCTCTCTGTGCTGATCTTGGTTTCGTGGCTTTTCCTGTTGTAGATCCTTTTTACCCTCAGCTGTAGTGTGTACTGACTTGGTTAGAGAAAGCATGCTTTTGTCTCCTCCTCTCTGCACCACATATGTATTTTCAGTTTTATTAATGCAAAAAAAAAGTGCTTATCTTGGTGTGTGTGTGTGTGTGTGTGTGTGTGTGTGTGTGTGTGTGTGTTTGTGTGCGTGTGTGTGTATTCTTTTTATGTGGAGAGGGCATCTTATTTGGAAATGTACTCAGGGCCTCACAATGCCAGGCTAGAACTTTCTCACTGGCTTCATTTGTTTTTATTTTGTATGGCTCTTTGATTATTCTCTCTTAACACCTAATAATTCTCATATTGGTCACCCAGATGCCACTCAATCTAATGGAATTACTCGTGATTCTATTGAATCATGATACAATATACTAAGAAATAAAGAATACATGTAACAAAATGAGACTTAATTCTCACCCGATTAAATACACGGATACAAGAAAGTCACAAGCAAGCAGCTACTACTCAACTGTTTGCTTTGGAATCATATTGATGATATTATTGCCTATATCAGTACAGTTGTCTAAGCTCTTCTGAATGTCCTTCTCCTTGACAGAAATAGCAGAGTTTGATACAAAATCTTTGTTTTAAGAAAATTTTATAATTCAGTACATTTCATTGAAAATGGAGATGTATATGTGTATATATAAATGTATGCATATATCATTAGATCTTATATACAAAATATTAAACAAGCCCTTTAGAAACAGTCTCCTCCATAGGAAAGTCTTACTCTGAGTTGATAAATTATGCCAATTTATATTTTGTTAGGCTTTAAATACAGTGTTAGTAAGAAGTAGCATTTTACATTTTTAATAAGTGTTATTAATTGAAATAACATTACATCATTTCCCCCTTTCCTCCTTCCATCTCCTTTCTTCTACACTCTTTTGAACCATTCCTATGCTCTCTCACTTTCATGTTAATAGCATCTTTTTAAATAATTGTTTTTACATATATGACTATGTATATATTTGTGTGAAGATATATGTATGCACAAACATGTAAATACCACCTACATGTTGCAAATATGGTTTCAAGGCTGAAACATTGCATTAGATAACCTGTATGGCCTCTCTTCCATGAGGAGGTTAATTCTCTTTTTTCCAGTAGACATATGTTGACTTTGTTTATTTCCCACCTCTTTCTTGGAGATAGAATCCTGTGAATTTCCTGTCCTTCCCTTGATGTTGCCATTGTTCTGGTCTTGTTTATGCAGCCACTTCTAGGAGGGACTGTTTAACAATCAACTTCCTGCTGCTCAGGCTCACTTGCTCACTCTGGCTCTCTCTCTCTCTCTCTCTCTCTCTCTCTCTCTCTCTCTCTCTCTCTCTCTCTCTCTCTCTCTCTCCTCTCTTGACATACACACTGAGCCACACGCTTCAGAGCCCTGATGATTTTTAGGTAATCTGGTCATTTTTGCATTGTGTCCATTTGTGGCTTTCTGTGATAATCAGCATGCATTTAATTTCTCTACTCATGGTAACCTATGAAGCCTTCAATCCTGATTGCTTGAGACTATTCAAAAATTTATAATCAAGAAACTACAAAAATATCTATACAAGCTATATATATACCTATCTTTATTTCCTTTACTTCATTAACTTTTCACAGTGTGCTACTGTGGCTTTGTGTTTTTTCCCCTTTGCTTGTCATTCTGGAGGCAACATTTTAATCTGTTTTTATTTTCTCTCTTCCAAGTTATGAAAGTTTATCTTTATGGTTAATAGTCTGTGAAAAAGGGTATAAGTCTCCAATGTCATTTAGACAAATAAATGTTCTTCTAATGGTTCTCAGAGGAGAGATATCTTTGGGATATTCTGCAGTGGATATTCAACGTTGCCATCAGGGTTTTGGTATCACTTGTAACCATGAAGAATGAGATTGACATGTACTCTGACCGTGAAAATTCTATAAGGCAGGGGAAAAATAAAGTCTTATTTTACTTCAGTAAGGTACAGGGTCCCATTATGCATCTATGTACCACCAACTGGTATCTCTGCCAGAAATTTGTTTATGAGTGACATGAAATACACACACACACACACACACACACACACACACACGATTTAAATATATAAATATGTATAATTATAGATATAGATATAATTTTAAGATGCTTCATAGAAATATTTTAGTAGCATAATTTTATAATATAAATGACAAAAGGCTATAATACCATATGACTTTGAGAATTCTATGCTCTGGAACCATTAATTATTATTTTTTCTCATTGTTGACTGTTGACATAAGGATAGTTTAAATTTAGAACTGAATTTATCCTCAAGCATCACTTCAGGACTATCACCATGCCAACTGTTAAATTGGCATAATTGACTGAGCAAATACGTAATTTTGAAAAAGTATAGACTGAGATCTAAAATAATCAGAATTAAGAACTCATCTAATAACTCTTAATTATAACTTTGATAGAGTTTTTAATGCTATGTAAAATGTATATGAAATTTATTCTCTCACAATCTCTGAAGATTCACCTAAACGAGTATCTGTCATTTACACAAATAGGCTAAGAAATTAAATCTAAAATATGATGATGGAAATTTGTAACTATGCCCTTCTTTAAACCCTGGTTGATAACTTCAGTTCCATTTTTTCTTTCCTCTCTGCTGTTTCTCTTCTTTCATCTCCACTGTCCTTCCCTCCACTCCTCTCTCTCCCCTCTCTGCCCCTCTTCTCACTTCCCTCTCTGCCCCTCCTTGTTCTTCTGTAATCCTTTTTTTATTTATGATTTAACATAGGCTTTACTTTTTAAACTAATTTGTGTAGTAGTAAAATCCCACTCTAAGTATAGAGAATGTAGTTTTATTCTCCCTTCTTATACACAAGCCCCATGCTGTCAATGAAACTCACCATAATGATTTACATTTTAATATTGATTAACCTACATTAATACATTATTTATATCATGGGTCACTTTGGACATTGTGCCAAATTTTTATGTTGCTTTGGAGACATGTCTAATGTTATGTGCTTGTATTTCACAGTCATATGTTTTAATTGCCCTAAAGCCAGCTATGGTTGAGCTCATTTCTCCCTCCTCTCCATCATCTCTTCCTATCCACAAAGTTTGCCTTTCCGAACCACCGCATAGATTAAATTGCAGTTTGGATACTTTTCAGAATAGGTTTAATCAGAAGTATTTACTGAAGTTCCCTGTCTTTTGAAGCTTTGTGACTTATCTTTTGAATTTTGAACAGCTTTTTAAAATTTATTTATTTATTTATTTATTTATTTATTTATTTATTTAAATAGACAATATCACAGCTTACTTTTTCTATTCACCTATTAAAATAATTAAAATAATTAGTGTTTGCCACAGTCAGGGTAATCATAAAGCTGTACACACAGACAAACACACACACACAGACACACACACACAAATCTATACACACACACACACATATGCTTCTTCAGGATCTTTTAGGTACATCCTAAACAGCACATTTATTAAATAATACAGACAGAATAAGGTTAGTTTTCTGAGAAATTAAAAAACTAACTCTACAATTTTGCATGCCCATGAGTAGTAAATGAAGCTCTGGTTTCTTCATAGCCACAGTCCTGCCCAGTGTGTGCTAGTGTCATGGTTATTGTATTTTGCTATTCTAATATGTATGACTTTTACCAGTTTAAAAAATATCTTGAATTTATAGTTTTGCATTATTTTAAATTAAATAAATTTCTAAAGGATATCTCAACCTAAACTATGACTTGATATTTCAACTTTGCTATTTAAATACATGCTGATATCTTAGGAGCTGAGTCTCCCTGTGTATGTTTTTCTGAAAATACACATGCACACAAATAGTAAAAAATATGAAAATAAAACTGTCACAAATAGGAAAAGAACATGACTTACTCTTGTGTTATTGGTTTTTATAATTGTCTTTTATGTTTGAAAATGTAAGTGTCTTTGTTTTTCCATCTAAACAAAAGTACATTGTTGTGAGAAACATAAACTAAGATTTGAGGTTCAAGGCATTTTTTCACTTTTTTATTGCTTATTTTATTTATTTACATTTCAAATATCCCCTTTCACAGTTTTTCCTCTACAAGCCCCCTATCCCCTCCTCCTTCCTGTCTCCCTCTATGAGAGTGCTCCCCCACCTGCCCACCCACCCCTGCCTCAGCGGTCTAGAATTACTCTCTCCTTGTTCATCAAGCCTCCACAAAACCAAGGAGCTCCCCTCCCAGTGATGCCAGATAAGGCAATCTTCTACTACATATCCAGCTGGAGCCATGGGTACCACCTGTGTACTCTCTGGTTGGTGGTTTATTCCCTGGAAGCTTTGGGTATCTGGTTGGCTGATATAATTATTCTTCCTATGAGGTTTTTCCAGTAGTTTCTCAGGTCCAGATACTTGATCTGCTCTGTGAAAGTAAGTCATCAATATTGTGAGATATGCATCCTTGTCTGACAGGCACATGGTTGGGTGGTGTTACAATGAATACTAACAGGTTACTCCTCACTGCCAAAACAATGAAGACATGCACAGCTTTTGAAGAACAGAAAAGTATTTCCCATATAATGATATTCTCTTGAGATGTAAGGAAACTCAGTTTCAATGAATGAATAGGAGAATATAGTAGAATTGGAAATTTGAGAGATATACTACATAAGGCGGGGAGAAGAATGGTATATTTGGCTGACAGGTACATTAATTTTTTTGGTTTAATTTTATGCAAATTTAGGTTATACATATATATATATATATTTGTCAGAATAACACAATTTACTCCTTTTATGTACTACTATGAGTTGTTGATAAAAATATGTACAACAAACCTTTTTAAAAAACTCTACAGAGACTAAATTCTTCACTTTGTTTTCAATATATTACCTTTTATCTTAAAACTTATAATTTAATACAAAGCAAGTTTGAAGACATATCAGTAAGTCCATGTTGAGGTCACAGACTCACTGATTGAATGTAGCTTTAAATTTTATGTTAGGAGTTGTGAAATGACTCCATTTGGAATCATGGAGAATCACAAAAGAAGGATAATAGTTATGAACAGGATTTATTACTTCTTCAATCTCAATATATCTGTGTGCTTCCCATGCTGATTTATGATATGTATTTATTTGATTAGGCAAAATGAAGATGTTTAAGTTATATATAAGTATTCAGTGATTTATTTTCCCTCCCAATTCCTATTCTTACTTCCTTATTTCTTTAGATCTTATCCATGTGCTCCATAATCTTAATTTTACTTTCAGATAATACACATTAATACACAATTAAACATATATGTGTTTGTGTGGATAAATATATCATTGTAAATCCAAACTCCTCTTGTTTGAAAGGAATTTGATCGTTCTTTTTTGTTTCTGATTTCTCATAGTCTAATAAAATCTAAGATAATGTTATTTTTCTTTTTAGTGGAAAAAATTTCCACTGAGTGCTAATACCAGATTTTATTTGTCATCTAATCAATCATTAGCATCTAGATTGGTTTTATATATTTGCTGTTGTCAGTAGTGCAGCAATGTACATAAAATATCTTAGTAAATTAGGCTCCCCTGCATATCGTTTTTCCCAAACTAGAACAATTATATAAATATGGCTCAAACTCTGAGAAAAAATTTAAAATCTCATTTTAGAGTTGAAATTAGTATAGTATATTTTCTCATTCTACATCTCTAGACAATAATTAATTTTGTTTGATTTGTTTAAGAATATATTTTATTTATTCTTTAATAATTTCAAATGTGTATGAAATGATTCAGATAAATCTCCCATTCTTACCCCAATTACAATTACTCTTCCAAGTGCATATAATTATATATAAAAATATATTTATACACATATATATTATATATACACATATATACATATATAAACATATATAATATATTATATATACATATATATAATTAAACACACACACACTATATATATATATATGTATATGTATATATATATATATATATACATATACATATATATATATATATAAATGGAACAATTAACCTGCAAAGTATATTAGGGTAACTTGGACTCAAAGTTATGGTATAGTAAAATTGAGTTATATCTATATTTATATATTCCCATATGTGTGTAGGACACATTTAATTACAATAATAATATTATTATACACAGGAGAACATTATAGGAGGAGAAAGAGAAGTCTTTCTCATAGTTTATCTAAGGCCAATGTTTCTCAGTCTTTTTCCAGTTAGTACTCAATAAAGAGATGTTTGTATTTCCTTGTCCTTAATAATATATTAGTCCCACAGTATATAATATCTCAGATGTACTATATCTCTGTTTATATATGACAGTCTCTCTAAAAACAGGGCATGCAATGTGCATGAGCCAGAGAAAACAGAATAGATATGGGTAGAGCAGAGTGACAAATTCATGATTAATCTTCACTTAGGCAGAAGTTTTTAATTTAACATATAAATTAAATATCTGATCTAAACAAAACAAGCAACTTTAATTTTGCTTAAGTTTCGAGCTGCCAAGAAATTGCATTAAGCATTTATGAGTCAACTGTCTTTGCATAGATCTATATTATAAAAATTAAAAACAGAAATTAGAAGAAGAAGATAATCTGTATTGCAGTAAATGTATAAAATTATACACAATTACCCATTCAGTAAGCTCTTAGGACATGTTTAGTTGGAATGAATATTCACCTATACATACATACATACATACATACATACATACATACCTGGAAAAGAAGCTGGATTTTCAATTACTATGGGAATCATAAGCTCCTAATTAATTTAATTTAAAAATTAAAAGGAAAATTTAGTTGAGAGAGGTTCGACTAATCTTTTCAACCACTGTTAATTACTTATCAATATTCTTCTTGATATTTCTTAGTTTGTGCAGGAAAGCAAATCTGAAGCTGATTTTTGTAGATTTATTTAATCTTTTCCTTTGATTTCCTGTAAGAATACTATAAAGTACATTATTATTTGTGGTATCATGTTTGACTTACCAGTTATTAACTTGTAAAAGCAAAGAGTTATATTGTTAGAAAGAAAATAAATCAACAAACTGCATGACAAATTATAATTTAACAAACACATATTGGCTAGGAAAAATTATTCTACATAATAACTATATTAATAATGGATATTTATACTTTTTTCTAAATATTTAATGTATGATCTCAATGAATCCTAAAAGAACATTTGAGAATACAATCTTTTAAGAAGTGAAGTTATGGAGCGTTCTTATCATGACTGCACTCCGAAAGACCCAATAAGCATCTCTAAAAGTCAGATGCAGATATTTGCACACAACCAATGGACAGAAGCTGCTGACCCCTGTGGTTGAATTAGGAAGAGGATGGAAGAAGCTGAGGAAGAAGTAACCCTGTAAGAGGACCAGCAGTCTCAATGAGCCTGGACCCCGGGATTTCTCAAACCCTGGACCACCAACCAGGCAGCATACACCAGCTGATATGAGTCCACAAACACATATTTAGCAGAAGACTGCCAAGTCTGAGTTCAGTCAGAGAAGATGCACCTAACCCTCAAGAGACTGGAGGTCCCAGGGACTTTAGAGGTCTAGTTGGGTAGGCAGTGGGTATTGGGACATCCTCGTGGCGACAGGGATGTGGAGGAGATATAGAATGTGGAACAGTTGGAGGGTAGACTGTGGGAGGGGGAAATAAAACCTGGAGGGTAAATAAATACATAAATAAAAGATTTTTTTAAAAAGAAGTGAGAATACAGAACTAGTTAGTTTTGAAATGACCTTAAAGGACAGAGCACCCAAGAGGAGGAGCCAAGGTGGGTAGGCAGGTGAGCCCATGACTCAACCTTCTAAGAAACACAGTTAACCTCTGTGCCAAATTTTGTTGTCTATCAGGAGTAGATTTTTAACTAAATGCAAGTTTAATAGAATAATATTTTAAAATAATCTAATGGCATTCTTAACACTTGTAATGATTTTGCTTCCTAAAATTTCCTTTGTATGTTACACAAGACTTTGAAGTTTTAACTCTATTTCTTTTATATTTTCTACCTTATAGTGTATAACTAAGGGCTTCTTTTCATTATTTCTATCAGTTATTTTCTCACTGATTTGACAAAGTACTCCAATTTTAAGTCCTACTTAAATAAAGAAGAGAGGAAACAAAGTTGGGCAGCACCGAAGACTGAATTAAAAAGCATTTATTCTGCCTCATTATTTAAAGATGCAGTTAACTGTGACAGGAAGCCAAGGCATGAGGAGTGGGAACAGATGGTCACATGGTGGTCAAATTCTGGAAACAAACAGCATTAAATGCTGGTGTTAGCTCACTTCTTCCATTTTTGTGCAGTGCAGGTTCTCAGTGACTCAAACCACAATGTACTGAGGTATACAGATAGGCAGTTTTCTGGGCTTACTGGCCACTAGGAACTGGCCACTATCCTAGCTCTAGTTTCAATGAAATATTCTTCCTGAAGAATATATGACAGAGAGTAAGAAAGGGGGAAAGAAATTGTCTGACTCAATGATCTTCAACATACACACACAGAGAGAGAGAGAGAGAGAGAGAGAGAGAGAGAGAGAGATGGGGAGGGAGAGAGAGAGAGAGACATCACACACAGGTACACACAACTAATTCACTAAATCACAACCCACATCCACGCTTGGGACTGATATATTTTCCTTTCTTACAACATCAACAACAACAAACTAAAATAATTGCAAAACTTCAAATATATTTTTTCTCAAAGTATGTTAAAATAATGAAAAGTATTTTCTAGTTCAATCCTTGTGTAAATTTCTTACCTTTTGTTAATTGATACCTTTATATAGTTTTAAAGCTGGGCTTATTATGGTTATGTGACAGCTATGGCGCTGCCCATGGTACCGAGCTTGGGAATAGTCCTGGAGGATTAAGAAAGACTCAGAATTGTTCATTCATTGTGAGAGAATGCCCATGCCTTTACTGGGTAGGTTCAATATATACACCAAACCAGGGAAGGAAAAACACATACTCAGGAAAAAAACAGGGACTCAACGGGCGGGGGGTGGGGGGGCAATAGGATGTCAAGTGTAAATTCCATTCCTGGAGCATCCATCATCCTTCAACTGGATGTTTTGTTCTTAGAAAAACTGCAGAATGTTACTTTGCAGACAGCAGCACACGGAAAGTCTCAGCCAGCGCATAGCAGTCCTTTGGGGTCCTACAATTATGGTTATAAGTACTTACAATTTTAATAATGTTATAGTCCCCTTTCTCTTAGTTCCTTCTCCCAAAGAAGAAGAACTGAGGTCAGAATTATAATAAATTAACAATAACAACAGCAAAGACACTTTGTAGCAAAAACAGAGCTCTCATGCTGCTGGGGATATTTGTAGCTTGCCAGACTGAAACAACAATTATGTGTTGGGTATGCTGGTATCCTGTCCATCACTCAGCTAAGAAAATGACTTGTCTTGAGAATGAAATGAAATTATAATGAGTCATACAGTTTTAAACTGGTGTATCCGTAGCTCAAATCTAAGACAGTTATTTTAAATATATTTATTTATCATTATTGCATCTACAAGTAGACAGCTAGGTGTAATTCCCTATTTAAAAAGATGAATATTTCCTGGACCACAGTCATTTAATGCAGTGTTTGGCATAAAGAGTACTTAACTCCAAGCTACTTTCCAAATAATACCATGCCTAGCTATAGTTTCTTCTGATACTAGATATGTGAGCTGTAAAATGAGAAAGATTGGCTAAGTGTAACAGAGCATGATTTCCAGGGCCTCAAGTGTGGAGGATGTCCCTGAACTTTAAGCTATGTAATTTAGTTCTCAGCTCCCTTCAATCTATGACTGCCTCCCCACTGGGCCAATTTATACTGCAGTGTAAAGTAATGAACAGTTACAGTGTCCCTGGGGAAAATCAGCAGGTTTTACTCACTATTACATTACAGACAATTGTTATGTATACTTGCCTATTAGTCAGGTTGAGCAGACATAAATGAAATCCACAGTTATTTCCCAAATCTCATTAAGACATCACTTTTCCCTTATTTTACCTTATTTCCAGGAAATCTCTTACTAGGTGGAAAAGACATATCTAGATAGATCGATTACAGTTTCAGTGTTTTTGTAATTTTTTTCCCCAGAATCTGGCAAAGAGTTTATTAGGTTAGAGATACTCTTGAAAAAATGGCAGCATAACAGTTCTGGGAGGGGGTAAAAGATTACTAATACTTTAGATAATTAGATCCTAAACAATCAACATGTTTTATCATCTTACCCAAAAATTTGATTCCAAAGACCATAGATCTTAAAAAATTTTATGCTCTATTGCCTTGCCTTATTATTCAGCCTCTCCTGGTGTTTTTTTTCCTCAAAGTCCAGTTCCTCTCTCTGTCTTTACTCTGACACAAAGTTTACAGGGAAATTTAAGTTGTAGAGTCCCACAATCAGTTGATTATATCATATTAGTTTTAGTTGATTTTTTTAAAAAAGTTTGAAAATTTTATACATAGATATAATTTGTTTTGGTTACACCTACCTTATACTCTCCCCACTGAAACTCCTCTCACTATTTCCCCTCCCAGTTTTATATATTCATTTTTAAACCTACTGAGATCACTTTTACTGTCAGTAAATGCATGGGAGGAGGACCATCCTCTTGTATATAAGTAGACCAGCAGGGAGTCATAGTCCTGAAGAATATTGCATCTTAGAAGTACATTGATTACAAACATATCTCAGATAGAGGCTGTAGTATTATAAAGCCCCTCCCCCATCTCTGTTGTGACCTTTGGGGTTGATATTGTATAAATCATATATAGATCTTTTGTAACCTGCAGTCAGGCTTCTGTTGAGTTCATGTGGGCATGTTATATGTATCTAAACATTTTAAGCTAGAGTCTACATATAAAAAATATGAGAACATTTTCTTTTTGGATATACGTTACTTCAGTTAACACAAATTATTTATAGCTCTAGTCATTGCATGCACATTTAATATTTCATTTCTCTATATAGCTGAATAAAAGTTTATGAATATGTACCTCATTTTCATTTTTTATTTGCTATTGGGCATCCATATGCTTATTTTTCTAACTCTAGAGCACCAATAAACATGAATGAGAATTATCTTTGTAGTAAGCTCTACATTCAGAATATGCCCAGGTGTATTTCTGGGCCATAGTAGATCTACTTTAGCCCGTTGTTGAATCTCCACACTAATTTCTGTGTTGAATGTATCTATTTATACTCTCACCAACAGTGCTTAAGTGTTTTTGTTTTTCCTCACACAAGCCAGTGTTTATTGTCATTTGAATCCTTGATGAGGCTAAGATGCAATTTAAACAGTTTCAATTTATATTTCTCTTATGGAAAAGAATGTTCCATACTCTAAAAGAACTGTCTTTGCCATTTCTATTTTTGTTTTAAGAACTCTCCGTTTAGTCCAATGTCTCACTTTTAATCAGGCTATTTGTTTTCTTAGTACCTTTTTTTCTGAGTTCTTTGTATATTATACGTACTAATATTTTGTCAAATGTATAGCTAATAAATATTTGCTTTATATCAATCTGTAAGCTGCTACTTTACTTGATTAGTTGTTTCCATGATTGTACAAAAGCTCTTTGGTTACATATGGTCCCACTCCTAAATTGTCTTCTTTATTATTGTGCAAACAGAATTATATTCAAAAAGTACTTATGTGGGCCTGTAAGAGGAAATTCAATCCTTCTTTTATTCTTATAGCAGATTCAGAATATGAGATCTTAAGTTCAAATTCTTGATTTTGGGGGGCAAAGTTAAGTTTTGATCAGGGTGAGAGATAAATTTCTAGTTTCATTCTTCTATATTTACTTCTCCAGTATGCTTAGCATCATTTGATAAAGATATTGCATTTTTCCAATTCATAATTTTTTCTTATAATTAAAAACCCAGAGTGTTTTGCTCTGACTAGATTGTTCACTATGCATCACTAATATATTCCATGCCTTGCCCAAAGAAGACTCCTGTAATTGCCCTTTCATCCCTCACATTAGGTCCCCTCTTAAGATTGGTCTTTGTCACAGGTAGTTTATTGATAGAGCTTAGAAAATACCAATCAATTGGTTAGAGAGGAACATTAAGATATGCCTACTAACTACCTAAGGGAGTTGGTAAAGCATATATCAATGGAATGCACTTCACACTGGTCTTCCTAAGACAAAACGCCTTCTTCTGGAATCTCTGTTAGAAACATCCTCCCAAAGGACTGACCAATCTTAACAGTAGCCTCAGGAAATAACAGTCAATCCAACTGTACTGCATATTCAATGCATTCACAATCCACATCACCTGGTGATTCCTAAAGGACCTACCCTCTGTATCATGAACAACATTTATCAGAAATATATTTACAGAGAGAACCACAGTAAAATATCTGGAGAGTCACCAAACTTCAGTCATGAAGACAGATTACATACATATTAACACAAAAATATAATAATTTTACGAATGGCACCAGATAAAAGAAATTCTAAATCGAAACATAATTTGGAAAATGTTAATTTTCATGTCAATGTCCCAGACCAAAACATTCCCACAGGTAGGTGTAATCTGCATAGAAATAGCTCTGTGTCTTAAGGTGGCACTTGAGGCTTCATGTCCACCCAATTCTCATTCTTTATTTTGTCTGTGGATTCAGACTTTATAAAATAAATCTACCATAACAGACAGTTCTATATCTCTGAGGGAGAAGGACTCCCATAACTCTCAGGAAAATAGTCTTGAATCACCACCCCTGCTGTAAAACTGTGATATTAGGTTACAAAATTTATAGTTGTCTTGATTTCTTTGTTTTAATAGAAGTCACCCATCAACCTGAAGCTCATAACCACATTGTGTCCTATTGCCTTCTCCATCATGTGACCATCATGCACTTGCTGAAGTTGGGAACAGCCTAACAATTCATAGAATTTGTGGATACTTTCTGCATGTGGTATGGTGCTTACAGCCCAAAGGAACAGTAGTCAAAAACAAAGGCAATGAGACATAGCTTCTGGTCAAGTGAAATTTTACAGAATTATGGAAGACAGATGTGGAAACAGTATAGGTCTATAGATAACATCCTAGTAAGAGGGCAGGGTCCAGGTTTGGTCAAAAATCCTTATAGTAATGTCATCTTGTCATACCTCTAAGAAACCTCCATTTGGACAAATTTCCATAAAAAGAAATTGGAGCAAAAATAGTAACATCCAGCATTATGGATGGAAGAAAAATTTGTTTAATTCCTCCTAGATACTTGACTTCTGAGACATAAAGCTATGAGCAATGCCAATTGGTTTTGCTTGAGTGTAAGAGTCTAATTGTTTGTGCAACAGGACTTTCATGGGACAGAGATATTCTGAGAAAAGCAAGGGAATATGTGGGAATCAGGCCCCTTGCTATATATTGGAGCTGGTTAAGTTTAGGACTCCTGCTGAAAAATAGACTGACAAAAATATCGTGCATGCAACTAATTTTAAAGCAGTGAACTCTAGTTGGGAATTTTTTTTTCAAAAGAGGCTATGATAGAACCAGTCAGTAAAGAACTATTAAACTTTGAGTATCAGAGACCTAAGCTTTTCAAAAGGATCTCTAACAAGGTTAGTTGCTCTGTTGTGCTTCTTGCCAAAGCAGACTCAGGAAGCACATGTTCATATGTAAGAAAGGCAACAAGAGATAATTAGTTCTTAGAATGTCAAAATAGTATCTGATCTGGTATTCACAAAAGTATAGTAATTGCACTTGTATCAGTAATTTTATATGGACTCTACCTATGTATATGCCCCAAAACACTAGCCAACTCCACAGACACTCACTAAAGGAGCAGCCCTATCATGGATCATCTTTACCTACTTTCAATAACACACTTTTCTCATCTTATATTGAACTTGGGGCTTCTTACACTTATATCCTAATGGTCATCAGGTGCAATTGTCATTCCAGACTGATGTAACAAAGGGCCAATTGAAGATAGTGGCTTGGTACAAATCCATCTAATTTGTTTTATGTAGAGTTTACACTGCTGTGATTTAATGCATGACAAAAACCAAGTTGGGAGTAAAGAATTTACTTCATTTCATATGCCTAGATGGTAGTCCACTAATAAAGGAAGTTGAGACTGGAACCCAAGACAGGGTCCTAAAGCAGAGTCTGAAAAGGAAAACTCTTCTTCATGAATTTCTAAATCTGCTTTCTTATACACCAGGCTATCCTGCTCAAAGAAAACATCAAGCAGACATTCCAACATCAGTCATTTGGCAAAACAATACACACAGACACTACCACAGGCTACTCATTTTTTTTCTTGAAAGAATAAGTCTTCATACAACATATTCTGATCATGATTTTTCCCTCTTCCAAATTCTTCTTGATTCTTCCCTTGCACATAGCATTCTAACTCCATGTCCTTTCACATACATACACATTCTTTAGAAAGCAAACATAAAGGCAAACAAACAGCAAAGAAACAGAATAAAACAAACAATACACAAGAAACACAGAAACACACAGATACCATAAAAACACAAAACTGAAGCTATAATATATAATCTAAACACAAATAAGGCAAAAGCAGTGCCTAAGCAAAGCTACATGAAAGAAGTCTACAAAAGTACTACTGAGTTCATTTTGTGTTGGCCATCCACTGCATGGGGAATAGTTACTCTTAAGGTTACTTAAAATACCCAGTGAAATTCCATTGAAACAAAAATTAACTTTTCCTTTGCAAGTTGTTGTCAATTGCAAATAGCTTCTTAGTTATGAATGATAGTTTTTGTGAATTTTCTTTCTCAGCACTTGGATGACTACAGGCTAATCTCACAGAGACAATTTCTCAATATTTTCTCTTGTCAGATGACTTTAGCTTATATTAAGTCAAGAAAA
This sequence comes from Rhabdomys pumilio, assembly GCA_030674055.1. NCBI lineage: Eukaryota > Metazoa > Chordata > Mammalia > Rodentia > Muridae > Rhabdomys > Rhabdomys pumilio. The sequence goes on from JANHMN010000004.1 coordinate 67,014,602, forward strand.
AAACAAACATAGCCAGTATGACATAACCTGTTAAAACTTTGTCCTATTTATCTTCATACTAAATGTATTCTTTCATAAAATGCAGGGGTAATAGATTTTAGTTATCCTTATTTAACTAAATAATTAATAAAAATATATTTGAAATATACTTCATGTAGTGCAGTATTAATTCTTTACATTTGTCTATTTCATAATGCAGCTAATTTCTCCTGTTTCTCAGTAATGCTTAGTTCTTATATTTAGAAAGCAATTAAATATCCAATATTTAATAAAGACCTTGACTACAGAAGCTACTAGATTTTATATATAATATCATTTTATTATAGAATAAACGTGATCATTAACTAAAGTTGCAGTGGATGCATAATTTACTGCTAATTAGTAATTAATATATTCTAGAAAATATATTTGGCATTGACCTCCAATGATAGACAATTAATGGTCCAGATCACAATGAACTTAGTATGTAGTTTTATTTTTTGGAGGAGAAACAAACAATAAGAAGGGGCAAAATAGAAAAAGTCCAAACATACTAATGAAAAACACCAGACAAACAATGGAATCCTGGTAAGTGAGATGGGAAAGAACAGTATTGAAGGAAGGCTCTCCCAGCAAATAGAATCCCAAAGATATTCTAGACGGAAATCTCTCTTGATCAAGGTTAACACAAGTGCATGCCTTGTACAATGGTAGAATCTGTCTGAGAAGCAGCCAACAGTGAGATAAGAGTAAAGATTTTGGATCCTGGCCAAAAGGTGATGAGAAACTATCAGAATGCATGCATGGAAGAGCTGAATGATTTAATTTTTATTGGAAGAGACTGTGCTATCTGTTGAGTAGTGACAACGCTGAAGATACGGGACATTTACTAGAAGCAGAAATCCATACAGTCAATAATGTTGAATCAGGTGAGTATTGTATCTAAGAACCTTTGAGAAGTGAGCAACTCTATGGACCATATTTTAAATGGATGCTTACATGGATTTGCTATTGAGCATATAGGTGTGTGTAGCATCATTGCTGTGAGGAAAGGAAGTTGGTTGTTGCAGATGAAGACAGATGAGCATTTAAAAATACTTTCTAATGACACACTCCCAAAATTAGGTGTGATGTCCTCATATGGAGTCTATGGCCTATGATAGAAGATCAGTATCACTCAGACCACTATTTGACTGTGATGGCTCAAGATAAAACACAACAAAACCAAAACTACCTTAAGTTCTTTCTATCAGTTTTTTACTGGAAAGCATCACAGTAACAGTGAAGACCGTTGTTTTGTAGCAGTTGTCTGGAAGAATGAAAGATCATATTCAACAGGAAAACTCCATCACACCTGAGGTAAACAACTCAAATTACCTTCTGGAATTCTCTAAAAATGACCAAATTCACGAGAGACCACAGTATACAAACAGTAAAGATCATTGAGAATCAGGTTCAGACCAGCAGGGCTACCGAAAAACCTCAGATAAGCTCAGTTTTCTGAAACAGTCAACAACCAGTGTTATTTTTAATTTTAACTGCAGAAATAATTATTTTGTTATGAAGTATACGCAATAATAACATTTTCTATTGATGAATACAGTGCATATATTTATAGAAGAATTACTTGTGTGAGAAAATGTAACAAATAAAGGTGATACCAAACTGCTGTGTGTTCATGAGGCAAGTGCCTCAGTAGACTGCAAGGTAATCATAGAAGGGCCTTTTAAAAACAAGCATGTTCCATTATATTTAAATATTATTTTTTATAAAAGATTATGTAATTTCTCAACTAACAGATTTATTAGTAGGTCACAATTCTTACACTGAGAGAATCATGGATCAATACTATTTTAAAGGAGCCACTGTTATTTGTAATTCATTGGTTGTACTAACACAAAATAATGTGTGAAAACAACAAGATTAGGTGGTTATCACTCTGTTTTACAGGGTTTGCAGCCTATGTGTATATCGAGCAGATGCCTGAGTAAGCCCTCAATTAATTTTATATAACAGGAGCAATTTTACACAATTATTTGAAAATCTTTGGCCACGTACCATTTCTCTGACATAAACATATGGGACAAAAATTACATGAAATGATTACTCCATTGGGATCTCTTATAATAACAATTTTATTAGAGTTTCATTTTTCTAGATTATAGATACCAGCTATTCTGCAGTCTTATTTACTATTTAAAAGCTGTTCTATGCATATTAACAATTATTGTGAGTTAACATTTACAGAGGACTTATTGAATTCTAGATTTTCTAGTACACATTTTAAAAGGATAAACTCTCTTTCTCATCAGAATCAGGCTGCATGTTAGCCAGAAGCAAATGCATTTAACAAGGTCAAGTAACCTGGCCAAGGTCACACTGACCAATAGGCAAGACTCAGACCCCACTGCTCCGCGTATAAAGCAAGTTTCTAAGCCCAGTCTCTGTTTTTCTTTCTTGCTCTTCACAACACTTGTCAAGCAAATTCAATACAAGACATTTTATTCCTAGCTATAATTATAAATTACTTCAAAACGCATGTGTTTATTGGTGTCTGTAATTAGCATGATCATTTCAGCACAATCAGCTATTTTTTGTTAATTATCCATTTAGAGATTCAGTCCACAAGTATTCATTAAGCATCTACTACAGTCAAGCCTCTGCTTGAGTCTACATATTTTGCCATTCCTCCTGCCAAGAAATGCAGACGTGCATTCCCTAGTCAGGAAGCTTATTTCTTTGTAATCATTTTAGCACAGGATGCACTTCCTTCCCACTTAAGAAATGAATAATTATAGTGGAGTCCAGATTCTATATATAGATAAAAACCAATCTCATTTGGATCACACTCTTTTGTTTCCATTTTTCCTTTCATTACAAATGCCACATTATAGCATCCATAACATTACATTGTGGTTTATATTCACTCCAACTCCCTTTTAATCCATGAAGTCTTTGAGAAAATAAATAGTGCCCATCATGTTTTCAGTATATATATTAGAGTCATGTGTTTGATTAACGTTATTGCCTGAATCAGCAAATAGGTAAGTGAATGAAAGATACTCATCTGACACTTTAGAGATTTTAGACTTAATACCTAATGAAGTTCTTCCTCAATTCATTTTTGTTTTACTGAATTCATTGGATATTAAAAAGTAGCTCAGTTGAAATGACAGAAATGGCTTGAAATATGTTTAATGCCATGCTAGGTGAATCCTAAAGCTTCACTTCAGAGTTATTAATTGCAGAATAGTTCTTAAGCAGGAAAGGTGCTACAGACACCTAGATTTTGAGTATATCAAAGTGATTTTTCCTTTTATGGAGTGATCAAAACATCAGAAATAGTGTCAGGCCTTGATGCCCTCAAATGAGAGAGTTTCCAAGTTGGGCTGGTCACAGGACTACCTTTCCTTAAGTGTCTTCTCCATTTTTATCCCTATAATTGTTTTTTAGACAGGATCAGCTACTCAGTCAGAAATTTTGACTGTGGATTGACCCTGTCCTTCTGCTTGAGGCCCTGTTTATCAACTGGAGGTGGGCTCTTTGAGTTCTATTTTTCCAACTAGGCATTTTGGCTAAGGTCACACCCAATGGGTCCTTAGAGTCTCTCACCTTCCAGTAATTATATGTTATTAATAGATTGGTGGGCTGTAAAACCAAAGTCATTTGATCTTTAGTCCTAAGTCATGTTTCTAACTCTCCAAATCAAACACTGATGATGAAGAGGGTATCTCAAATGATTCCCATATTTTTTTTAGGCCAAACAGTAATGGAACCAAAAGACAACAATATAGTGCATTGAGATAGTGAGAGGAAATTTCTGTATCAAAAAAAAAAGTCTATTTGGCTAAGCAACATGTTTCTACACATCTGATTTTTTTTTTCAAAAGGGCAAGGAAGACACTTAAATTCAGCCCAAATTTGAGTATGAGCTTGCATCATCAAAATCTTTCATGTCTAAGACATTCTGCAAAACAGAAATTTCAAGTAGTAAATTGTATCATAGAAATTTCAAATTAGAGCCCATTTTATTAAAAAAATTACAAAAATTAAAGTATCATGCTAACCCAGATAAAGAGACAGATATTTGTATCTGTCTCTATTATACTACTATAAAAAGCCAAAATGTGATTTCCTTATCAAGACAATTCTCCTATAGAACTAAAATTTTCTAAAGTAATAATACTAGTGATGGCACATGCTTTAATTTGAAGAGAAAAGTACTTTTCAGTCTACTGGATATCCATAAATGTAGATGCTAAACACTAAAACCAAAAATGGCCCTTATCAGTATATAAATACATATATATTTATATACATACATCCCCCTACATCCAACCCTCACAATACATATAGTTTTCCTTTTTTATTGGATATTTTATTTATTTACATTTCAGATGCCTTCCCCTTTTCCTATTTCCTTTCCCTAGAAACCCCTATCCCATCCCCCTCCTCTTTTTTGCTTTTATACTATTTTAATTATATGCAAGTATTAAGGTTAGTTCTATGTTAAGGAACTAGTAATAAAATTGTTGCAAATAGTCAAGGAACAAGCAAAACAATAAAAATAAATAGTCAAAGAACAAGCAAGCCAATAAACACAAATAGTCAAAGAACAAGCAAGGCAATAAATAAAATTTCATGAACACTCCTATATTCACTGTTTCTGGGGGCTTATCATTCATTTTATAAACAAGACTGAGGCAGTCTTAGGTCATTCTGCCAAGAATGGCTTCCTTACCTGTCATGAAATATGCATTATCCAAAGCAATGCATTTCTGTCTTAGGTTGGTAAGGCCCTGTGCAGAATCTTACCCATCCTTGGATTGCCAGCCTGTTAATTCAATAACTCTGTCTGGTGGTCCATTTTCAGGTTCAAGCCATGTACTTTAGTTGTCAACATGTTGATGTTTCATTTTCAGATTTTTGAAGTGATAGAATAGTTAAGTACTTGGTTTTATATATTTGGGGTTTATCAGAGTGACTTATTGGCTATGGCCATAGTTGTCAACAATAGCTCTCTTTTGACAGAAAAGCCAACAATCTGATTATTTTTTCTGTCAGAGAATGGATATCTCTGCAGTGGGCAATCCATTCATGGAATCCCAAGGAATCCTAGAGAGTGGTCCATCCTCCATTTACATTGGAATTCCAAAGATGTTCTAACACTAGTAATAGAATACATGAATTTGCCAGAGAGAGGCAAGCAGGCAAAAAGCAAAATGTTTGCCTTTTATGTCCTTTTATGTAGGTTTGCACTTAATAGTTTCCTGCAGATTAAAGGTGAATATTCTCACCTCAAATGAACCAGTTAAAAACTTCCTTCTCAGGTGCGCCCTGCTACTTGTGTTTTAGTGGATTTCAAATGTAGTCAAACTGACAGCCATGTTTAGGCATCACAGTCAACATGCCTGACTAATGGTCTATTTTTTTTTACCCTATCAAATTATGAAGTACATTATTGTCTTGGATATAACCATTTGAAAATTTTTTTGAAAGATTGGATGGTAAAGTACTTTATAATTTTAAAATTGCTCTCATGTTTTTGAAAGTTTATTTTATTCAAAATATGTGCTATTTGTCTGTTTTGTATCATTGTATTATCATGAAGAATAAAAAAAATCATATGTTCGTAGAATTCTAGTGTAATGATGGTTAATGTCATCTGCATTAATTAGTGATGGTATTGAAATGCTTTAAAGCTTTCTTATTCAGCTAATTACATCATTAATTTTCTGAAGATGGACTAAGCTTCTGCTGTGCTTATGCTACAGTTACTATGGTTTGATTTTCAACATTTCTGGAAGATAATAGCTTAGGCATATTCTTCTGCCTTCCTCCCCATCATGCCAATGTGAGTGTAGCAAGATGTTTCAATGCCTGTGTATCATTTGAAGACTATGTAAGGGCCATGATCCAAAACCATATTACTAAAGATTTTATCTTGCCATTTGTGATGAATTGTGAATCACAATGTATGAAGATGAATACATACCAAATTGCAATTCTGCCAATACTGTGTCTTTATAATCTTGTTGGGAGCTGACTTTAAGCAAAAAGCAGCTAGAAAGCAGCTATCAGCTTTGCAGCCATCTTGAGCCATAGACCCTGACATGAGACTTGGTTTTCAACAGCCTACAACAGATGAAGCACACTCTGATATCCCACATAGCTTGTTTTGCTGTTAAGTGCCCCCAGCTACAAGGAGTATGTGGTATCCACGCCTAGAAGGCATGCGGTGCACGTGTTGTCCACATGATATCTACGCCATATATGCCTGTAAGGCGCACGTGCTAACCACACCTGCAAGGCACGTGGTATCCACGCGCCTACAAGGCACATGGCAAAAGCCTATAAATACCCAGGATTTCCTTGTTGTGTGGGTGTGGTGTAGTAGTAGTAGGTGTAGTGGTGTGTGTATGGTGGAGACAGTAAAGAAGACTTTACTACAGATCCTCTGGCTTATCTCTATTCTTCGAGGCTCTTCCCCTTCTTCCCCCCACTTTCTCTCTTGCTAAACCCAGACCTGCAGAACAGAGCGGGCTGCTATAGTTTGGCCCCCAAACGTGGGCAAGAGTGGTCCTTTACAGTTAGCTCGGGTCTTTACATAATCTGATGGGATTTCTTTTGTCTTTAAAATGTTAGAATGAAAAGTAAGTTAAAGTAAGAAGAGCTCAACTTGTCCACTTACTGTGTTCCAAAACTTTAATCAATTCCACTTGATTAAAGTTTTGATAAGCATTATGAGTAAGATATTTATTACCTGGCATTTTTTTGTTGTTGTTGTTGTTGCAAGCCAATATAAAGGTATGAAGGAACAAGAGAGACACAATGGCCTCCCTTGACATAAGCTATCACCAGAGCACTGAGTCTGTGCACACTAAATAATAAAAGTAAACTTAATGAGCAATGCACTCTGTCACCTAAAATCAATTGGCAATTAAAGAATATATGTATTCCTTGATGATTAATTAATATTTAAAAAATAAATGTAGCTGGCATTTTATTTAATAAATAACAAGAAGTGACTTGTTCAAACACCTTTATGTGTTGGATCTTTCTCTGACTATTGTTGTACAATGTGACCAATGGGTTGAGACCTACTGTGTCACTCATACAAAAGAGGTTATTTTAATATTAGTTATCCAAATACACTTGCTACTTCTTGCCCCAGATCATTGAACATGGTACCATTTCTGGCAAACTGGAAAAATTATATGGTTTTATCCTCTATGACTCACCTTCATTTAAGAAACTTGATGAAGATTCTGTAAAGCTATTATTGAAAAAGTGACCCCAATATTTGTGCTTGCCATTTTGTGCAAAGAGCATCATGCTTGATAAGTGTCAGCCTTTTGTTCAGTAAAATGAATGCTACCTTATCCTATCTACTTTACCAGATTCTTGTCAGTTTTTATTCTGTTTTTCAGTTAGAATTATTTGTTTGTTATATTCAGAGAAGCCTATTTAAGACTACTCTTTCCTAAGGACAAAAAGTATTGGATATGAGTCACATAGATTACTACATAATGTTAATGAACCTATGATTCCACTTTTAGTGTCTTTTACTGTAGAATATCAGAAATGGTAAATTGGGAGTGTATTTGAAGACATTTCCATAGACAAGATGATTTATTTTATGGAATAAACAATGAATAATATGGGCTAAAGATATGGATCAGCATTTAGTAGTACTTGCTGTCCTTGCTGAAGATCTGAATTTGGTCCCCAGCATCCACAGGGAGGTTTATAATTGCCTATAACTCCAGCTCCTGAGGATTTGAGAAGTTCCTTTGGTCACACACGTGAAGGTACTCAAACATACAAATAAGGCAGACATTTAAATCTTAAAAACTAATAGCTAGTGAATTTTAGAACTGACAATTTCCAACAGAAAAGAAAGTTCCAGACAAAGCCAGTCAACTGATGTTCCATTTCAGCATATAGTGACAGCTGTAGGTAGCTTAGTGTGGATACAGTTCAATGTGTATTTCTCAGTCTATAAAATAAAGAACATACATAGAATTTTGGAGTAAATGGATAGCTTTCTTTAAAAAAAAACGGGCTTCAGTGGACATGTGAAGATTTATGTGGAATACTGAAGTTTGTGAGAGGATGAAATTGTAGATATTAAATAAACCTAGCAATACTAATGGTAACTGAATCAGCCGATGCAAAGATGAAAAGACTATATAAATGACAATTTAGAAATAGTGATGGTCAATTTGAGAGATTATGTGATTTACTGGATATTAGGAAAAAGAGACTGAAGACACGGAAAAATTTAAGTTGTTTGCCTGTGATCCAGGAAGAGAGTAATGTCCCTTGTGGTGATAAATACAGGGTGAATCATTTTATACAGTTTAAATATATAGCAGTAGCCCGTGGATTCATGTTTGTGGTTAACACTTTTCTCTCAAAGCAACAGAGGTTATCTTATCTTTTAATAATATCATGAGTAAAATGCTTAACCTTTATAAATAAAGCAATATGTAGGATATAAAATCTTGCTTTTTTTTTCCACACACAGCCTATATAAACATAGTACATAAAGATTGCTCAGAATGAAAGATTATACCTCATATGGAATAAACAACATGCTACTTCCCTGGTTTAGAAAAATAATAGACTAGTCTTGTGCCTTGTCAGTATTAATGTGTTCTGGTTCTGTGGCAGGACTGAATGAACATAACTGAGAAATATACCTTGTCTCACAATCTTGGGGTCTAGATCTCAATACAAAAACCTTCACTCTGTGCTGCAGTACTTCGGAATTTATTTGCCCCATTTGACAATAACGGAAGTGTTATTGGGTGATGAACTCATTGGCTTCAGTCGAGTGCTCCGTTGAAAACATTTGTAATATTGAACTGATGATTCTGGTCTCACAACGATAATCTGGTGTTAAATTCTTAATATTGCAGCAAAACCATAGTATGTTTTCTAGGTCATAAAACTCTTAAAATGATTGTAGTTTCAGTAAAACAGCAGTTTTACTACTAAAGTAAAAAGTAAGATAATTTAGCATGGTGATAAATGGTTCAAAAATACCATAAAAATAAATTAAAAATTTTAAAAAATTATCCTTGATGTAAAATTTAGCACTTAAAGAATATAATTCAACTCTATTTGATATTTGCAACTAAATCTTCATATTTACTTGATTTAATATTCTGTTTTAAATGATTTAATTGAATCACAGTATAATTTCTTGCTATTTTAAGAAGTATGTGAATTTTTAAAGTGGTACCATATGCCAACTCCCTTGGAGTAGCTATCTAAGTGTGAAGTCTACCTGTGAAAAACTATTTATAATGTGTGAAGTGCATTTTTCAGACTGGTAAAGATGATAAAATTATTATAGACTACAACAATTGAAATTTAATAAACTTGATGCATATTACGTGGTCATAAATTTGGGAAAAATGAAAGCTTGTTACATTTTATTTGAACTAGAGAAAGGTTTTGAGAAATATATTGAATAAATCTATATTCATATTTCAATTTTCAAGTGTTTTACTAGGCATAACTAGTGAATATTTTTGCATAGAATTTTTTACCAATGTCCCAGTTTTTTGAAGTACCGGAATTTCATTGTGTCACACACTTACTTTTGAATAAAGACACTTTTCTTTCTAGCCAGATGTTAGTTTAGAAAAGATTCAGTGACTGCTTAAAAACTGTCTCAAATTCTTTGTTTTCAGGCCCTGCTGAACACTTCTCACACAAGGATGCTAAAAACACAACTCTTTAGAGTTTAGAAATGGAGTTAAAACCATCTCCAAAATCATCTTGCTCGAATTTTTAATTGAAAATATTTTTTTCATACAATATATTCTGATTTATGTTTTTCCCTCCCACAGCTTTTTCCAGGTCCTCATCTCTCCACACATCAAAATTCACATTGCTTCTTGCTCTCTCATAAAAAAGCAGACATAAAAAAATAGAAAGAGAAAAAAATAATAGTGAAATAAGACATGATAAAACAAAATAGCAAATCTGGATGGGACAAAAAAAAATGAACAGAAAAACAGAGTTTAAAGCAAAAGCACAAGAAACACGCATAGATGCAAAGATATTGGCTAACATATAAATCCCTTATAAACACAAAACCAGAAACCATAATGTATAAGCAAATAATTTATAGGGTAAGGAAAACATACCCAGACAAAGCATTTATACAAGAAAGTCCAAAATATCACTGAGTTTGTTTGGTAGTGGGCATCTACTACTGGACTTCAGAGTGGTTTGTGTACACACTTGATGTATTTTCCCTATGAGAAACCTAGTTTTTCATTAGTGAGTTGTCCTCAATTGGAATAGGGTCTGGGCTAGAGACTGGAGCTTGTGTCCACTTCCACTTTCAGCACTGAGTACTGTGAGTACTGTGAACTCTGTCACAATCATCATATGTACACAGGTCTTACTGTGTTTAGAAGACCTTGATTCCTTGCTGATCTTTATCCCATGGACTCTTATAATATTTTGGCTTATTTTTCCACAGAGTTCTCTGTGCCCTCAGTGGAAGTAATGTATGGAGACCTCCTATTCAGCACTGAATGTTCCAAGGTCTCACTGTCTATATTTTATCATACATTTAGATTTTTGGTTACACAAACGTAGACAGAGCATGTATATTTTGCTCTTATGGATCATTGATTCCCAACATGTCTATGAGATCCCAAGTTTGCATGGCACAATTTTCTAATAAAACAGTATTTTTCTTATTACTACCATGATTTCAAACCCATAGTACTTCATGTTTATTTCTTATTCCATTTAAATATTATTAGTCATCATTTGGATAAATAACTTCAGTAAAAGAATGAAAAATATATAGGGAATTATAGAAGAAGTGAGGAGAAGGAAGGGAGGACTTTTTTCTCTTTAAAACATTTTTTCTCTTTGAAAGTTTCATACACATATAAAGTACATTGATTAAATCTAGCTCCTATTATTAATCATTTATATACATAAAAGTAATCTTATAATTAATTGAATATAAAGTGTTATTCATGAAAATTGAGACTTCTCTGTTTTATGAGAAATTTATTATGTAGCTCAAATGACATCATATTTTTAGTAATGTAGAGAAGAAGTATAAACATGAATAAATAATTTTTTTTTTTTTTGGTTTCTCAAGATAGGTTTTCTCTGTGTAGCCCAGGCTGTCTTGGAACTCACTTTGTAGACCAGGCTGGCCTCAAACTCAAAAATCTGCTTGCCTCTGCCTCCCAAGTGCTGGGATTAAAGGCGTGAGCTACCACTGCCCAGCGAATAAATAAATTTTTAATATTTTTAAGACAATCGACTGGCTTAGACATCAAATGTATTTTCTAATATTGCTTGCTACTAGTTTTACATGGTTCTCAAAACAAACAAAGTAGCAGATAGAAAAATTGGAAGTCTTTCTATTATGGATCTAAATGGGATATCCACATAGGAACTAGCAATATTTCTGGGTTTTGGACATTTTGTAAATTTCTTTAAAAGACTCCTAAGATTGTCTTCTAGCAAGCAAGCAAGACACCAAAATAAAGTATTTAACGCATCGCTGCTGTTTCTTAAATTTCATTATTTGATTTATCATTATTACTTTTTTATAATTACAATATGCTTTGTATTTCTGTTCCCATATAAACAACAACAGTCAATAGTGGTTACAGTAACCAGACTCCTAGCAAGAAGGAAAAATAAGAAAAGTTAGTAAGGATTGACAGACAATGGAGTTACCCATCCTGTGCATCTCACATGAGGCTTAGTCCTATAACCTCTGTCTTACTGCAAGGTGATAAGGAAGACAATGGTAAGCACCACTGACTCTGCTCTAGTAACAGGAAAGCATTTGTAATGAAAACGTTGTGTGAAGAAGTGTGTAGGACAAAGGCAGAGATAATGTGGAGAAATCCTACAGATATGGAAGGAGGCTCATTAGCATGCAGCAGTTTGAAACAAATGAAAGGATAAAATGCAAATTTAAAGGAGGGTGTGATAAGCTAATCTCAATATTTAGAAAGATTTGACAATCAAATGATCCACATTGTGAATATTACCTGTTAATATTCTGAAGTGAATGCCCAGGAATTTCAGAATTACTTCATTCAGGGTCTCAAAGGTTTCTGAAGAGTCTATCACTGGCTTTCAGGCTTTCCGTACTCTGCCCATGGAAGGCTAAGTCACAGAGCAGAATTATTCATTGGGATGCTGGGTGATAAAATATTCACAGTGCCCATTAAAAAAATAATGTACCAGTTTTTAAATTACTGCTCTGTTCTGTTTGTTATGTCTCACAGAATCTTATTATCAGGGTTAGAGTACATTCACATAGCCTTACCATGAAAGGCACCCCATTTGTGATTAGAGAGTATTTAAATACATTTCAGAAATCTTCTCTTCACTTGTTATAAACAGGTTGAAATGACAATTAGTTATTCTCAGAGTTATTAAATTCAGAGGATCTGAAGGAACATTGTAACTGTGAAATTGTACCACAAGTAATGTGCGTAATAATGTAGACAGTAAAAGGAATTAAAAGGATCAGAGTTGTACATTTAGAATAGATCTAATTATTTATGCATAGGATTATCTTTCAAAGCTTTTTGAACACATACACTAGACACACATGCACACACGTGCACATAAACACACACACACACACACACACACACACACACACACACAAAGGGAGAGAGAGAAAAGGAGGGGAGAGACATGGTCAAGCAACATGGCATCCCAAGCACTGTAAGCTCAGAGCTTAGTCACCTGAAGGTCACACTGAAGAGAGCTTTGAAGATATCTGTTGACAACTGGAAGAATGAGTTACCTGTTTTTCCATAGTTTGAACACAATTTATAGATTTAGGCAACATAAATAAAGGATGTAGTCTAAGAAAGGCAAACTGTTCTGTAAATCTTTACTCAACAACAATTTAAAAGCCGGTTAAGGTGCCAGTGATACAATTTAGTGAGTATGTGGGCTTGGCACTAGACCTCATGGTTTGATTTCAATTCCCCAGGAACCATATGATGGAAGGACAAATTTGACTTTCACAATTCTTTAACATCAACATACACCTATTGCATACTCTGTCTCTGTCTCTGTCTCTGTCTGTCTGTCTGTCTGTCTGTCTGTCTGTCTCTGTCTCTCTCTGTCTCTCTCTGTCTCTTTCTCTCTCTCTCTTGATTTTTTCAAGACAAGGTTTCTCTGTATAGCCCTGGCTGTCTGGGAACTCATTCTGTAGAGCAAGCTGGCCTCGAACTCAGAAATCTGTCTGCCTCTGCCTCCCAAGTGCTGGGGTTAAAGGTGTGTGCCACCACTGCCAAGCCTCTCTCTCTTTCTCTAATGCACACAATATAAATTACTGTAGAACAAGTATATAATTTACCAAAATTGTTTATGAAATTTGATATATTTCTTCAGCTTAGTGTAAATTTAGCTTAACTAAATTTCTAATTTTCTTACCAATATTCAAAGTGGTTTTAAGCTGTTGAATAAACAATGAATTTCATATTTCACTTTTCTACAGTATTTTGTAGGATACAAAAGATGACATCAATGATGTTTTCAAAGAATCACTTGTATGTGTGTGTGTACTGATTGTGAAGATTAGTGTTTAGTTATATCTTTGATGTTAATTTGTTTAATTAAAAGGGTCATTTCTAATCATTGAGCATGGAACCAACAGATGTCTCATGCAAAAAGCACATACTTCACATCTCTATCTGTCAGCCTGTTTGATAGGAAAAGAAGAGGACCTTTGGCTTGAAACAAATAAGAAATTCAATTCTTCCCAAGACAAGTACCATTCTGACAGTGCAATGGGTACCCTCTGATCTGACTCTTCAATGTTCCATGGGCAGGCCCCAAAGTGGCATTTGCATTAATGAATGTGTGTCATAGGTCAGGCCTTGTATGCAGCCAGCTGGTCTTCTTATGCTGTTCATTAAAAGCAGCCAAGTATTTCCAAGGAAGACTAAAGTCCAAATACTGCAATCAACCATGATACAGATTCTCATGTTGCAATTGCCTGCAACTTCAAATTATGCCATTTAACTCAATTCTATCTGCTTTATGATTATGGCCTTTAACACAAAGTTTAAGAGTCTCTCTGATAAAAAGAAAGGGAACGTTTCTTTTAAGTATTTGCTTTGCGCATGTAGAACTCTCATGAGTTTTGTGACGTAGCTATGTGTGTATAAATGCTTTCAATACAGCAGAACTAAAGAACAAGATGTTTGAACTAAATAAAACCTGCAAATGCTTACTTAAACCTAGACCAAAAATCTACTTCATACATGCTGTCACCGATGAGTTAAAGAGACCATGTTGTTAACACAAATGAATAAAGTAGATGGGGAAAGATGTAATGAAGAGTCTAGTTGCTCTTCCCATGATTCATTATAAGTAGGAGGACTACTTGCCAAGGTAATGTTGTTATCAAAAGGTTGCTGTAAGTTATCAATTAAAATTCAAGACAATATTCAAAGACATGTTCACAGGCCAGACTAATCTGGGCAATCCTTCAGTTGAGAGTCCTTTGCCAGATAACTCTAGGCTGTGTCAGGTTGACAATTAAAGCTGCATGAAACATAGAGCCAGACCATTATAATGAATGGGCCTATTTCTCAAGAAAGAGACAAGAAGGAAAGACTGGTAATGGGGAGATTAAGTAGGGAGAAATGAAAACAAAATTTATCAGGGTGTATATGGATGTGAGAGAACAATTTTTTTGCAAAAAAAAAGAAAAGAAAAAAGAAAAAAAAGGAGTCTAGACACTTTGGTATCCATGCAATAAAAGGAGGACTTAATCTTAGCTCATAAGTATTATGAGTTTTACACATTCATCTCTCACCAGGAAAATGTTGGTCCAATGAATTCCAGATAAGTTTATTATATAAGTAAGGTAAATACATAGAAAGATTGAAGTACTTTGTCCCCAACAATGTAGATGCCAGGAAATATACAAAGACAATGGCAGATACTGGAAAACATAAAATAAGTATGTTGCATAGAATTAATTCAAAGTAAATTTTCACACTGGAATATTGAGTGTCCTATTCAGTTTACTCATAGTCTAATGAGGATTTCTGAAATTTTAACTCACTGGCATATATTTTCTTATAATGATTTTAATTGTCATCAATTTAAAATATAAATTAACTTTACATATTCACTTGTATGCATATATGATATATAACTCAGATATGCTCATTATTTTTAACAATGGGATGTTATGCATGTGAGTACTAGTAAAATGCCAGGTTACTGCAAACTAAGTTTTTTTTTTAAGTCAAAAGAAAATGCATATCTCTAAAAATGCTGGTAAGTAGAAAAAAATAGACTGAGTGTGGAGCTGTAAGTGTAGACAGATCTCATGGCTTTTGCAGTGATCAGTATAAGAGCTGTAACCATATGTGTGCTTTTCCTCATTGAAGGAATAAGTTATACAGAGAGTGCCATATCAAAATATTCTGAAAATAAGAGAAGTTGGTGTAAACTTAAATTCATGACATATTTATACCATTCTCAACAGTGGTCTAATGCTGTCAAAAATAGGGATAAAGACAATGACAAGAATAACTTAATACATTATCAAATATTAACAGTATATGTGAATCTAAGTCAGTGAAGATTGTTTTAATCAATCTGTATTGGATGTATTTCAGAGTGAAAAAGACTAATATCAGTGTTAAAATTCTTCAAATACCTCTTTTCTTTCCTGAGTTAACATCTACTTCTCTGCCAATGCTTTCACACAGTACCTGATAGTGTTTTTTTGTGGACTTTGCTCTGCTCTAATGCCCTGATTTCACTGCTCTTCTCCCACATATCTATTCACTGTGATTCTTACTGATAAATTGCTGCCCGCTATTAGAATGACATCATCCAACCAACTAGCTCTGGCATAGTGATAACCCAAGAGGTAAAGAAGATAAAAAGGAGGACCAGGAATCAAAGTGGAGTTTGCCCTTCTCACACAGCCAAAGATAGATGGTGGTGGGTCTCTGATTTGGAGATATAGGTGTAGGTATAGGTATAGGTATAGGTATAGGTATAGGTATAGGTATAGGTATAGGTATAGGAATAGAGATACCAAAATATTTCCAATAGTACCCCCAATTGTTTTCTACACTGAAATTGTATTCTCAGTCATCTGCCTTGTCACATAAAATGACCAATTGTGTCTTTCTCAGGTTGTTATTTTGAGATATACTACATCAAACCAGAATTGTAAACTCAGAAAAGGGAGACGTGGACTTAGAGGTCAGGTTATTCCTGACAAAAGAGAGAAAAATATTTCAAAATGAAGACCATAGCAAGTTCTAGCAAAATCAGTTCACCTGAAGAAATAGCCTAGATGGATGACAAAGATAAAACACTACAAAGTGATGTATCCAGGGAGAAAAAACTAAATCACAGTGGTGTAAGTTGTATCAGAAAAACTTGAACTGAAACAGTTTGAAAGTAAGATATAAAAATAAAGCAAAAAAATAGGGAGAGGGTTTTAACCAAAAGACACAATCCTATTATAATTCTAAGTTAGATATAGCTGAACAAATTTTTTTTTGAATTATATGATATGGTTGTAAAAGAAGTTAGGGGTTATATGAAAAATTATAAGAAAATTTAAATATTAATATCTTATATTAACCATCTAGTAGTTAAGACCTTGGTCCCGTGTAGGCTTAATGCCCCACCATAGGGGGATGCTAGAGCAGCGAGAAAGGAGTGAGTGGGTGGAGGAGCACCTTCATAGAGGCAAAGGGGAGAGGGGATGGGGCATGATGGGATGTGGGGTTTGTGGAGGGGTAATGAAAGAAGGATATCAATTGAAATAAACACGAATAAAATGATTAATAAAAATTAAAAGATTATAGTAAGAGCATGATAGTGGTAAGCTGAGAAAAGTGGGTAATGAAAGAGAATAAACAAAAGTTGATTACCTGTAATAAGCTTAAATTTCTCTTCAGTTACTTTCAGCTGACACATGACACAACCCAGAACTACTTGAGGGCATCTGAATTAGAGAATTGTTACAATCATGTGTGTGTGTGTGTGTGTGTGTGTGTGTGTGTGTGTGTGTGTGTGTGTG
>JANHMN010000004.1:67031682-67036682 GCA_030674055.1 Rhabdomys pumilio
GTGTGTGTGTGTGTGTGTGTGTGTGTGTGTGTGTGTGTGTGTGTGTGCTGGGGGAAGACATTGTCTTGATCTCTAATTAATGTGGGAGGGCCTAGCCAAATGCCATTATATAACAGGTGTTCCAGAGTTACGAATGAAGGTCTGCTTTTAGCTGAAGTCTCGAACATTTTTTCAGAGTTCTGTCATGGTTTCTCCTTCAACTCTTGCCTTGAGTATCTGCCTTGATATATATTAGTAATGATCCAAGTCTCATAAGTGAAATAAACTCTTTCATTCTGAAGTTGCTTTCTCTACATGTTTTATTACAACAGAAAGCAAATTAGAACAATGACTAGAGTGACTATATTTATGAGTAACTTATTGCATATTTCAAATTTTCTATGAGAAACATTTTTTAGTAGTTTCAATACAAATAAAAAATACTGTTTTGATTTTCTCAGTTATATTATTATTCAAGATTGCTCTAGCTATACTGTTTTGTTTGGTTTTTGTTGATTGATTTTTTATTGTGTCTGTGTTTCTATATGAAAGTGAATACTATTTTTACAATTTTTTAGGAGAACTGTGTTGGAATATAAATGGGGATTGCATCAATTTTTTATTTATTTTTGGTAGATTGATTGTTTCTTAAATATTAATACTACCAATTCATGTACATGAGAGATCTTTTCATCCACTTGTGTTCATTAGGATTGTTTCCCAAATGTCTTAAAAATATTATACTAGTATTTCTCTTGCTTAGAGTTATCCCAAGATTTGTTTTAATGTGGTTATAGTGAAAAGTATTGTTTCACTGATTTATTTCTCAGATTTATTGTCATGTGTTTATAGGAAGAGAACTGATGTTTGCATCCTAATCTTACAATTTAGTTTGAACTGTTTATTAGCTGTAGACATTTCCTCATGGAATCTCTAAAAATTTTCTATAAAGTTTAAACAACACAACACAAAACAAACAAAAATGAAGAAACAAACATAGTATGTTCAATACCTGCACATGTTCAAGCTAGACAAAATTCCAATACTGAAAAGGTCCAGTGGACAGAAAGTCACACACCTAAATAAGCAATTTGGAATTGATAGCTGCTAGGAAAGGGAGAAAGTTTCTCCTGGATCACTGGATACACTGGGTATGTCAGGCACATATTAGGGTTGTTTCCATATCCAGGAGTTGTTGGCCAAAGTAACATAAATTCTATGATTATTTTTTGTCTTACTTATCTTGGTTTTGGATTTATATTTGTTTTTGAGATAAAGGGGAAAAGAAGAAAAGAGAATGAAGTTAGGAGTTGAAGAGGTAGGGAGGATTATGGTGAAGTTAAGGATAGGACACAGAGAGAGAGGGAGAGAGAGAAGAGAGAGAGAGAGAGAGACAGAGACAGAGACAGACAGAGACAGAGAGAGAGAGACAGGAGAGAAAGACAGAGAGAGAAGAGAGAATGAATGAATGAATTTAGGTGATGGAAGTGTAATTACCCTAATTTTCATTGGGGTTCAGGAGTCACCTCACAAACCACAGAAACCCTAAGCTCAGACATACATGGAGAGTTTATTGAACATTCACCTCATGACTGACTGAATACAGTCACAGTGCAAACTAGGCTGCTGAATTGTGACCCCTCCCCCAGAGAGAATCCTCTAGTGCTGTTAAGCCTAAAATTCACAAACATATGTGCTAAGTTATCCCACCAATCAAGAGTTAGGGATAGAAGATTTACTGAGGAACATGTCTTCATTGTACTTTTATCCTTCTCTCATAGTTTAGCATATTCAGTGGTGGTAGGAGTCTTGTCTAACATTCAAGTCTCAACTGTCTAAATAGAATGTCAGTTACCTATCTATGTCTCTTCCTGCCAAGTAGGATGTCAGTTCTCAAAGTTCTTGGGAACTTAAACTTTATTTGACTCTTACTCAAAATGGAAAACTTTTTCTAAATAATTGTAGGTGTCTTGTTTATTTTTGGGTTCATCCCAGGGTCAGGTTGTAAGGCAAATACCATAAAAGATCATACACAAGTGCACAATTACTTCTGGGTACATGCTTATTGTGGCTAACTATACAAAGCAGTTCTAACTGACTTCTATTCTATTGTGATTGGCTTCTAAGAACACAGACTTTAACGGAATATGTAGTCAACTTGGGACTGAGAAAGGTTCCTAGTAACAGCAGAAAAATATGTGAGAAAGTTTCCTTATAATCTTAGTAACAGCACAAAATGGCAGGCTATACAAGTAATAGATAGCTCCCTAGGCCTTTACAATCCACCTACGCCTTAAATTGTCATATTACATTGTTATGTACAATTGTCATGTACCATATTTATATACTGTAATATCATATGTATCCCATAAACATAAGATTCTAAATGAAAGATTTGTAAACTATTTCATTAATGGAATTTATGCTTATTGTATATTCAAGTGATAATTTGGATAATCCCCTATGCAGAATTTATTAAATGATTAAATTATATTTCTCTAAATATAATGAATCAATGTGGATATATGTGTAAATTGATATAGTCCCAACATTGTTCAGACTAATCTGAGGAAAACATTGTAGCTAGGTAAAATATATTTTACACATATGTAATCATGTTAGGTTTAAATCACATATTATTTATGCAGATATTTTGCAATATTTTTATAATACCCACCTTAGTCTGCAGATCTTTTGACACCTTCATTCTAGAAGGTTAGATTCATGGATGACTAATCTAAACTGTCCTACTTCAGCTTATTTGTGTATACATGTTTATCAATGTCAAACCTCAAAAAATTTACATATATATATAGAACTTAAACTTTATATGACCCCTAAATATTGAACTTAAACTTTATTTGACCCTTAATTCAAAACATTGACCATCTGATGACATTAGGCATTATGAATTGAATCATATCAGAGAAATCTTATAATAATAACCCAGAGAAAATCTGTTATTTCCCAGTAAGTGTCATCCACTGAAATTTAAGTTAACGCATCAACTTTCACTTAGGATAGACTACTCAGGTGGTTTGCTTATAAGAAAGTGGTCTTAAACATTCTTCTCCTGATTATTGCAATTAACAATTTTAATAAGAAGAAAAGCAAGTCAGAGGTTACAGAACATATACAAAACAATTAAAAGAAAAAATATTCTGAACTATATTTCTGCCATAAGTGGTATGCAGTGGAGGTGTGCCTTGTGTATGTCTAGTAGGCACCAGCCTGCACCTTAGTGGCTCAGGACCTGTTCTTGAAGTTTCTCTGACTCACTATTAAGCTGTGTATGATGGGAAGGATCACAATCATTTTTACAGCAGTCACACAATGATGGTCATAACCTTGAGAACAAGTTCAACAGAAGCTTTCACTCATATTCTGTGCCTGGAATCCCTTCTGCTAAGGAGGTCTAAGTCTGACATTACTGGACAGCCCTAAGGTGGATGCAAAAGGGTATACTCCCTTTGTTGTCAAGGCTTCCACTTCAATGGGGATACTGGACCTCCACACCTGAGGAAGAGAAATGGCACATAGATTCCTTGAATGCCTCCCCATGCTAATGAGACATCTCAGTACCTTAAGCCTTCAGTACCTTTGCCCACCATGGATATTCTCATCCCCTTCACCAAAACTATATAACCTTTGGTTTACCCCAAATAATATCTATGTGAATTAGTCCACCCTGAATAAAGAAATATGCACAAGCTAACATCATCTCTGACAGCTGTTTTATTCAAGATCATAGGAGGCCTTCACCTAAATGAGCTATAACACTAAGATCCTCATAGAAGCCCTTCTCTGCCTCCCCTGAACTCACTTCCAGCTCGATTGGGTTCCTTCCCATTCCAGACATTGCTTCATCCTTTCACCCCAGTCTGTAGTAGTGTCTGGATAACCTGAAAGGGAGAAAGCAAAGGATGCAGAACCATAATGTTACACCCTATGGTTTCTTTGATAATGTCATATTCTGACTACACTGTTCTAATTTAGCTCTGAGTTGTATGTCTATCTTGTTCATTTTGAAATAATATTAACCATAACATTAGTTTTATAGTGGTGAGGGAAAGTAACTAGAGATTGGATCAGGTATTTCTGCATGTGTCCCAAGTGCTGTAACACATTAAGCATCAAAGTCCAACAACAAAGAAACAAAAACCACACAATCTGAAGCAATAAGTACTATGTGGACTGCCCAACCTGACCTCCAGCCCTTTGTTCCAGCCAAGCATGTAGTTCCTAAAGAAGGTGACTTGGGATAAGTGGACATCTAGTGACTAGAATACTGGCAAACAAGCCAACAGTGCTTTCCTACTAGCCATGCTAGTAGGAAACCACCTACCTTCCTTTCTGCAGCCCTAATCACACAGAGGGTGATGCATGCTGGGATGTCATGAGTATTTCAAGCAGTAATTACAGTGTGCTGTTCTTAAAATCTTTGTTGTACATTCGTTTCCCTCTCTTCACACCCTGCTATGAATTTGCCAAGATGAGGACACTACATTTTTATCTGATATTTCATCTTCTAGAAAAACAGATATAATATGCAAATTGAGCAAAATCAAAAGGTTAGTTGAATCTTAGGTGCTAAACCACCTGAGAGTTTCAGCAGCTCTCACTTAAGTTCCTTGTTTCATGGCAAATAAAATGGATTCTACAAAGCTAAATGCCCTTTTTTAAAAAGTTACTCTGTCCCATGGAGGATATCAACTATTTGGTAGCTGCTTTGATGTTAGAATTGGTATTTTCCAGAATTCATACGTTTGTTAAGACTGTTTGTTTCATAATAATTGTTTAATTTATATAGAATAACTAAAGAAAATTAAACACACTCTTTATAAAAAGTAAAACTGAAACCACCAAAATGGGTAGGTTGTCCTGTCTTGTTTCTAGGATTTAATCATTAGATCTTACTGCTTTTTCCTTATGCCCTCAGGGAAATCACAAGCTTAATTAGAGTACTTTGTATTGATAAAATGGGCCTCTGTGAATCACTAATTTCTGTATCACAGTGTGCC
>JANHMN010000004.1:67041682-67085367 GCA_030674055.1 Rhabdomys pumilio
GCTCTGTAGGTGAAGGCCTCCTCTGCATGGCGGATCCCAAAGAAGACAAACAGTTCATGTTCTTAATATATTTATTGTCATGGTGGAAAGTAGATGAGAAACTATACCCCAGTAATTTTAGAGAAGGCCTGAGGTTAAATACCTTTTTCAGGGAGGAGGGTCTGGGAAGGAATGTTTAATTGGCTATGCCCCTCTGACCTTTAGGTACCTCATTAAAAATGGAGATCTGTCTTGAGACCTGTAGTCACACCCTGTACCTGTGAAGGAGCCAGTAGGGGGTTGCCCTACATGACTAAAGGACAGGAATCTATGGAAGGCTGTGGCCTTGTGTCAGGATCCTGGAGTCTAGGAGCATGGCAAACACCTATTGTCCCTTTCATGGGACCCCGTGGAGTCACCTGCTGGGTCACTGGGGTTTCAAACCTAGCTCAACCAGAAGTCACGCTTCCTTTCATGGTCCTACAGTAGATGGTCTTGGAGAATAATATTCTCTCCTTATTGTTTATATTCAACTAAAAGATAGGTAAGAAAATTCAGCTTGTTGGCATTACTTTTGTGTTTTGCACAATCTGATAATTTAAATATTTTTCTCTCCACAGTAGAAAAAATTATAACCCATCAAATTTATATTGAATTCAGGTTGTCTTCAAATACTTTCTGATTTAATTTCAGCATCTTTCTTAGTAAGGTTTGTTATCATATAAACAGAAATTCAATTCTTGGTAACCTTGGTTCTTTTGAAACGCTCTATGTGTTTTAACTAAAATGTTAACAATTTTCCACTTAAATAGTATAATATTCCAAACTTACCAAAAATAATGGGATATCTTACGACAAGGTTATCTCAACACTGTTTTACTTTTATTTCTATTTTTGTTTAAAAGAAAGAAAAAAGTAACTCACATATTTTACTAACTCCCTACACAATTAAAAAATTGGCTAGTGAAGTGCAACTGCTTCAAATCAGGAATGAAAGGAATAATAGGAGGCAGATTCTAGGCTATACAGATGCCCGTGATCTGATCTGTTTATAACTACTCCTTCCATTCTCTCCGGTATGCCATGCTATCCTCCAACCGCCACACAGCCTCTGAAGGCCCAGCATGTTTGGTTATCTTTTTTACTTCACCAGTTCACAAAATCTTGTCTGCAAAGTCAAACTACTTTGTTGACACTAGAGAGATTTGTGTCCTCATTCTGAGTACGCACTGATGATTTCTAAAGATTTCAAGGCGTGCTTTACCCTAATGGGTAGAAACACAAGGGTGAGCTCATCTTTTCATTGTTACGCTGGGCATCAAGTAGAATTTTAAATCTGTGAAACAATGGCATTCTAATGTTTTGAAAAGGGAATCAATAGACATGTTGCCTACTTTTCTTTATTATTTGAATTTTTCATGCAATATTTGATCAAAATCCTTATTTTCCCAATATTCCCTATACACTTGACTTCATCTTTTCTCTCTGTCTCTCTCTCTCTGTGTCTCTCTATCTCTATTTGTCTCTCTCAAAATGAAATATGAAAATTTAAACAAACAGAAAAACCATAAACAAAAACCAAAGAATTCATTATATGTGTCAAATTCATTATGTGTGTCCAGGGTACCTTGGACTTTAGTTGTTGGGCCTAGTGTCATCCCACTGAATAAAACTGATTTTTGCTTTCCCAATAGGCATCAATTGCATATAATTCCTTGATAGGGGTGAGATCCACTTGCCTGTCTCAAATCTGAGACTCCATCTAGCTTGAAACCTTACAGGTCTAACACACATCATCACACTCTGTGAGGTCATATATTTATCTGTCCTATTGTGTTTGGAAGAATCTGATTTCTTGTGGTCATCTACCAGATGTTTATCATAATCTCTATCTCATCTTCAGCATAAGTCCCTAGGCCACAAGAGAGTGGTGATTTGTATGAAAACGACTCATTTATAACTTGAGTGTTCCAACATTTCTTACTCTCTGCTCATTGCCTGTTGTGTATCTTGCATTAGTTCCCATCTACTACAAGAAGTATTTCCTTTGTTATGTGTTGCGAAAGGTACTAATCTATGCCTTTACTAGTATCTCATTTGGAGTCATTTCAGTACTGTGTTCCCTTAGCAAAATAGCAATAGTAGGCTTTTCCTAAGGCCCATACTATACCTAATCTCAGATTCCTTGCAACTTTACCAGTGCCAGGTATAGATCTCAATCATAAATGCCACTGTTGCACTAACATAACTTATGAACAAGTTACTATTGTAGGTCACAGGGTTTGTAGTTGGGTGATATTTGTGATTTCTCTATTTCACAGTAATGTGTAATGTTCTTTCCACTGTGAGGACATGAGTCAATAGGAGTGAAATTTCTAGTTGGGGATTAGCCCCCTACTTTTTTTTTCTGTTTTTAATGCTGTAAGTAAATGTTGTCCCCTACACAAATATAGCAGTTGTGCAGCTTGATCTCCATGTAGATCCCCTAACAATTGGAGCAGGGGCTATCTCTGACTCAGATTGTTGCCTGCTTTGGATATATTTTTCCTAGCTGTGCTCCCTTGTCTATCCTCAGTGGGAAAGGATGCATTTAGTCCTGAAATGAATTGATGTACCAGGGTGGGTTGTTCAGATATGTGGGTAGTTCCACAGAGAAGGGAAGAGGAGATGATAGATGGTGCTGAGAAGGTTGGAATTGGGGAAGAGGATGGAGGAGGGCTTCAATTAGAATATAAAGTGAATAAATAAGTAAATAAATAAACAAATAAGGAAAAAGTGTTGTTGACAGCAATAGGGTGTTACCATCAGATTTTGGAGAACAATCAACAACTTTGTCAATTGTCTGTGATGTTTAGGAGATGTTATAGAAACATTTTGACCAATAATTCAAAAAGATATAACCCATTCCTGGTATTGGAGATTTGATTGTTTTGTTGCTTGTTTGTTTGTTTGTTTATTTGCTTTTTTAGTGTCATAAAGTGTCTAGTTGAGATGGTGTCTCCCACATTTTGTAGTAACTTCTTTTAAGTTTCATTCACAAATTTATATATTTTAGAAATTTCTACAGTTTTAGGATATAATGTGGTTTTTGAAATATCTTTCATATTTATTTATCCCCATATTACCTTCTCTACTCTTCCCTCATATACCTCGTCCTTTTTAACCTTTCTAATCTAGCTTCCCATGTATGGATTCATAACATTATATTCTATCTTACATCTCTCTCAAGAGTCTATCGTGTCCCATGATTCCATACCAAATATCTAATGTATATTGTTATTTGGATGCAAACAGACATATGTAAATCTTAATCTAAGATTCAAATATAAGAGAAAATATGCAATAGTAGTTCTTTCTTTCAGGATTGCATCACTTAGGATGGATTTTTCTAGTTCCATCAATTTATCTTCAAATACATAATTTCATTTTTAAAACAGCCGATTTAAATATTTCTTTGTTTAAAAGTAATTCAATTCATTTTCCTTTGATTATTTGAAGGACATTTAGGGTGTTTCCACTTTCTGGCTATTATGAGTAGAGCAGCAGTGCAAGTGTAAGAAGTTGCTCTGTGGTAGAATATATGGACCTTTGGGTACATGTTCTAGAGTGGTATAGCTTGATCTTGTAGATTACGTCTCAACTTCTTGAGAAATCTTCAAACTGATTTCAACAGTCATTTTTCTTTTTTGCATTACTGCCAAGAGTGAGTGAGTATGTGTTCCTTTTCTTCGCATCCTTGCTAATACCTGTCATAATTTATGTTGTTAATCTTGACCATTCTCTCTGAAGTAAGATGAAATCTCAAAGTAGGTTTAACATGCATTTTCCTGATGTCTAAGTATGGTGGATATTTTTATAATTTTCTCTGCCATTTGAGATTCATCTTTTGAGAAACCTCTGTTTTTTTTTCTCTACCCACTCCACCTTCTCTAATTGGGTTATTTAAATATTTTGATATTCTGTTTTATACATATGTATTCTATATACATAGCTATGATACAATTTTCTATAAATTGACTCTTAATCATTGCCTTCTTAGTGACAAAATCTAGAATCAAAGTTACAATTCTCTGATGTAAGATTGACTAGGCAGGTGTTTTTTTTCTTACACCATGGTGCTCCTTGAAGAGCCCACCTAAAGCCCATGTTGCGTCAATGAGGAATTCACAGTCTATTTCCTGGATTTATTATACTAACACATAACACGGAAAATAAAGTGTTTATGTTTTCAACTTGGGTAAGTAACAACTCTAAATAAATTAAGTATTTACAATACCATTTTTCTGAAGAAAAATCTAGTAATATGAATTAATAAATCTGGAAAAGAACATTGAGTAAAAGCACCCAGGACTGCAATTTAGCTAAAGCGACACTATCAATGCTCAATTGCAACTTTCAAATCAACAAATTCAAATCCCCGTGCAGTTCAACAAATCATTCCAATTGCCCATAACACTTTCAATTTGGAGGTTCTATGGATGTTATAATTATATCTCAACTTTTAAAACCATATCATTATACATTCAGTTAATGGTATACTGCTTTGATAAAGATCATAATATTCTCAAGTGTACACTGAAATTGTTAAGCACAATAATTTATGCTAATTATGTATAGAGTTAATATATTTAAGTATGTTTAATTACACTGCAGAACGCAGTTTGCTACAGTACATGTAATTAGTTTTAATTATGAAAACACGTATTTTGAGATTTATTTCGACCTGTTACGCTGCTAGTTAATATTGCTCCATTGCTTACTTCATGCTCCTCAAAACAGAGAAAACAATAATAATATCACAAATACCTTTCATTATTGAAAACTTTATACATGTTTGAGCGTTAGTGTTCTTGCATATTTAAAAATTATCAAATGTGTATATGGGTCACACATATATGTTACCAAAACATGCCAAGAAAAAAAATGAGAGGAAAAATAGTTTAAAGATGCAATAATATTTATCACGTAGAGGAAAGGTGGTACAATAAAGAAGAGAAGGGTATCAATATTTTATGGTACAAATTTTACTACTAAAATTTTAGTCATATATTGTATGTAAAAATTATTAAAAATTTAAAGTAAAAATCTTACAGGTAAATGATTATGTTCATTCACGTGAGATTAGCTTCATTAATAACATTAAAATGTATTTCAGTAATAACATTGAATTACTAAGTGAATTTTCATTTCAATTTTTATTTAACAAAAATGATTGCATTCCTATGCTATATGTCAACTGGATCTTGAAGTTATACATCTTCAATACATTAATTATATATAAAACAAAAACTATAAATACTTAACAAATATAAAAATAAAAGCAAATTATTGGATTACTTTATTCATTGATATCTTCCTGATAAATATTTTATTATAATCATAAATGCCCTTGTGTTTGTTACTAAACAAACTTCCAAATTCAAAGTGATTTCTGTTGCCCTCTTATTGTTGCAGAAAATGTATATTCTACTCAATGAGATATTAATGTCTTATGTCATTAGATACTGTATAAGTGACAGAAAATATAAAATCACATACAATGTTTTTTATAGTTTTTTTCAAATTTAGTTCTGTTTGCTATTGTCTAATGGAAGGTAATATTTTACTCGCAGTTCACATTTTTTAAAAGAAAAGTTTTGTAAACAAAATCAAATGTGAAGCTTTGTGTTTTGAAGTAGATTTTTTAAAACTAACAATTTGTTCCTTGTCTAATGAACTTATAACATTCCAAAAATAAATATTATAATAAATGACACAGATAACATAGTATTTGTGTGTTAAATAGACTATCATCTAGATTTAACCTTGTTATATTATTTCTAGTTTTCAGTGCTTAAGAATGGTTAGCTCTTTTGTTTGAGACATTTCTGGACAAATACATAATATTCTGATGAAGATAAATTAATTTTCCTTCTTCTTTTAAACCTCTATTTTCCCACTCTCTTCAGTACAGTTTTTTATTTGTGAATTTTTAATTTTTATTTCTGTGTGTTACATGCTTTTTTACATTTATTTTCATTAGTTTTTGTTGAGAACATATCAATCACAAATATTATACTTGTATCACTTTCTCCCCATCAAATTTCTCTCATGCCCTTACTCATTAAATTTCTAGCCTATCATACATATATACATGATACATATCATGTATATACCATATATATGATTTACACATACACATGTATATGGTTCATGTCAAATACCATATATATATATATATATATATATATATATATATATATATATATATTTAGAATGTATATATTTATGTTGCTAGTATGTGTATGTATTTAGTGAAGTCCACACGGGGGATTGAAGGTGTATCACTTTAGATGTCTAATTTCCCTGTCTAAGCAGTCATTAATTGTCCATAGGTTTTCATCTAGACTTGAGATCTTATGAGATTTCTTCCATCTTTAATAGGACTTACCATACTTAGTGAGACTTCTAGTGGTGTTTTCACTGTAAAAGTCTTGTGTACTCAAGCATATTATATAGACTTCATGAGTTCAATTTTCTGTCATATGAAGAAGATACTATTTCATAGGAGAGGTCCTGGTCATCTGGCTCTCATAATCTTTTAATTGATTTTTTCTATGGAAGCTTTTATAGCACCTTTTTTTATGTTATAAATGCTGGTCCTTGGAGAAGAGGGTTCTAGGTCAGATCTGACTGGTGCTTCCCAAGTCTGCTGCCTTCAGAAATAGGGTATTGCCTTCAAGTACTGAGTGGCAACATAGGGCAATAAAATAGCCTATGGTGTTTTGGACTCCTGTGATGAAAGATTTAACTGGAGGTTTCCCATGCTACCCCTGTTTCTTTTGTTAAATAGTATTTTGGGTGATATGAGGAGCATTATCATATATTGTGTACCTTGATTTCAGTCACTTACATAAGTATGAACACACGTGCACACACATACCCCCCCACACATAACATAAAATCTATATGGCTTTTGCTAATATCTTTAGTATTGTTTACTGCTATCTCACTCTCTCCTTCGGTGTTGTCCTTATAACCCTCTTCTCAGATAAAGTCCCTTTTCAATTATTTTCCCATTTCCTCTTTCATAGTACCTGAGTCCTACTATCTTGCTTTCTAGTACATACTTTGCGCATAATCTTCATTTAGTTTATTGCTTTCTGTTACTCCAGATTATATACATTCATCTAAAGATTCAGATTAGAATCCACAAATAAGAATGAAGCTGTGGTATTTGTCTCCCATGATTTTGGTTTCCGCTTTCAGTACAAATTTTTCTATGTCTATCCATTACATACAAATTCATGGTCATTTTCTTTTAACATCTGGTTAGTATTGCATAGTTAAAGGCAACTAGGTGGTTCAGCTGTCTAGAATGTGTTGCAATGGACATGACTGAACAAGTGTCTGTGACAATGGATGCAAAATCTTTTGCATATATGGCAAAGGATGCTATAGCTGCATCTTACTGTAGATCCACTTATTTTTCATTTTGTTAATTTTCAATATTGTTGAGTTGCAGAGATGACTTAGTGGTTAAGCCTACTTGATGATCTAGTAGAGGTGTGGCTATAGTTCCAAGTACCCATATGGTGTCTTACAACCACATATAACTCCAGGGATAATGATCGATATTCTGACCTCTATGGGTGCTCACCAACAATGGAAAAGTGCACATACATGCATTATTATGCTATCTCTAGCTATACTAATGACCTTGTCGTGAGCTGCATCACAGCCTGTACATTTCTCACCATGTTCTATTTCTCTTATCCAAGTCATCATCAGTGTAGTGGGAGCTGTGAACCCTTCCGAATCTTCAATGGATTATTATTGTGTCTGAGTCTGTTTAATCAATAGTTCTGTCAGTAATTCATCTTGGAGTTATCTTTCGCACTTCACCACATAATTATCTGCCTTTTCTTAATATAGCTAACTACTCAACACTGACCTCTGATTAAGTAAGGAAAATTTAGTTACTTCGTGGACCTCTGATAGGCTAAGAAGCATTTAAATTTTATCCTGTTTTTTTTTTTTTCAATTCATTAGGCCTGAGTGCTTTGTGGATAATTTATATTTTGAATTATCCTGAACCATTCTTATTCCTACTTTCATAAAGTAATCTAAGGATGTTGTGCTGATTATATAGCAATCATTATGCACCAATCCCTGCTTTACACACTTTGAGTGTATTAGTAAATTTTACCTTTGCAATTACATGATGTGGGCATTTATCCTATTACCTTTGACAAGAACCTAGACAAGCTATGCGACTTCTCAAAAATATTAACAAAATTGTAAATTTAGACAATGGGATTCATAGATTTACTGTAGATAATTTCATTGTTTCTAATGAAGATATGCATCCAAGAAATTTTGGTTTCTTTTGATAAAGAGTTCTTAAAGTTATAGTTTTTTTCTAGCTAAACCAAGTTAAACAAAGAAAGAACCAAGATACAGACACCATGAAGTAATGCTCTGCCAAATGGGCTTCATAGTACAGGAATCTTAATGTGAACCATGGATCCTGCAGTGAAGCACTCTGCACGTCCATCCAGTTATCATATTTATCTCCTCTCTTAATTTTATTATGCATTTCTTTTGTTATTCTGAAAATGCAGATGCCAAAGTATAATAGCATATTCTTAATTTTTCTAAATAAATGTAAACTGTCTAACTCTTGATGGTACTTAGATTTTTTAAACCTTCATTTTTGTTTTATGTCTATGGGTCTTTGCCTTTATATATGTCTGTACATGCATACATTGCCTGTGAAGGCCAGAAAGGTGTCAGATATCATTAGTTGTAGATGCAGATTCTTGTGAGATACATGTAAGTGATAGGAATTGAGCCCTGATTCTCTGGAGAAGAAGCCAAGTCTTTTTAATTATGTGAAACCTTTTCAGTCCAAATTTATTTTAATCTGATCTTTTAATATAATTTTTCTTTCATACAATACATTCTGTCCACAGATTCATCATCTTCCCTTCCTCCCAAGTCATGTACCAACCTCTTATATCTCCCTGAGATCCACTTCCCTTCAGAAAAACAAAATAGCTGTCCTCCCAGATACATTCGCAAAACCCGGCATAAAAAAAAAAATTACAAAAAGACTAGGCACAAATGCTCAAATCAAGTCTGCATGAGACAGATTAGTAGTAAAAGGGTCTCAAGTGTAAGCAAAGGAGGTAGTGATATCTACTCTCACCATTAGAAATCCCACAATAACACCAAGCTTCGCAAACACAACATATATGCAAAGGACCTAATGCTGACCAACTTGGGTGCCTTGATTTCTGCTTCAATCTCTGAAAACCGAATGAATCCAGATTAGTTGATTCCATAGGAAATGATCTCTTGATGTCCTCAAACCTATTTTCTATCATCCCTTTTCCTTCTATTCCGTAGGATTTCCACTGCTCTGCCTAATGTTTATCAGTGATTCTGTTTCTGCTTCCATCAGTTGCTAGATAAAGCCTCCCTGCTGACAAATGGGATAGCTTCTGATTTATGAC
The DNA here is from genome assembly GCA_030674055.1 of Rhabdomys pumilio. Classification (NCBI taxonomy): domain Eukaryota; kingdom Metazoa; phylum Chordata; class Mammalia; order Rodentia; family Muridae; genus Rhabdomys; species Rhabdomys pumilio. Next base: position 67,051,159 of record JANHMN010000004.1, read on the forward strand.
TAAAGCAGAATATCATTATGATGTTTGTTTGTTTATTTGGCCATTTGTGTTTGGTTCCATACTAGGTCTCTGGCCTGTCCAGCCTGTAGTTCCTAGCCATTCAGGCAGTGGTAGGCATGGGCTTCCTTTTGATGTGTAGGCCTCAAGTTAAACCAGTTGTTGCGTGGCTACTCTCACAAGTTCTGGGCCTCCTTTGCTCAAGCACGACTTTCAGGCAGGAGAAATTTTAAATTGTAGGTCAAGCATTTTGTGTATTAGTTGACATCTCAGGCCCACCACTAGAACCTTTAGGTCTGAGAGGTTCAAAATATTATTTTAAATTTTATTGATAACATCTCATTTTTAAGTAAAACCGAGAACACACTTCCTGCTGGAAGAATCCTACTAATTTGCTTAGTTTCAAATTATTAGTGTGTGTGTGTGTGTGTGTGTGTGTGTGTGTGTGTGTGTGTGTTTGTGTGTGTGTTTGTGTGTTGCAGTGTGTTCAGTTAAATATAAGAATGGATACACCAAATCATAGTTTCTCATATGTTAGTTAATTTTACTTTGTCTGTGTTATAAAATAATTGTGAATTTTATGTGATATCTTAACACAAAGAGTATGTACAACTAGTAAGATAGCACAGCCAAAGTAGAAGCTTGCCACACACTAGCTTGGCAACCCAAGTTCCATCCCTGGAATTTCTGGAAAGGTAGCAGGTGACAACCAGTTCCTTAAGTGGTCTTCTGGTCCCTACACATTTCACACACATTATACATATTATACACATATATACCCAAGATAAAAACATTATCTATGTGAATGACATCAGAATGTCACTAGAGCTTTTACTCATATTCCCTTTTCTTCCAAATCCATGTAGACCTTGTTGAGATTAAAGAGGTTGTTACACTGTAGAAGACAGGAGATTCTAGCATTTTAAAAAGGAAACATTAGATTGATGCAAACACAGTATCAATTAATATTGATGACTAGATGCTGTTAGCAAGTACAGCAAACAAGACTTGAGATACAGTAGCTAAACAAGGAAAAACACTAGATTTTGTCATTGGTGGCTCAATAATGTGAGGCATTGTTCAATGCTTTCCACAGAGTGGGCCACTTTCTACAAGCACCAAGACTTCCTTGACTGCATCAGCATGACCACAGCTCTATCTCCAAATTTAATGTGAAGGAAAGGGCAATTTTTAGTATAATGTCATAATGTAATGGAGGATGTTGGAGGCCAGTATTTTAAAGGAGATTGTTTTATTTTGCATTCAGACAAACTACTGGAAAAATTTTTTGAAAATGGGGACATCTCATAATTCTAAAAGTCTTCTTAAAGGAAAATTATCATATAAACTGTGGCTTGCACGTATGCACTGTGAAATATATCATTTTGGAATGACTATTTTCAGCTGTAACTTGTTGAATACCAGTCATTTTCTATGTCAGTTTTTTCGTAATACAGAAGCCATCTAAATATACTGTGGCATTTAAGTCTCAGTACTAAGGATATTATACAACAGAAGTAGAGAAGTGAGTATTAATATAGATTTCTCTGGATAAATTTCTGCATGAAACATTGTTAATTCTGGGCTTAATTTTATACTCTTGAATAATAGGGGCTTATATATAGTGACTAGATAGGTTGATAAAATAAAAATTTTCACTACTGTGTTATCACATAATAAAAGACTGAGAGGTTTATACCAAACATTTCTAAATGCTTGAATATGTAATCTATTCATTTAGTCATGTTCTTAAAATTATGCACAAAGCAAAAATTAAGTTTAAGTAGTTAGCCACACATATATAGCTTTTATTTTTGTGGTCTATATATTATTAATTTAATTTTGCATCATGAGACAATTGTCTATTTAATATGCAGTGCCTTTGCTTCTCTGTCTGCTAAGATGAAGCAAACTGTCTACTCAAATAGCAATAAATCATGTTAATTCAGCCTCAGTCAAACATGTTGTGGAATACGGGATCTCAGAAGAACAGGAATGACAAGGTTATAAACAAAGTATTGAGTGGAAAGACTTGCCACATTGATATGATGCTCTTAGTGGTCAAATACACCCAGGGATGATGGCATGTTCACAAGTCAAGAGGGTATTAGTATAATAATAATAATAATAATAATAATAATAATAATAATAAGTAAAAAACAATGTAAAATAGCTACATGTGTTTTGATATTTAACATGCTCCATTCTTATAGATTCTGTAAACACAACTCAATTAATTTCTAAAATGATTTAAAAATGGATTGCTTGCCAGAGGTTAATAAGGTAAAAACGGTTTGCATTGGAACATAAGCAGAGGCTATGGACTGATAAAATAAGATCTCACCTTAATAGGTCTTATTACCACCATATCCTACTCTCGAAATAATAGTATGTGAGATGCAAATGGTCTATCAATACCTCTGTAATACATTAGCATCTTCCCATTAATGTGGTTTTCAACTCAATCTTGTAGAAGTCATTCTTCATATATTAATGATTCAAGTATTCGGGTCCCCATTGATTTCCCACCCACGCTGCCCAAGTACCAAAATAATGAATCTCAGTTTACTATGTTTCCTTGCATTTACTGGAGTTGTCAATTTTTCACTCTTCCATTTCTTTTTTAAAGTAAATAAGAGAGAACAGGTTAAGTATTTCTTGTACAAATGTGAAACAAGATTTTAGGAATTCTCAATATCACAAAAATGTTAGAATTCAAAATCTAGGAGACACCTCTTAACCTGCTATTATTTCTTGGATAATTTATGCCTTTTGATCCTAGCCTGAAAAGTTAAAGACTAAGAGTACCAGCTCAAATTGAATGCAATTCTGTTATTCAGCAACCTGTAATCACTTCATGGCTCTATCACAACTTTTTTCTTCTTGGTGGTGAATAAGTGGTTCTGTTTGAACAAATCCATTCCCATTTCTATAGAGAAAGTTGCTGTGTGACTCTTAATCTCCATCAAAGTGTAATTGGGCACTAACAGAAACAGATTGGTTATTGTTGACCATATGATAGGAGCTGCACAGAGCCAGGGAAAGACAGGATTCATTGATTTTAATCATGTTCAATACCAGTATTCACAAAAATGAAGGACCACAGTAATTTAGCCCACCATAGATAGCAGAGGATTCAAATTAATTTACAATGGAGTTGGTAATACATCTTTTTCTTTAAACCATTTATCACAACTGTCTTTAATGTATAATGTCCCATATATCAAAAATTTAGAACTGTAAAGTGAATATGTTTTTATATCTAGTGACTTATTTCTTTGTCATCAGCTTAATATGCCTTCCTCTATGTATCCATACTTAAATGTCATCTTAGAAATGAGTCTTTTCTCCTTTTTCAAGGTTATATCCATCTCTTTTATACTATTCTCATAGAACTTTGTACTTTTTCATATCAGTTGTTAGCATCTTATGAACCCAAGAAATCATAATACCTCTCCAACTAGACCATACTGTCTACAGACTGGGTGCCCCTCTGCTATGGTCATCATTGCATTCTAGCATGTGCAACATCATGAAGTCTCACCCTAAATTTATAATAACAACAATTGTAATTAACAATGAATGAGTGAATAGATGATACTGAATTAATCACTACTATGAAATATGACTCAAGTTTTTATTGTCCTTTCATTGACAGCTTGAAACACTATAGAATATTCTGGCAAATCCCTGTTCTTAAGACTTAGCAACTTACTTATATTTTATTTGTCTTTTCATCATAATAACACATTTGGCTATATAATTATTAGTAAGCAAAATGAGACATAGAAAATAGAAATAAACTAGAAATAAACACCTGTAGTTATGTCGTATGAAATAATGAATGCAACATGAGGCAATATTCTAGATAACAAAGCTTAAAAATTTTATATTCAAGAGAGTATTTCATTTTCCAAGAGAACTTCTTTTTTTGTTATTCTACATTTTTATAGTATATTTGTTTTTATAGAAATATATTTAATATTTATGATAGTAAAACAGTTTTTATATAATTGTTTATCTCAGAACTTTATGCAGTTTCCTTTTAAATAGTAAGGCACATGTCCGCTGCAGCCATAGGAGCCATTGAACTTTTTAGGACTAAGACTGTTTGCATAAATGCATGCAGTCAAGCTGACTCTTTGTTTTCTAATTATTTATTTATTTACACTCCAGATCTTTATTCCTCTCCCAGTCCACTATCAGACTGTTCAACATCCCACAGCTTCTCCCCACTCTCCTGTCCAACCCCCATCCCCTTACTAGACCTGGTTCATAAAATCTTCTATCTCCTCTATCATGTATTTCCCTAGGCCTTAGGCGTAAGGGTTATGTTGTAAATCTATCAGGTGGGAATGGAGCTGGGCACCCCACACTTATTTAATCTTTTAATTTTGACATGTTCTACACTAATCTTCATCTGCTGTGTAAAATGTTTTTGATATGGTATGACATCTACAATTATCAGTTGGTACACAGACAGATATTTAGACAACAAATATTATTACATTGCTTTTGGGAACTGGCAATGGTACATTCTCTTCTAGTTTCTATGATCTCTCCAGATAGAAGTATTTGGTGTGGTTTTCAGTAGTAGATATGCATTCCTTTCTGTTGCAAAGGCCTTTAGTGTAATTAGATAGCGTTGGTTACTGGTAACATAAAGTGACACTGTTATCTCGCCAGTTCAGTCATTGCTGTGGTTGTCAAGCCTTGCAATCCTCTTTGGCAGATCACATAGGAACTTCCAATACAGTAAAAAACTTGCAAATTAGTTTCAGAGTGCTCTGTTTCTTCAAAGTTTATGTCTCCAGCAATAGAGACTTACCTTCGAATTCTGAGAGGTAATCAGGGGCAAAAGCAATAGTCTCTATTGTTTTGGGAGTTGCTTGGACTCATTTGAATACCATTTGAAAGGAAGTTTCTCATGCTTGTTATTTACTATAACAATTTGAGGTAAAAATAAAATAATGTGTTTCCCTATATTTTCTTTTAAACTTCTTGATGCCATTTATATTTTGACAATGGTTTATAAATACTAATAAAGCCTCTATGTCATATTTTCTCTATATGATTCTATTGGGGAACAGCAAATATATTTTGCACATTAACAGAACATCTTAATTACAACATCTTGTCTCATTCTCACTACCTCTTTGCCTTTTCTATTCAGAATTTAATCTGTCCCATAAGCTAATTTAGTTCATCCACCTGTCTTACCAGGTACTGCAGGTGTTAACCTCTCTTTACATTATGTAAAAGAAAAGGTTCTGAATACTGAGCTGCATGGTAGCAGATTTGATTTAGTCTAATCTGCATCAGACCTTGTTTTCTTTCCTTTCACCGTCTTTATCATAATAAAGATATATGAGTCTGTTCTCTGTCAGACAACCACTTAGAAGTATCCCCTAAGTAACCCAAAGCTCTTCCGCACTACATCAAAATGTACTAAGGATTTAGATAAGCATTTGTCCAATGAAGATTACTAAAAGAGGTAATACATGCAAAAAGAGGCTCAAATAGTTAACAATTAGACAACCCATGAAACAGTAGACTATCACAATTATCGGTGAAAGTGTGAGTAAACTTGAATTCTCACATATCACTCATGAGAATATAAATGATTGTTCAATATTGTAAAAGAAACAGGCATTTAGTGTAAATGTTAATTAATTCCAGGGTTATCAGGAGATTTGGAAATTTCATATCTAGTTATATGTCTCCTGCAAGTGAGAAATAAATGTCCAAAAAAAAAAAAATCTTATGTCCACACATGATTATAGCGGTGCTTTATTCATTTCTGGTGCTTAAGGAAAACACTTTCCCTTCTTCTTCTGATTTCTAGAAGTTAACTTCTGCCTTCATCTCATCAAACCATAACATGTATGTCTCTCATATGTATGTCACTGAGAATCCTTCTCTTACAATTTCTCTTCTCTTTTCCATTTGTAAGAACCTAATAAATTTTTAGATAATTGGGTAATTGAGAATAATTGCAAGTGCTTATGACCAGCTGGTTAACAATATTAACTCCCGCTACCTTAATTTTCATTAGCCATATAACATAAGGTATTCAATCTACTAATTCTGAAAATTAGGATGTGAACATCTTTGGAAAGAAATTATTCTGCACACCATATTGGACATTATTTTATTACTGTAATTTCTAATTGTTTATTTTAAAGTTAATCTAACTCATCATGTGTTACACACTGAAAGTGATAATTTGTAAATTTTGTGAATTTAAATAGTCACAAACTAATTTGAAATTAATGACATATTCAGTTAGCAAAAATATTGCAAGGAATAAAACAGACCAACACTATATCAGAATTTGAGGATATCATTATGGCTTTGTTACTCTACAGTGAGTACTTATTTAAAAATAACCGATAGCAACATGGATTTCATCATGGGCTATCCGTATTTATTTAGTTTTTAAAAGAAAAATGTTTAATAATAAATAAATAGTTAAAGTATTAATGATAAAAACAAATAAAGATTGCAGTGGGTGGAACTACATGAGTATTCAGTTCTATGCATTTCACCCTGAACCTGTGGAAGACAGAGGACAGCTATAAGGAAATCATTCTCCTTTTTGGACTTTGAGTGCCTTCTAAAGTTTGAACTCAGCTCCGCAGGCTTGTACAACAGGCACTTTTACCCACTAAGCTATCTTCCGGGGCTGAAAAAAAATGTATTTTGATGAACGACGATTACTACTGTAAAATGTATGAATATGTGCGTGCATACATGTACATCTTATGTACATCCCGTCAAGTTTCAATAATGCTTATAAAACAAAAAGTTGTGTACCATAAGCTATGTAGAAACAGAGGAATAAAATATCTTTTCTTTCTCTGTCACACAATACTAAAACTTAGATACAATGGCAACAATTTTACTTTTCCAATATCTATTTGAGCAAGAGCATGAGGTCACAGACTGCATGTGGATGAATTTCCATGAGCAGTATGTAATACAGTCGGTGGAGCTTTAGCTGTTGTTTATGTTTACTCTGCTGTAAGACCTTACTTTTCTATTTTTTACTTCTAGACACGATTTCCTGAACTTGTTCAAGCTAAAACTAAAGAGCTACTTACTCTTAAAAATATAGCTGACAAGGACAATTAAAAATATAGCTGACAAGGACAACAAGTTGGATGTACAGGAAATGACTGAACATATCAATAATAAATAAATAACAAATAAATAAATGCTAAAAATATAGTTGATAGCATATCATGTTAATGTGGATCATTAGCATATGGAAATGTAAATTCTATGTATTTTATATTTGGATTTTAAGAAAGATTTACAAAATTTTTACTTTTTGAAATTATAATACCATTATATCATTTTCTTCATTTTTCCCTTTAACTTTTCCAGTGTAGAACCCTTCTTGTTCATAGCCTCAATTTGCTCATTTTTACACACACACACACACACACACACACACACACACACACACAAATACACACACACACACACATACACACATACTCATCTCATAAATGCAACCTACTTATTCTAAATCGTTACTTTTATGTGTACAATCCTATGGCTAACCATTTGATATTGAATAACAAAATGGTTAAAGGCCGTTTTTTATGACCTTATCCTTCACCATGTGCCTTTATTACTTTGTCTAGGGTTGAGGACAGATGAGCTGTTCCTATTTTATGTTAGTATTTCTACCGATGTTATCCTTGATCAGGTACTGTTGAGGCATCCATGTTAATGGGACTAAATGTTTGTAGCCACTATGATCGTTCAAGAAAATATAATATTACAGAAAACTTTGTTTTCCTGTGGCTTTTATGTTTTCTCTGCTATCTCTTTAGCAATAATCTCTCAAACTTTAGTTCAGGAATTTTTGTAGATATATGAATGGGGAACAGGAGCTACATAGTCTCTGGTTATCTGCATTTAATTAGTTATGGGTTTATATATTGATTCCCATATGGTACAATGTAACTTTCTTTATAAACAGAAAGAACTGCACATACTGTGGATATGAGAATAAGTTTGTGTTACTGTGGGTATAAGTATAGATTTGAAATGGATTTAGGCATTATATTGGCATAGTAATGTGCACTTGTAGGTTCTTCTTTATGGTCCAGGACTCCACTAGCCCCAGATAGCTGTCTAAGTTTCCTGTACTACTCATAGTTTGCTCTTTTTGAGCAGGTCTTAAGTGAATTAAGGCAATTAATGAAATACTGATTAACACCAAGGTATGCTATTGTACAAGGTGTCACTATTGTAAACTTAAGGCTAACTTGTCATACTGGTGGTTGATGTGGTTTAAAGTGTCCTAGATGGGGAGGACAACTGACTGGCCCATACCCTTGTAAGCCAGCACAATGACTTAAGAGACCATGAATGCTAGTACTCAGAGTCTTTAAGGGCAGACTTAGTATAAGTGTTCTGGGTTATGTGTCCAGTGGTATGTTATGTCTGTGATGCATGGTATCTTCAACAATAGGAACTTAACTTCCTTGTCTGGGAGGCAATTCAGTGCAATACAAATATGCTGTAAATATTTAGAAATCTCTTGGACAACTCAAATGGGGTCTTACTTTGCCTGGTGCTATGCGTTTGACTACATGATCTATGAATCTTGGGGAATTATTGTCAGCACAGATGAGAAAAATCTCATTCGAGCTGTATATTTAGAGTGACTTAAGTCTATTGTATGTAATTTGGGTAGATAAGTAATAGTATATTTTCTCATGACTTTTTCAAACATCTTTATTGTTTTTATAGCCACTTTCCTTACTTAGAGCCCCACGAATTTTCCCATTTTCTCTTTCAAGACATTTATACTCTGCAATTCAATTCTCTAATTTGGTTGTTCTCCTGTTGTTCCCTTCTACTTTCCTTATTTCTTCAGTTAGTTCAGAATCTGGACTCACTTCTGAAGATGTGTAGTGAGGAGCCTAAGATAGGAGAGAACGTGCAATATTTGGTTTATCTAGGTCTGGGTTATTCACACAATATAATCTTTTTTTTGTTCCATCAATTTATTCACAAATTTTATGACTTCAATTTTCTTTACAGTGAGTAGCAGGATATTTCTAATACTTCTTTATAACAGAAAAATTTAGAAAAACGTACTTTAAAGCTAAGCAAAACCGAACTCACAGAAGCAAGGCTGACTTTGAATTAACCTTATTAAAGAGAATGGGTGTAAATGTGGTGATGTTTTAATTATTTCAGAGTGATTATTAACTTTATAATAATAATGACTTGAGTTTAGATACCAAATACCATGCAAATATACAAACGCATTGACATGCTCCTGTATCCCAATTGCACAGAGACAGAGACTGGAGGTTTCCTCATACTTGATGGCCAGCCCATCTAGCAAAACATATGAGTTTCAGATTCAATAAGTATCCTATCTAAAAAAATTGTGTAGAGAGTGATTAAAAAAGAAACCCCAAACTCACCCATGTCTCAGGACACACATGTACACTCCACACGTAAACAGTATATATTTAACACGTTCATACATACACAGAAAAGTTAAGGTGAGTCAAGGACAACTACATCTGTTGCTTTTCAACCCAATCTGTACCACTTCCATTGATAGGATACAATAAAATATGTCTCCATAAGTTAAAACTATCTAAAGAAGAGAGTGTAATCACAACAACCAAGAAACTAGTCTGGCTTAAGCTCTCAGCTTCTTTAAACCACAAGAAGGCTCTTATTATGAATGAAGAATAATGACTCTGTTTAAAAGGCTTTTAAATTAACTTATGAAGATGTATTTTATTGTATATAGGGGCTTACATTTACTATACAAACATGAATATACATAATATATGTTTATATACTTCATGGTCATGATGTCCCTTAAAACTGGGAATAAAATATTTTACAAAAGTGCATATATATAATTTTATTTATTAAATGATAGTATTGTACATTCTATATGTAATCTTATGTTTATTTAATAGTCATATTGTGTACATTTTTTAATTTCTTAAACATTACATATAGGAAACTGATTAGTTAATGCCTTAATGAATTTTGGACATGATTCTTAAAATTAATCAGATAATATATCCAGTCTGGAATACATCAAAATCAGAAAGACATTTATTTCCCATTCAGAGAGGAAAAGTTCTTGTTTGGGTAGTATTAACTTTGAGTTAGAACATAGATTTTGATTTAGGAACTTTTAAAGGTAAACTTGATGTTAGCATTTTGTGTGTATGGTTAATTAAAGCAATAATTTCTAGGAATACTTTTCCCTCTTACTCTCAATTTTATGGATATCACACACAAACACACACACACACACACACACACACACACACACTCACACATATTTCACATAAATGGAGCCTCTTAAATCCACTTAACATTTCTTGTTTATTATATATTTTAGGGCTAACAACTTAGTATAGTATAATAAACTAGAGACTCATCCATCAAAAATCTAATTCTTCCTATTTCAGCAGGCACTAATTGCCTGTAGTTCATGTGGTGTTAGTATACTTTGAGACCCCTGCACCCATTTTAACACATAAATTGGCTTTGCCATTGTTCTTGTGTTATTTAAACAGCCATGTTTTTGTAAATCCATGGGTATGTTTTCCTTGTAATATCTATAAAATTGTATCTTATAGTAGACTTGCTTCTTGTATGGGTCTTACATTCTTTCCATGACCTCTTGCTCAATATCCTTTGAGTCCTGGTAGTATGGATTTTGTTACAGAGCTATCACTTGATGTTGGACACCTGACAGTCACTTGTTTTGAGTAGTTGGGGCTTTATCTGTTGAAAAAAATGTTATGTGAATGCAGTGTGAAAGATGCATATATCTATGGGAATAATGAAAATATTTATAGTACAGCTAAATATTATGCTGGTTTAGGGAATTGGCAGTTATAAGTTTTTCCCTAAAGTCTTTGACCGTAATAAATCTGATTAGTATTCTAGGCCTCCAGAACTAGATATGATTTCCCTTCTGTTATCTGTCCTTAAGTCCAATTTGGCAGATCCTGGTTACCACCAAAACAACTGTGACAACATTGGATCTTTAGAAATATTTTGACATGCTTATCATCTTTTTAATTCATAACTGTCCAAACTAGTCTAGAATAATGGTTTCTTTCCTCTCTTGGCACCTTGCATAGCTGTTTAGGATGCTATGAAAGATGTCTTCTCAGAGGAGACTTTCCAGTTAGCTCCAGCTCAGGTTCTGAGTTCTGTATCTGATGTGTTTGGTATCTTCAGCTCAAAAGGTTTTGCTTCAGCCTATGGGAGGAATACAGGAGCAATAGTAGTTACCTAGATTGTTTAGGATCCACTTATACTCATAGAACCAACAAATCAAAAGGAAGTTTCTCATGCCTGTTGTGATGATTTTTGTTAATGTATGACTCTTAATGAGAACCTTATTAAACTAAGTTTTATCTTTTCCTTTAAGCTATACATATGAACTTTTATGTATTATGTATAATTTTAGTTGATTATAAAATAAAATGATTTCTTATGGCTTTTTCAAACATCCTCAGGTTTATTTTTCCCCTTTCTTCTCTATTAACTTCCCCTTTGCCTCCCAGTTAATGCCATCTTGCTTTCTCCCCACAGCTGTTTTGTATGCTGTTATTCTCCTCTCTAGAACTCTCTTTGCCACAGCCCCATTTTCCTTTCCTGGATTTTGCAAACACTCCACATTATATATTCACATCTGAAGATGTGAGCTAGAAACTACAGATGAGAGAATTTAAGCCATTTGTTTTTCTGTGTCTAGGTTTCCTTGTTCTGTAGTTACATCCATATGTCTTCAAATTTCATTTATTTTTTCCAATGATTAGGATTTGATTGTGTATGTTCACCACATTTTTATTATCCATTCATTTGCTGAAGATCATTTAGTGTATTTCAATTTCCTTGCTGTTTTGACTACAACATGAAGTATCTATGGAGGAGGCTTTTTAGTTGTTTGAGCATAAGCCAAGGAAGAGAATAGCTCTACAAGTATACAGAACCACGAGGAGTGCATGAGTGTTCCCATTTTCAACATCCTTGCCAATATTTTTCAGTTGTTTCCTTTTTTCTTTATTCATTTACTCTATCCCTCCCTCCCTTCTTTTCTCCCTTCCTCCCTCCCTCCCTTCCTTCTTTCCTTTCTTATTAATCATCTTTGGAATATTCAAGTCTTAGACAGTAAAATCCTATCACGTCACGGATTTATTGCAGCAAATGAAAAATGTGGCAGCATGAGCAGGCAAATAAAAGGTCAAAAAAAAAAAAAAAAACCTGAAAGTTGGGTGAGGCTACCCAATCACAGAACTATTTCTGGTGATGAACTTCCTTCAGCAGACCATATCTTCCAAAACTCACATTTGTTTGTTTATCCTTGATTTTATCTATTCTGGCTGGAATATGATAAAAATCTCACAAGTGTTATAATTTTATTTTCTTACTTGCTGGGAAGATTAATCCCTTTTGAGATATTTATTAGCTATTTTTCTTTCATTCTTTTTAAAACTATTTCAGCATCACAATTCACTTTTGACTTTTTATATATTCTGGATATTAATGCTCTGCCAGATGTAGATCTGGCAAGGATTCTCTCCCACTCTGTAGGCTTGATCTTTGTTTGACTGATTGTTTCCTGAGTTCAATGGAAGTATTTTAATATTCCAAGGTCCCATTAGTTAGCATTTGACCTGAATTCATGAGTGAACTGTCGTAGTCAGAAAGGTACTTCCTACACCATATCATGAAGGTTTTCTCCTTAGAGGTCCAATGTTTCAGGTGTCACCATGTGTCTTTGTTCAATTTAGACTGAGTTTTATTGCAAGGTAACCAATGTGGGTCTAATCATTTCTCACTGTTTTCACAAATTTCTTAAATATCATTTCTCTTTTCCATTGTATGATTTTTGTAATCTTAGTCAGATATCAAATGGTTGTCATTGTATGTGCTCATGTTTTATCTTCTACTATTTGTTATAGTGGTGTACATATCTCTTTATGTGCCAGTGCCATAATGATTTATTACCATAGCTTTTCTTAGAATTGAGTCTCTTAACCCACAGAACCAGCATTGTTCTTTTATTTATTTATTTTTTTTCAGAACTGCATTCTCTATGGGGTCTTTGATGTTCCCATATGTGTCTTCAAATATTTATTGTTACTATGAGCAAAGGATTGCCCCAATACAATTTTCTAACATATCAATTTTCATCATATTCATTCTTCTAGTTCATGACCATGTAGGGGTTTTCCATTTTCTACTGTCTTCCACAATTTTTCATCTTAATCAGTTTAATGAGTTTAATATATAGGTCTTTAACTTTCTTGGATAAGTTTATTCCTAGATATTTTTGGGGGCTGTTATGAATAAGGATATGTCCAAATAACTTTATGAGTATGATTGTTGTGGTGGTATAGTAAGAATTTTGATATTAAGTTGATATTGTATCCTGTCACTGTGCAGAGGTAGTTGATCATTTCTAGTTTTCTGGTGATATTTTGGCCATCTCTTCCATGTAATATTATATCATCTGGAAATAGGGATAATTTTACATTTTTCTTTCTATTTGATTTCCTTTTCTTATTCTATTGCTCTTGCTAGGATGTCAAGCACCACATCAAAGAGAAGTAGGCATCCTGGAAAGCCCTGTTTCATTCTCATTTGATTTTAATGCTTTTTTCTCTTTGGGATGACTTTGGCTGTGGATGTTCCACATATAGCATTTGTTATGTTAAGGTTTGTCCCTTGTTCCCTACTTATTTTTGAACTTTTATCATGATGGCTTTTCCATATTTTGATATTAAAATTCTTTCTTTTATATAAAAAATTATTTTGAATATAATTGTAAAACTAAGATTTCTTTACATGGATATATGTAACAAAAATGTAAACTATCTAAATATACCAATGTTCATATTAGAATTATCATCAAAATCAGACATATATTATTGATAATAATTTTGAGTTTAGATGACTCATAATGATGGGTAGAAAATGCTCTAACTACATATTTTTGACACCACATGAAGCCTTCAGCTATATCTAGCTAAATCAGTGGCTAAAATAACCCCATGAGAATTCACAAATATTTCAGATTTAAAGAACTAATAGATTCTTCTATGTATATCTCAGTTTTATACTTACTGAAATTTTATACCGTGAGTATTATCATCATTTGGATGGTATAATATACCAGCAATTGTCTTACATAAAATCTTTTTATGATGACTCTTAAAAATAAAACTACATTCATTTTATGTCAGTTGTAATGGCAATCATGAATGGCTTCAGATGATAATTAGAATGAGCACAAAGGAAATCCATATCCCTGTAATACTGGTGTGGAGGGAAGTGTATATGTATTGCGGTGATAGTAGTTATGAAGCTGGTCCACACTCTAAAAGGCCAGTGAGACATAAAGTTCAGAAAATATACATTATATTTTCTGGAAAATATATAAGCAAAATTTGTTGGCATTTAAAATATATTTATTTAAAATATATACCTAACATAAATTTGGGACAGTCGAGGCCAATGCGATGCATATTTTATAAAATCTTAATTTTTCTCTGTTTTGAATATATACATATCACTTATAAAAAATGAGAAGCTAGCAGCATTTACTGTCAACTAAATTTATTTTCTGTAATAATTGTCACTATGTTAGAATTACACTTTTAATAAAAGTATCACTTTTATTATATACTGGGCAATAACCCAGAACTTCAACTTTTATAAAAATATTTTCGTGTTGATATTACACATGATGTATATTTTTTATTTTTGAGTGAGTAATGAATTTGAAATGTTTAATACATATTGATACATTCCAATACATTTTGCCAATTATAATTTCAGTATTATTTTCATTAGTTAATGTGTAGAACTCATCTTTCTAATTATTTATAAATTACACAATAACATTATTAATTAGTCATGCAAGTATGGATATATACCCCTTCTCATGTTCATAAAACAAATATTTATTACATATCAAGCAGGGCGATATTATAGTCAAGAAATATGTTTTATAGAAAACATGTATGTCATGTAGTTTTTATTGCCTAGTCAAAGATTGTTTATTTTACTTTAGAATATAAGTTTATAATACTTACTAAAAATTAGGCTGGAATTTGTTACAAGTAGAATACTACATAGAATAGAGATTGATAAATTTAATAATAAACAAAAACATATATTAGAATATTGCATTCCTCACTTTCAGTTAATAATTTTGAGTCTGTCTTCACATTATTCAAAATTTTAATGAAATCTGTTTTGTAATATTTTCTAGTTTCCATATTAATTGCTTATATTTGTATTATATTATATTGCAACAGATATTCCATAATCAGTACCTCATGACTGCCTTTTCCATTTCTGAGTGCATGAATCATTTTGTATTAAAGTCATAGAAATGCTGAAAGTCTCATGGCAATTACAAAATTTTATAGTTGTTGGAATGAAAACTTAGAAATATGATTAATGTATTCTCATTCTCAAAATTAAAAATGATTATTATGGATGGGAATAGACAAAGAATAGACTTGTTACCTGTAAGTGACAAAAGGTAAATTCAAGGGCACAATCATGTTAAATACAGGAGTCAATATCAATGGATGGCTCCAAGAGGGAATGTATGTGAATTAGTATATGAAACAGGCTGAGGTTCAGTTTGTTTGTGCAAGAAAGACTGCCTACTGACAAGCAATCAAGCACTGCCCACTTTAATTGCAATTTATTCCAAGAAGCACAATTTATTGATTCTAGCATACACTTTTGTCACAGCAGTATCATTATTTGACTTTGTTTTAACAGCTTCAAAAGGTTAGAAACTTAGAGACTACTGTGCAAGAAGCCATTAAAAAGTTGAGTTGTTAGCCCTCACAGCCTGAGTGGTCACTGTGTAGAAAATTAGATTGAGGGATGGAGAAATAATATTATGTATGTACTCAGTGTCAACTAGTGTTTATCTATAACAAATATTACTTAATAATTATAAAGCAGAAACAAAAGCAGGCAGATAAATATAATTGTCTGCCTTTTACAAGTAACTAGCTGTTTAGAGATGTAAATTTCCCAGCATTTCATTAAAATGAAAGAAGTCATTTGTGGTCAACTGACTACAAAGCATATTCTTAACATCTTGCATTAGATTTTTAAGCTAAACATTCTATGGCCTGCCAGTGTATATGGACATATTTAATAATGTTGAAATTAATACAAAATGCACTCACATGAGCACTGCACCAAATTTGATTGCTATACTCTGAAACATCAGTTTTAGTCAATTTCATTTATTCCACAATGTGACTTTTACTGAAAGGGCATATTTTCTTCTCCATGCATTGGAGTGGTAAAAGTACATTACAATTTTTTAATTTAAAAAAAAAGAAAGAAAAAAGAAAAAAAAGTAAAAAAAAAAAAGTATTCAGAATACCTATGAGAACTTCCAAGTTACAGCTTCCAAGACTCTTCTATTCAGAGAACACATAGGTTATATTTTGTGAAAACACACACACACACAGATACACACACACACACACACATACACAGAGATAGAGATAGAGAGAGAGAGAGAGAGAGAGAGAGAGAGAGAGAGAAACACACCAAAACAAAACAAACAAAAACAATCCCAAATAGGGATACGTAAAATCAGACTACCAGAGTTGCATAAAATCATCTGTTAGTTCAAGTAGCGAGGAGGACTTGAGAGAAAATGAAACACTGAATATTTTACCTCATTCATAGCTTATGGAATGTATAATGTTTTATATTTTATATTTAAATAAATTTTCATTCATAGAATAAATAAATGGATTTATTTAACAACCTCAAAAGAACATAAGTCCTAGTATAATGTCCTCATTTTTGCAGGTGAAGAAATGAAGACTCAAAGAAGTAAAGAACATATCTCAAAATCACATAACTAGTAAGTAATATCTGCAGATCAAATTAAATTAACCTTTTTTGAGTTCTTCTCTATATAAATTGATAGTTTTTCATTTTGGATAAAAAGAAATAAGTTCCCATTTTCCATTACATTTGTATAGCAGCACTAATTTTGTACACGTTTTATTGTTTTTTTGCTATTTCCAACTAAGTCCAGTATTCATTTTAGAGTTGATGTTATAGCTGAAGAGATGGCGTATCACAACAGAATCACTAACATCTGATTGAGAGCTCTCTGTCCCATGATCTTAGGGGAATTACCTTCATTTAATTTTCATAAATCATTGTATGAGATGTTGTTTACTTATATCATGCAAATAAAACAAAACCTGAAGATGATTTATGGTTGTAAACCATAAGCCATCGGAATATCAACATACCTTATAGTTAAAGGTAAAAGTACTTAATATCAAAGATACCTTATAGTTCTTCATCTCTAAAGTGTCAAAGATGTCATATTTGTTGTGGTGTGATTTTTGCACGTATGAAACAATGACAAAAGTGGCAATCAGTGAAATTATGTAGTCTCTTGGATTGTCACTGTCTGTTGATGCACAAATGTCAGGACACTGAAGTAGGGAATGAAAGATAATTTAAGTTGATACTGTACATACTCTAAGGCTTCTGTGCTCTTGTTTTGTCCCCAAAGTAGCCAGTCTTTGAAAGATTGTTGCAGTGAAAATCCTAGAAGCAATTATATCTGTAAATGGGGACAGAAATGCTAGGAGCATATATGTGTGCATCACTCTATCACAAGCAGAGACTGACAAGTTGCCAATTTAAGTAGAGGGAACATTCAGGAAAAAAAAAGCCTTTAATTGACCTAATATACCATGAAAGAATTGGTTTAAAGAAGCATCTGGCATTTTGAGCTGTATGAGAGTTAGGTATGCGCACTTAGATGAAATCAATTTCTTTTGAGAAAAAGATAATGGTAGAAGTGCAAAGGTGGAAAATGGCAAAATTTTGTCAATGGAGACTAGACTAAGTGATGGTTGTCATAAGGAAGAATGGGACATTTTATCAAAATAGTTTGACTGAGGTTTATTAAGATAATCTCTTTAAGCCATTAAATGTGTTGAAGATGTATTATTTTTGTTGTTTTTTATGCTTTTAAAGTAATAATCATAGCTATTTCTTTAGAAAAATTCTGCGCACACTAAATTGTGAGCATCAATGCTTATGATTAAGTAGTTTGAGGGGTCAAAGTAAAATTTTTAACTTTGGTTTGTTAAGTATAACAGGGCATTCATCTCTCAAGCAACTACAGTTGCTAGGATTTCTTTTATTTAAGATTTATTATTGTTCATGTACGTGAATGTGTTTGAAAGAGAGTTGGCATATAATTTGGGGACTGCCAACGGAAGCTAGAGGAGGGTGTGTCAGATCTCCTGGATGTTGAATCTGAGTTACATCACATAGGTCCTAGGCAACAAATTTACATCTTCAAAAGCAGTAATCAGTGTTCTTTAAACAGAACATTCTTTACAGCCTTTCTCAGAGTTCTATAGTAATTTTAAGGATAACAAATATCAATTTACTTTCTAATTGCACACACACACACACACACACACACACATATATATATATGTTGAATTAATAAATGGCATTTTTCTGTCCTACCAATCTATTTTTAAAATGATGTGAAAATAGACATACTACATTTTAGTTTTTGGAATATTATCTCTTCCTAAAGAAGTTTTGATAAGAGAATACCCTTAGTGTTAAAAAATCTCTCTCTACCTGAAGTTTATAGTTCAAAAAAGGAAACAATAAGAAAAAATAAGAAGCACTAGCTTAATTTGCACCATAAGACCAAACTAAAATATTATGAAGCTGTTCATCTAAAATACTTTGCTATGGTAACCAAGAAAGTACATTTACAAAAATATCTTTTATTAATTAAAAGTTGTTTAGCTCCGAAAGCAAAAAATCAACTGCTTCATTGTAACATGCAGGTTAACTTATAGGTTAGAACCTGCGCTGGCTAGTTATATGTCAACTTGACAGAAGCTAGTGTCATTGGAGAGGGTAGAACCTTCATAAGAACAGGTTGTTGACAAGTCTGTAGGTAATTTTTTTAAATTACAGATTGGTGGAGGAGGGACCAGCCTTTTATCAATAGGCCCATTTTTGGTCAGGTAGTTTCTGGTTATATAAGAGAACATACTGAGCAAGTCATGGGAACAAGCAAGTAAGCAATGCTCTTACTAGTCTTTACATCACCTCTTGTTTCCAGGTTCCTACCCAGCTTTTGTTTCTGTTCTGACTTCCTTTGATAAACAGTGTTATGAAAACTAATCTGAATAAAGCCCTTTCTCCCCAGTTCTTTTAGTCCTGTTGTTTCATCTCAACAACAATATCCCTAACTTAGTCAGCCCCTAACCTGTGTACTCAAAGCAACACAACTTGTTTACTACTTCCTCTCGGACTTTTATTCATTAATGCCCATGTCCTGATATTTCCTGTATTTCATTTTAAAGGTAATGAATGAGATTTGGTACAATCTACCTCCTGTCCCCCCAAACACCCAATAGCCCTGGTGTCCTTTCTGGCTTGTGGAAATCTATAATATATGAATGTTAGCTTTAACATTGTATAGTTTTTATTTTATTAATTTTAGTTTTTGAAATAGGCTGTAATGTAGTCCAAGCTGGTCCCAATTTATGCTATGGACAAGAATTATATTGTTAATTCTTGATCATCTTGCTACTAGAGTGCAGAGATTACAACCTTGACATACCAGACCTGGCCCCTTTATATCCTCAATTTACCCTATGTATTTTTAAAATATATATATTTATGATATACATTCTATTTCAAATCTCATATTTGAAATAGAAGATTCTCCACATGCACACAATTGCTCTCTAAAGCAACTTTCTTGCCATCAGAAGTGTTGTCAATTGTCAATGCATGTTAACAGTTCTGCTCTTTTAAGGAAGCAGCACTTTGATGTAGGGGCTAGTTAAGCCAGTTCTATATATGAATCTGACATTTTATTTATTCAAGACTGTAATGAAAAGATGAGTGTAGCTTAAGGTGGAAAGGAAGACAGCATTACAATTGTATCTACAGCTTTAGTAAAAGACAAATAGGTCAATATAATATAAGTTTGATGTGAATACTCTGTAACATTGTACATGATATTGGTGGATATTATTAATTTGTTACTGATATTATTAATTTGTTACTGATATTATTAATTTGTTACAGTTAAGAGTTTTTGGTCTATTTCATTCCTTTATTTTTAAAAGTACTGCCAGTGAAAAGTTATGATCAAATAGATAAAAATCTAACGTTAAATTTCAGTCAACTGTCTCAAAAAACGTTCCTCCACTTGCTTAATCCCACTTGTACCACAAAAGTTGAGTGTGCAGGAGTTCAGGTGAAGTGCTTACTCCCACTACATATCTCACTCTGACTTTGATGTGTACAGAAAGACCCATTGGTGTTCTGCTATGCTCTTCTCTTTATACATTCTTCATTGGTTCCTGAATTCAAAATGGAGTGAGGTTCATGTGATAAAAGATAAAATTAATCATGGCTTTTTAATACTGATAGGGAAATGAGATATTTATAATTTTCTCAGCAAAGATAGGTAATGCATTTTCCACTGTTATATGGTTTAAAAGGATAGGGTTGTTTAAAATACATTTTAAGACGATAGCTACCTTTTTATTGTTGAAGACACTTTGACTCGTAGTCCCATAGCATAGATTCTGGAGAAAAACATAATGTAGATGACAATATGTGTGTATTACTTTCATGTAGTGGGCCTTGAACAGCGTTTCAAATGTTTCTGTGCCTCATTTCTGTCCATAATCTATCCTCAGACCTCTTCTCAGCACTAAAGAATGAAAATCATGTTTTTTATAAATATGCAAATGAAGACAGTTTTACATGTATTTTCATTTTTGTTTTAGTAGAATAACTGAAAATTGAAGTGATAAAACATACCTGTTATCTCAGTATTCTGAAAATTTAAATGGGAGGAATCAGACTCCAATGCCAGTCTAAATGATGCAGTGAGAAGATACTGTTTCATTAAATGAATTAAAAGGTATTGTCTGACT
The DNA here is from genome assembly GCA_030674055.1 of Rhabdomys pumilio. NCBI lineage: Eukaryota > Metazoa > Chordata > Mammalia > Rodentia > Muridae > Rhabdomys > Rhabdomys pumilio. Next base: position 67,072,188 of record JANHMN010000004.1, read on the forward strand.
GAAATAGTATAATCATATCTACAACTCTTAATTTATTGAATTTCCCATATTTTAATGAAAAAGAATTAAAGTATAGATGAATACATAGTTTGGCTCATAAGAAGATTAACAGCACAGTTTCTACTTATCAAAAGTTTACAAATTAAGGCACTGGAGAAATCTCAATAGTTAAGAGCAGTGGCTGCCTTTTCCAAATACCCAACTTTGAGTCTGCATATCCACATGGTTTATCACATATAACTATAACATCTTTTCTAGGATATCTGACACATTCTCCTGCACCTCATCAGTACTAGGCATGCTTGTGGTACACAAAAAGACATGTAGGCAAACACTCATACACATAATGTTTTTTTAATTGACTGCTTTAAATTTTATGAGAATGTATTTATTAATAACATATATATAAATTTTATACTAAGATGGATACTAGGACCAGGGACATAATTTAGAACTCACATTCATTTACTTTCCATAGCTATTGTAATTATTATAACCAAAAGCTACTTAGGAAAAGGTTTATTTTGGTTATCAAACCATTACAGAGGGATATCAGAGGAGGAATTCTAGACATATATGAACCTAGAGACAAAACCTGAAGCACTGTCCATGGAAGAATGGTACTTCCACACTTGTTGTTCACAGCTTGGTCGGCCAGCTTTCTTATAAATTTGAGGATGACATGATGAAATGGAGCAGTATTCATAGTGGTTGGAGCACTTTCTTACCTATTATTGGTCAAGAGAATGCTCTAAAGACTTGCCTATAAGTCAATATGATGAGAGCATTTTTTATTACATTTATTTTTTACAGTCTACTCATTACCTCATCCTGCTACGCCCTCCTACAGTTCCACAACCCATTCCTCCTCCCTCTGTTTCCAAGATGATATCCCCACCCCTCAACCCCACTCCCCACTGCACCCCCCCACCTCTTACTCCCCACTACCCCAACACCCACCACACCCCTCAAGACCACCCCACTCTCTGGGGCCTCAAGTCTCTTTAGTCTCCTCAAATAGGAGCAAATTCTCTAACTGAAGACAGAGCAGACAGTCCTCTATTGTATGTTTCAGGGACCTCATATTAACAAGTGTATGCTGCGTGGTTGTTGGTTCAGTGTCTGAGAGATCTCAAGATACTGATTAGTTGAGATGGCTTGTGGGGTCAGCATAATGAGGACGTTTTTAAAATTGAAGTTCCCTCTTTGCAAATTAGCCTGGCTTTAGTAAAGTTAAAAAATACCTAACCACATATGAACTATATATAAATCTATATAGACGCCAAATATTTGGAAGGCTAAATTTTGCTGTGTTGAAATGTTTATCTGTCTGTATTTACCTACTTGGCTGTCTGGCTGTCTATTTACTTATCCACGATCTACCTACCTACCTATCTGCTATCATCTACCTGTTTTGCTACCAACATATTTATTCTAGCCTTATCAAAGAAAATTTACATCGATTTCATTGCTAATTCACAATAAAATTCATTTGTCTAAATGACATATATTTCATATCAACAAGAATTAATAATTAAATATGGTCTTTTCTTACATTAAATTAAACCAAATCAGACCACCAAGTATTACAATTATGAAACTGGAAAAAGGAAGAAGAAAGTGACTCAATACTCTGTTGAAATACAGTATTTGCTGATGGTGCATCTGCAAGTCAGGTTCTGTCAGGGTACATCTGATTATTCTTAGCTCAGTATTCTCCATCTAACATCTCCTGTCATCTCTCATTACATGCCTAGAAATACTACACTTCTGTGTTTATAGCAATGTAATTGATCCTTACTGCCCAGTTCACCAACTTGCAATATAGCTCGTGTATATCTCGCAAATTTAACATTAGATTCACTTACCATTTCTCTTTTTGGCTGTGTTTTCTTGTTTCAGATACAGCTCTTAACATTTCCTATCCAATCATTATTTGCTGACTTTTCTTCATGTTCCATCAATGATAAAGAATGCCCCATTTCTCTTTCTTTTATTCTCTTGGCTCTAAACTATACACTTTCTATAATAGACTTACACTTCTTAGATGTTAGAGCACCCTTTCTTGCTGATCCATTCTTTTCTATGTTATGTTCCTAACTAGATATGAACTCTGGACAATTATATCCAATCAAATTTATATATCTTAGTCCATAGACCGTGGAAATCTCCCAAACATGATCTGCCATATGTTTCCCACAGTGTGATTGTTTGGGAAAACAGAAAATATTTACTTTCTGAGGACTCTTAATTTTTATTTCCTTTCTTTGACTACTTATTAATCTTCAGATTTTAGGATTCTATCTGGGCTTTCACCCACTTTTAGCTTACTATCAGCTTGATCACTTTAGTTCATGAATGATTTTGTTTTTCCATGTCTTGCATAGTTCAATCTTTTTTACCCAAATTATACACCACAATTTGTCTGTACCAGAGTTTATATAATCATATATTAAGGAAATTGATGGCTACAAGTTTTGTAGGATATGCAGATTATTATTATAGGAAATACAGTTTTGAGTATCTAGGGTAAAATAAGGAGTGTAACATTACCTTCAATATATTTAAGAAAACATCAAGCTTTCTTCCAAAGAAAATGTTTAATTTTACTCTGATCAACAATAAATAAGTGTTCTTGTTGCTCCATAGTCTTTATGAAAGTTGGTGCTTTAAGTGTTATACATTTTTTGGTTATTTTAAGTCTTATAAAACTTTGTTTTTGAGAATGTTAAACATACCTAGAACATGATTTGAACAAATTGTACCTGTGTGTCCCCTTTTCTTATTTCTCCTACAATTTCTACTACTATTCCCATTCAATTTCAGAATTTCTAAATCTTTAAACCTCATCATGATCAAATAAATGTGTTTCTAAATCTTTAGATCATTTTAATTTTTATTTCTTCTTTGAAAATTGTATATAGTGTATTTTTATCATAATCCTTTCTAGAGCACATCTCCTTTCAGAGCTCCCTCCCATCCACCAACTTCATCTTCTTTTCTCTTTTCTAGCATAACAGAACATAATAAGGTACAAAAAAGAATAATTTGTGTTCAACAACGACTTATGAGCATGGGCCTATCCTATGGTTGATATACCCAGTGTCACTCCATTGAGGGAAGTGTATTTTTCCTCTCCCACTGACAATTAGTGACAAATATATTCCTGGCTATAGGTGGTACATTATGCCAACTTTTCCTCTTCCCTGTTGTTTATATATCTGCCTTGAGTGTGAGCAACAAATCTTGCTGGCATAGATCCTGTGAGTTCCTATGTTCATCAGCCTTGCTATGTTAGAAATTGATCTTTCCTTGAAGTTATCCACAAAATTAGTCTCTTATAATCTTTCACCCCCTTTTCTTCATAGATCCCTGGGCCTTGAGTGGAGGGATTTGAATAAGACATCCCATTTATGGCTGAGTGCTCCAAATTCTCTCAATCAATGCATTTTGTCCAGTCAAGGATCACTGAATTAATTACCAGCTACTTCAAAAAGAATCTTCTCTACTGAGGGTTAAGAAATGCACTCTTAGGTGTTTTAGACATGATCATAGATCAATTTTGTGAAAAATGTCTTAACCATGTGATATCTTTCTATTCTTGAACAAGAATTATCGGTTACAATCATTATTTTCAATAGGGATGATCAGACTTTCATAGTTTCTGTTCATAATGTGTTAGTCTAACGCTTAAGCATTTAATTAGGTTGTGAACTGATGTATATTTTGTTTTTAATATAAGCTAAATTGGTTTGTTTATGCTATATATAATCATGTTTGACTTGGTTTCTATCTTTGTGTCCTGAAACCATGTCCTGATTACTTCTCAGATTCTGGAGTTTTACTGTCATTGTTGAGATTATTCCTTTATATTATCACAGATATGCTTTATTTCTCTAAAGTAAATGTGGCTTTACTTATACATTTGTTTAATTCTTTATTAAAATATCATTTCATTAGCAAGTACTGCCAGCCTTATTACAAAAGAGTGGTAAGAACAACTTCCCATTATTTAGGATATTAGAAGAAGTATACTCCTATCCATTAAGTGTTCTGTTTGTTGTAGATTTCTTTTGAATTTTATTATTTATGTGTTCCTATAGTTTTTCATTTGTTTTCTGTGTATATCATAGGGTCATTTAATTGTTCTTCCTTAATATGTTAATATGTTGGAAGAAACTAAATAATAATATTTATTTAGTATTATTAAACTGTCATTCCAAAGACTTATTTTAATAGTCTAATATTTTAATAAAGTTGAAGAACTATGCCCATGCCTCTCTCTGTTTTAAATTTATCATCACTCTGAGGATAGTAGATAACTTATTAAAGCTGTGACTTTATCTTTGCAGTGTCTTAAGTAATATTTTAAGGAGTCTCCATATAAACCAGACTTTATGGAATCATCAATATCATTTTACATTTTCATAATTAAAGTAAGGAATTTTTGCAACCATCTTGATTAGAATTTGGCAGATGGAAAGAAGTTTCTTTAAATAAAAACATAAATAACAGTAACTTGAGATAGTTAAAATGTTGGAAAGCTGTCCAGTCTCAGTCAAGTGGAAATATGCAGAAATCCTTCCACAATTTCACTGTCCAAAGTAGACAGAAAAGACCTAAACAAACAAACAACAAAACAAACAATAACAACAATAATAATAAAAACCAATCAACTTACAAAAACACAGTGACACAGGCTATAATGTACATATTTGAAATAGCAGAACACTTAGCAATAAATGACATAATACAGTATAGATTTGCTATGAAAAGTGAAAGTGCATTGACTCAATGGCAGCATAAGCCACAGACTAATAATTTCATTAATATCTTTGCGGTGAATAAAAGTGACCTTCTCATGAGCCTCTTAGTGTGTCCATCGATATAACACACTGTAATTATGTAGCTTAAGTTTGAAATTTCTAAATAAGTGTTTGCCCTTTAAAATGGAAATAAACCTCTTTCCACATCTCACCACATCACACACAAACACCCAAAATAGGACATTAGAAAACAGCAGATTCTACTTTATCACGGACCCCAATTAAGTGGCTGGAGGTGTCGCTTTCTGTGTCATTTTCAGAAACAATGGTATCATTAAATTGCTGAAATTGTAGTGTCAGCAGGAAGCAGTGTAAAGAGCTGCCAAAGGGAGAACAAAATATGAACAGCGCAGCTTCTCTGAAGTCTTCCTGACCTGCTTCCCAGTGTCTACTGCTGAACAAGCTAGAAACAAAATGGGAGGGAGCAGTGCAAAGGCTGGTGTGGAACCAAGGCAGCCTCACCCTGCCAGGAAGAGCTGTGCTCAGTGCCTTCTCCCACTTGAAGCCTCAGGCAAACTGCACTAACCAACCACTGCTTCAAAACACTCCTTCAACTCCACTGTGGTTCCTCTCCAATTGCTGTTCTTTGATGGAATACCACCTCCTTCCCCTGGAAAAAAAACAAAAACAAAAACAAAATCTCTTCATGTATATCTTAAAGAAAAGCAGCTGAACTTCTAGCTTGTTTCAGACAATCCTAGGCATTTCAAGGAATTCCAGGAACAAAAACTATAAAATTCTCCTGTTTAGTTATTTGACATTTGTAGTGACTAATAACAAATAAATAGATAAACTTAATCATTCACTATATAATATGTTAACATTATATGAAGAGATGGGGAAATAATTCAATTATTTAAAAAGTTACAACTTTAAATTGTGCAGCAAAAGATTAAGTAGAAACACTTTATGCTCTTGGCAGAGGCAGGTTTCAGCATCCCTATTTTTGCACTCCAGCCTCTTGTGTTAGCTGTGCAAGATTGGGACATGTACATATTTCTCTGATGCAGATCTCTCAATGCTAAGCAGGGACCATATAGGACCTATTGGATTTTCTTTGCTGAAGAACTTGTCTTTCTGTTTCCGCATAGTAACACTGTGTAGTAAAACTGCATGGGTTCCCTCAATATTAAAATTTCGTTATTTTTTTAACTACTATATTTTCTTTTTATTTGTGGAATAAAATTAAATATTTTACTTTGACTTTCACCAGATTTAGGAATGTTTACTTAAGTTCACGAACCATTAGTGGCTTTGAATATCCAAACCTACAGGCCATTTCTCCAGCTGCCCAGAAAATAGCATCCACCTCATTTAGAAACTCTGGTTTTAAAGCTCAAAGTTAGTTCTTCCATTTTCAATAATCTGAGTTTATGATCAGAAACATGAAGACATTTACTGTAGAACTACTGTATGTACAGTCAGAACACAACGCCTCACTTACCACTATTAAAGCACAACTCTTTCTTCTGACCTTTAAAACCATTAACATGACTTGAAACATTTTCTTATAACTTTGCCTGCAAAATCTTTTATTACCTTGTTGATGATGACCCCCTGCGCCCCAAAGTAGGACAGCATGATTGAGCAAGACAATACTACAATTTAAAAAGTTTTCCAACAGGGAAAAAATCTCTCTAATGTGAAATAAAACCATATATTATGTGGTACATTTTGCTTTTAAGATGATTTAAATGTAAAATTTACCTCTTGGAATCAAGAAAACGTGTGGCTCACTGTTTATCTTTGCTTTTTTGCTTCTAGGCAGGCAATTCCCAGAAACGAGGGAATTATTTATATTCATCTCCTTGTCTAGTGACTGCCTGGAACATTAGCAGAGCTCAATAAATATTATCTCAATGGTTTTAAGAACAATTACACAATGCTTTGAATTAAAAATAAATAAATAGGCATAAGTTTTGAGCAATCTTCAATGGAAAAGATTTTTAAACTTTTATCTACACTTTTCTTTCTAACTTAAAATTACATAAAGATGGTAAGGGTTTACTAAAATAAAAATGAAGATGTCAGTGTGAGTGCACACACAATTTTAAAACCTGATTCCTTATAGATAGGATGTGTTATCTATTTCCTGTTGTTGTAATAAAACATCATGACTAAAAGAAAGTTATGAAAGAAAGAACTTACTTTTGCTTATAGTTCTTGAGACATAAGGGTCCATCTGGCAGGTGGTAGCCAAAACAAGAAACTAAAAGATCATACACTCAACCCCAAACATGAAGCAAACTGTTCAAACTAGAAGGTGAATGAGACTACAAACACTGATTGCATACCATGAGTTATGGAATTCCTTGTGAATGGCTCTGCCTTTCAAAGCTTCCATGAACTTACCAAAGAATATGACCAACTGGAGACCAAGTTTTCAAACACTTGTGCTATTGTAAACCTTCTCCTTCAAACAATCACACCTCTGCTCCAAAATGCCTCACGCTCAGGACAATTGAGGCAGAGGGTAGATTGTACTATTTCTCAGTGACCACTTTTTTTTAAATTAGATATTTTCTTTATTTACATTTCAATGTTATCTCCTTTCCTCTTTTCCCCTTCGAAAACCCCCATATCCCATCCCCCTCCCCATGCTCACGAACCTCTCACTCCCTCTTCCCTGTCTTGGCATTCCCCTACACTAGGGCATCAAGTCTTCACAGGACCAGGGCCTGTCCTCCCACTGATGCCTAATAAGGCCATCCTCTGCTACGTATGCGGCTAGAGCCATGGGTCGTTCCATGTGTAATCTTTGGTTGGTGGTTTAGTCCCTGGGAGCTCTGGGGGTTCTGGTTTGTTCATATTATTGTGCCTCCTATGGGGCTAAAAACCCCTTCAGCTCTGGTGGTCCTTTCTCTAACTCCTTCGTTTTCATGAAAATAGACAAACCTCTGTTAATAGACTTCTCAGCAGATTCTTAGATCCAGCATGTGACCTGCAGCCAAAAGCATTGTCAAGTGTGTCTGGCTAATCCTAATCTGAAAGTTTTCAATTCAGACACACTCATATTATATGCCAGAAACTCAATTACTTAATATTTGGTAACAGAATCAGAATCTCTCTGATGGTATAAAATAAAAGAGTCATTTTAAGGGTAGAGCCTTATAGAAATGAGACTTTTGTGGGGATGATGGTTCATATGAGGTTTTCCCTTTGAATTTGGTGCTATGCAGTAGCTGAGAACAGGTGTGAAACTGAAAGAGGGGCATTAGTAAAGATGGAGTGAAGCTCACATTCACTTCTTCACCAACCCTGATAGCACATCTTGCTGCAAACAGTATAATGAATATTCCTTTGGAGTGCTCAAAGAAAAAAATGTGAGCAGAAGTCTAAGGAAATATTCATCCCAGTTATGTTCTATAGGATAAAGTAAATATGAGCATGTAAGGATTGTCTGAAACCAGAAACTTTCTACTAGCTTTTACACTAGAGAGTAAAAGTGACTACTGCTTCACACTTGCTAAGTCATATTAACATTTTCTTGGTGCCAACCCTCACTGAAAACCATATTATATTATATTATATTATATTATTATATTATTATATTATTATATTATTATATTTATTATATTATATTATATTTAAAAAATTGTAAAATATTGGGAACATGAACATTCAGCAAGTAGAAAATCCACCACAAAAACATACACCTAAGAGAAATATGGAGATAAAAAAAATACACCTGGAGAAATATGTCATAAGATAGTTTAAAATATTGTTTTCCATTAATGATGTAATATGTTTTTTCAGGTTTTAGACAATTCATTCTGAGAAAATGTGCAACCAATAAGTCAATCACTAAATATGATTATAAAATATAAAGTTCCTAATATTTTTTATAAATCCCAAGATCTGGAATGTACACCCATGTCATGAATGAATCTGTGAGAAGAGTTACTATTAATCTCTTTCTCTTCCCAGTAGACCAGTAGATCTCTCAATATCAGCTTTTGACTGTCACTTACTGGATTGAATAAAGAAGATGACTGTCTTCTACCCTTAAGTATATGTATATATATGTATGGAGATATATATATATATATATATATATATATATATATATAATCTCCATACATCATTTTTACCCTGTGAACACACACCTAAGTATGTTTCACATTTGCTTAGGATTTAACTGTTTTCCTTACCACTGTTATTATTTGGTTGGTATTGATTTAAAGGTAAGACAGAATCTTATTAGATGAAAAGTTTTATATCAGAAAATAAAAAGTTATTTATAATGATGTAGTTCTAGCTAGAAGCAAAAGAATTTTTGTAACAAAGCTTTGAGAAATTGTGGATGACGACAGTAAGTTCCATGTTGTAAAGACCCAATAGTAGTTTTCAAAAGTATCAGAGAGTGGACCAATGTCAGTATAGAAGACCCAGGCTTACAGCAAACTCAGTTAATAATTGAGGCATGAGTTCATACTGTACAAACGTGTGCACTGACAAAAAAGACAAGTAAATAATCAATTACCTCAGAAAACTTCCTTTGGAAGTTTTGAAAAGGGAAATGGTTTCCCTTTTCAGCACCTCTAAATAATTTGTTCAATTTGTCCAATGGAATTAGTTTTTTCTCCTTTAAAATTTTCTAAGAAAATTTTTAACTTCTTGAAGTTCACATATAGTCTGTACAGAAAATGGATTCCAAATAAATTATTGTCATGACCCATAAGCATTGTTTTCAAAATGGTTGTCAAGTCACTCATTATTTCTGGTAAACATAAATATGGCACCTGAAATTATCCCACTTCTTGCCCTCATAGGGAAGAGGTAGAAGACATGCAAGAGCATGGCTATCATCAACTTACACTTGTGTGAAAATGTCAGTGTGTTCAAGGCTCTTGATTAAGAACAATCTAGGCCACAAGAGTGGCTCAGCAACCTACTAAATGGGCAAATGTACAATTCTTTATAAGTAAATATAATTGTCTTAAATCTTCATTGTCTACTGAATTATTAATATATAAAAGATCATATCTATTTCATTAGAAACATGTAAATGTCTGGTCTGTTTATATAGAGGGTACCTGGCATGTTTATGTGTTCATGTTTGCTTATGCTCAGTGCCTAATGAAGTTTCTAGTAGACAAACTGTTAATTACTCATTCAAGTTAATAAATGTTATTTACAGCTACTGACAATTCTGCTATTACAAATATAGATTGTCTAGTTTGCAGATGTTTCTAACAAAGTGATTATTGATTATTCTCTTCTCATATTTCTTTTGGATTCCAAAGATATTTTACACTCAAAGAAAGGTCATTGAATTAGATGGCTCATCTTACTAACACTACATTCATGATAATAAATGACAAGTAATCTAAAATTTATTGCAAAATAAAGACAAACAAATAACTTAATGGATCATTATAGAATGTTTGCTTATATTTATAAGTGAAAGAAATACTGTAATATAGTTGAATACCTAAATATCCATATACTCTGTGGAAAATTCTTTTATACTTCTCTGAATTTGTGAGGATTTCAGAAATTTTTGTTTATTAAATTTATAATTTGTATGCCAATAAACTGTGGATGGCATAGTTGTTGGATAGCAGTTTGCTTGAGTGGGTGGGAATCAACTATATAACTTTAGTTTAGACATGAATAGAAGCACTGCCATTCTATACTGAAAGGATTTCACTTATATCACACTTAATGTTTCTTTAATTGTTAGTGTTTGAGTCCATAATTAGAAACAAATTTCACAAAGAATATTTGACTTTCATATTTGATATAATGGTTGAACAAACATTTTTAGACATAAAAACAGTGAAGTGTCAAGCTATCTGTTATTTGTTATTGTGAACTAAGGGAATCAGAACTGTCAATATGCACCTTGCTAGGAACATCTGCACACCAGACAATCTATTACTTATAATTTCAGAGTTTTTACTACCTGAAAATAACAGCAATTTGGGGGTTTGACTTCACTATAACATTTCATTTGTTTTCAACATTTGTGTTCTGAACAATCTTGATGTTAGAGTACATTGAACATTGTATAATTAATAAATAAAACTATTTGTGAAAGGATATCAATTTAATGTTTTTTAAATTTAAATGAGCATGTCTCTCTGTATATAAAATCATGTGCCTAAAATAAATTTGTTAGCACATGGAGCTGTTACTTATACATGATTATTTTAACAAAATTATGTGACAATATTTTATTAAAAAACTTACTTATTTGGACCAGGATTTTTGACAAGTATCTATAAACGTATGTTTAATTTTCCAGATATAATTGTTTACTTGGAGGTTTATTGATAACTAAGCTCATGAAAAAGTAACTTATTTACCAGATGTAATTGATGTCTTGGAGGCTTTTTGCTATACAAACTCACCTTTCCTAGATCTTTCTGAGCACCAGCTGGCTGGTTCAATTCAGCTTTCTGGCTCAACCTACTCTCTAAGCTGACTGATTCAAACTGGCTTTATTTTGTCTTCTCACTGAATTACTTTACTTGGCTTCAAACTAACTCTGGCAATATGTACTTATCTGGCTCCTTCGCATTCTCTGGTTTGTTCTCTCTTCACCTTCCACCTGTCTCTGTAAAACTGTGCCAGTAAATTCCCTCTCTGCACAAACTGAACTGAGTCCATTGTCTGTACTAAACTCACTGCACTGGCTCTCAGTTGACTGACTCCCTGTGCTGCTCTTAAACAGTCTCTCTTTAGTTTGCTCTTTTAGTGAGTATTGGACAGATCCTATGTATGACTCATTCTGTCATAGTGTTCCCTGATTTGTCACTTTTTCTATTCCTCAATTACACCCCCCTCTCACACATGGCTGCTTTCTTTTACAAATTAATTTTACCATAAATGTGTGTACAAAGATGTGTCTGTATTCCAGGCAGAGAGATTAATTGTGTGTGGCATATCAGCATTCCAGCTGGTTCATACAGATCAAAGTTTTTGAATCTGACCCATTGTCTGAGCAGCCATGTTGATAAACTGAAATTCCTCTGCAAGTATCTTATAAAAATTATGAGTTACATTTTTGCCATTTTTTATATTTGGCTTAACAGTAGTAAGTGCAGGATTTTTTTAAGTATACAAACATACAATTAATATGTGGATAAATATCTATCTTTGGCAATATTTTTTGGTATATTTGCTTTCATACAATTCTCAATATGAAAACAAAACTAACTAAAATAGTTTTTACTTATTGTTCTAAAATCATCACATTAAATGATATTACTTTTATATTCATATTTCCAAGTTAAACTCTTGTGTGGACTCTCAAGGAGATGAGAACCAAACTTTAGTCACTATACACAAAACAGATTAAAATAATAACTCTAATGAAGTTCAATTTAACAAACCATGAATTTTTCAGTCTTGTTTTGTAAACCACTGAGGAGGAGTGACTGCAGGATCGTGGATGACTAGAGAGTAGTTCCATTGCCATCACACCCACCTGAGCGTATTTGAAAATTCTACTTCTTCCAAAGCTTGTTGGCAGCTCAGCAAGTTGGAATCTGTCTCCTCAGCATTTGTTACTGCTCTGTAACATTAAGGATGGTCTTATGAAGCTCCTCAGTTTCAAATTTCTCAGAATTTTACATTGTGTTTACTTTTTACATCTTTTTTATTGAATATTTTCTTTATTTACATTTCAAATATTATTCTGTTTCATAGTTCCCCACAAAAAATCCTTACCCCATCCCCCTTCCTCCTACTTCTATGAGAGTATTCACCCACCCACCCACCCACAGCGGCCTTCTTGCCCTGGCATTCCCCTACACTTGGGCATCTATGAACTCCCTCTTCTCCCAGAAAAGATAGTTACAGTTTAAGGGACATTAGTGTGTATAACATTAGGTAATGAAAAATATGTGATACATAAGAATGGCACCATACAGAGCAATAGTCAATTGCAACATTTTGTAACATGTTATTATATTTGTTTGTTTGATTTGTGTGTACATGTGTGTGAGAATGCACATACACATGTGCAAAAGACAGATCATTACTATGCATAATTGATATACGCTAATAAGGCATTTTGAATCTACATGCATATAATTGTTTTTAACTAAAAGAATTGGATACCAGTGTTGCTGTATTTGACATATTTCCTATGAGGAATATATATATAATATATAATATATAATATATAATATATAATATATAATATATAATATATAATATATAATATATAATATATAATATATAATATATAATATATAATATATAATATATAATATATAATATATAATATATAATATATAATATATAATATATAATATATAATATATAATATATAATATATAATATATAATATATAATATATAATATATAATATATAATATATAATATATAATATATAATATATA
>JANHMN010000004.1:67085767-67108267 GCA_030674055.1 Rhabdomys pumilio
GAAAAGTTAGTTTGTTTTGTAGCTCTCAAAAATTGCACTGAACTATTAATTTCCTTAATGAACAGATGGGCTTCTAATCTATTGTGGGTCTCAAAATACTTTTTATACTTTTACTTGTTGGAGTTTCTCTGTCAAGTGCCTGTTCCTGTGTTGAAGGCTTGTTGCTCACATCACAATATCAAAGGTAGTGGGACCCTGTAGAAGGGCTTCAGTTCATTAGTGACATTCCCTTGATGTCATAATTTTTTCCTGAAATGAGGTGTGCATGTTTGCTCTGCCTCATCCTCTCCCCTTGATGTGCCACCACAGTTCATAAGTAGTTACCTAAAATTTATAAAACTGAAACCAGAAATAAGCCTCTTCTTCTCATAATTAGGTATTCAGTAGCATTTATTAGAAAAAGAGATCTAATATAGTTTTATTGTTCACCTTAAGTGAATTCTTTTGACTTTAGGCACAATATACAATAAGCATTTATACACTAGTAGCTTCTATCAAAAATTTCAAAACATAGTTGGCAAATCTTTTTTCAGACATAAAATAAAAAACTTTACAACTGGTCTTTAATAAGCTATAAGATTTATTATTTTAAATGTTAAATTTCCAATTTATTATTCAGTAGAATCTTTTTTTAGTACATCTTGATCTCTCCATATCCATGTCTTCTCTAACTTAGAATTAGTTCACATTTGTGCTTTCACTTTCACTTTGAAATAATAATTGCATGTTCTTATGGACTAGTGGAGAATTTCCATGTATGTCTCCAGTATGAAATGATTCACAAGGCTGTGAAACACTGACATCAAGTGAATTATTAATTCATTGTTATGAGGAAATTAAAATTCTGTAGCTATCTTGAAAGAAATTAGAATATATTTTATAGCTATGGCCAAAATGTGGTTCAAAGTTTTTAAAGAAGAAAATATTCTTGTTTCAGCTCAGAATTTCCAAGGAGTCTCTCTATCTACTTGAGATAAAATGGCAGAGCAAGGTAGTCTACACCATGATGCTCAGGAACCAAAATGAAGGACTGGGGTGTTAAAAAAATGCTGTGGTAATGGTATTCATCAAAGGACTAGTATGCTAAGTATGTTATAACCCTTAAGATCCATTCATTTTGTGTAAGTCCATGGTTATAGGGTCACCCACTGGAACATGAATGAAAGTAACTGTCTCCTGTAGGAACTATCAACTGCCAATGACTCCTCAGCTAAGGATGGGGTCTTGGCAGAGCATCACACCCAACAAAGAATTTTTAACTTATTCACACAATGTGTGATCTATGGTATACCCTCATTCTAGAGGCTTAAATATGGTTTTAACTATATAGGCTTCCTATCCTCTAGCAGAAGCATTTGTTCCACCCTCTGTGTGAGATTATACTTAACTGAGCAGCACCTTCCACCCATTAGAGCCATACTAACTTAGCTACCTTAGCTACTTCTTTTACATGTTTGTCCTTATTTGGATTTTTAAGCAAATAACTATAGTTTCTTTTTTCTCCTTTTATAATTTATTAACCTTTTAAAATACATTCCTTATAATTAAAAACAATATTCTCTTCAATAGACTAAGTAAAATTGCGCATAATTTTGTTATATTGCATGTAGTTTGTTGCATTTTAAACCTAGAGTTTCCAATTAGTTTTGTCCATATGTGCATGGTTATAGGGTCACCCACTGGAACATGAGCAACCTGTTAGTGACAGCCAGCAACCAAATGAAAGTAACTGTCTCCTGTAGGAACTATCAACTGCCAATAGCTCCTCAGCTAAGGATGGGGCCTTGGCAGAGCGTCATACCCAAGCAAGAATTTTTAACTTATTCAGGCCTGCATATTTTTAGTAAAAGAGCTGTCACACTCATAGTTATTCTATTCACAAAAAGTTCTTTACATTGTACTAAGATTTGTCAGCATAGCCGAAGTAATGTACAGAGCATTTCCTGCAGGTGCTCAGACCCAACATCTTATACATTGGATTATTCGTGTTTCTAGGTTGAATAAGTCTTTTGCTTGATCATTTCTTGAGGAATTGGCTAGTGAAATCTAACATATGAATCAAATGAGAATAATTTGCAATTTTATATTTTTTCGTCTGAGTTCCTATTCTATGTTTTTCAAAACTCATTTGGTTTTAAATTGAATTTGTTTTTTTTTTTTAAATGTCTCCACAACATCCCATAAATTTGGATTACAGGCACAAACCAAGTTAAGAATTGACAGTGACCAAAAAGAAAGAGAGATGGCATTTTTTAATTAAAGCTTAACTGTGCATATAAATATTTTTGATTACCCTGGGTATTTGTGTCCAAAACTGTTGATTTTAGATTTGATGCATTGGCTAAGGATAATATAAAGTGTGAGTTTTATCAAACCACATAACAGTGAGATTTAGAGGTTAGCCTCAGATTTCTTGACTCAACTTGCAAGAACAGACCATAAATATGGCTTATTTTACAACTAGCCGTAGCTTATGAGTGTGGTTCTGTCACTTTGTCATATTTATTTTGCATGTAGTGGGCTGTGCCAACACTGCACACCATTTAATCATGTGTAGCATTTTTGGGTTTGCTGAGTATTAAATTGTCTGCAAAATCTTCATATTTATGTTGGTGACATTGCTGGTCTTCCCAAAAGATTCGTATGGAAGAAGGTCTTGCTTGGAGCTGATTGAAAACTTTAATGTGGTGACCTGCACATGAAACTGTAGTGCATACCCCTCTGTCTTTTGGGTTGGATGTATAATACTTTTGGAACTGTCTTAATATTACAGTTTTCCCATTAAATTTATGATTTGGATGATTCTAGTATATATTTCCTATTGATACATATCCCACTTTGAACTCACATGTTTATATTTTACAAATTTTTCAATCAGGAGGCCATTGCCACCTTACCTGAGAGAACTGAGCGATGTTTTGCTGTTTGTTGGGAATGCCTAAGCATCAGCCTGTCACCTATCTCTTGGTTATAGTATTGTATGGTCATCCACAACTCAAAAGCCTTCACATACAAATACCATCCAAACACATTCCTTTTCATTTTGAATAACACATGACAAATGAGTGGATAGAGAAATGGCTCAGCTGTGAAGAGCATGTGTTTTCTTCTTATAGAGGATCTCAGTGCAGTTCACAGCACTTGCATGGTGGCTCACAGCCATCCACAAGTTCACATCCAGGGGATCCAAAGCCCTCCTGTGATTTGCATAACCACCAAGGACACACATGTCACCTGTATGTGGCACAAACACATATATCCAGACAAATTTTTATACATATAAAAATAAAAATCATTTTAAAATATACAAAAAATATTATTTTAATCTATCAGTTACTAATTTAAGTCCTCAAAAAAAAATCACTCATAGCTCTGATTTGAAAGATAATCCAATGTCCCAGACAACCATAACATGGTTTGAATTTGGCTGAATCTATAATGATCTTCATTTAGTCTACCAAACATCAGGAAGGTTTGTTGATGCGGTTATTGCTAAGTTAATAAGAATGACTTAAATTTCTCTCTCTTTGTAATTCTATTATAAATGTATGGGGTATATATTGTGCATAGATTGCATTGCTACTCACATGAAATCTACAATTTTTCTAAGCACTTCATTTTGCCAACCAGGGCGTTTCAATGTTCACACTCCAGCTTCAATGTTATTTCCACAGCAAGGCATATGTGGACCTTGTTTATATACACAACAATTTTAAATATAGGTAAGTTTTGAGATAATTTATAGTTTTATACATGTGATTACTAATGGGTATCTAATTTAATAAAGTCGCATGAAAACTATTAATATTCTAGATGCCCTCTAGCCCTCTAGTGTTGTTGTTGTGTGTGTGTGTGTATGTGTGTACGTGTGTGTGTGTGTGTATATATATATATATATATATATATATATATATATATAATGCATGTATGCATAAGAAAAGTTTTTTTTCCCCCATTGGTGAGAAGTTAAGCAGAGTACCCACTATATTTTCATTTACAGGATGTTGTTTAGAGGTAAGATCTCTCTGGGTTAACCTTAAATGCTTTGAATGATAATCACTTGAATCAATGTGCTAACAAAAGTGAGACTATAATATATTTTTTAAAATGAATAGCCTTCTGCAAAAAGGAGCCTGAAAAGCACATGACAAAACAATATCTTTAAAATTTCTGATGGCTTTTCCTGAGTTTTTCAGTGGAAACCGGGCCATGTTTTGAAAAATTCTTGATCCATTTATTACTAAAGCTTAGTGTGATTAAGAGATCATATCTTTAAGCTCACAACATCAGCTGTTTTTCCATATCTGTAGGAACTGCTGCAAGTATGAACATCAATGCATCATGTCGATATTAAATGCAGAACTTAGGTGCTGGTCTTCATAATGCAATGCATGTGTAAGTGGAAACACTATTTATAATTCAACTTCAATTTGACATTCTTTGCTAAACACCTGAATTGAGATGCAAATTATGTTGTAAAAACATCCAGAGTTTAGAACCCAAGGAGGAAATCTATACTCTATAAAGATGTTAAGATTGCAATCGACAAGCTACTTACCGATCCACTAAAATGGCAGGTAATGCATTTCAAGCATTGTGAGAATTTTCATGAGAAATGACCTTTGGTGGCTGTAATGTATTTTAGGAATATATGCCTTATTTTCATGCTGACAGAATGAAAGTTGGTGACAGTATGAATTAAATCCAGAGAGGAAGGAAAGATATCACTCTAGTAGTTGTTTAATCTAGAGCTTCCTCCTACACATACTTTATAAGTGTTCCAGTTTTGCAAAATGTCAGCTATTCACATAATCTGTACTTAATTATTCTTTATTGTTGCATGACAGTCTTCACTGTAATAAATAAAATTTCTAAATATAGATTTATAAACAGCACTAAAAGTATTCAGTACTTGTCATCTCTGTTTATTAAATAAACACCTTAGGATTGAAAACTAATTTTATATTCAGTGTAGCTCTCGTTGGTAAAACATCACTGAAGAAAACGTTGTGACCCATCTCAAAACTTCAACTTTTTTCCCTTGAAAAAGGTAAAATCCGGAGGATTCTGAAGTTGCATGATAATTCTTCTTGTGGGATAGGGCCCATGAAAACTCCTGTATCCATAGCTATTATTCATACTGTCAGGTTCACAAAGCCTCATAACATATTATGTGATTCTGATATTCTAATTAATTAACTGAGCTTTAGATGCACCATCAAAAGAAACTGCATGCTGTAAACTGCAGCAAGACATGGTCACTAAGCTTCATCGAGGAGAAAGTTAAGTGTAGTTGTTTGCAAGCTCTAGGGAACTGGCTAAGAAAGCAATTACACTTTCAGAGACAGATTAATAATGCATTGCAGTTTATGTAGGCACTGGACCCTCACCATCCTTCAAATCCTCCTCCTTCAGCTTGTGCTGTGGCTTGCCAACACATAAAGAAGCCTTTTCCTCAATTATTTCTATATCTCTATAATGAATGATCCCTTGAGAATTTGTCATATGCTTTTAAAACATAAAATAAGTCAGAGCAGTAAGGGAGAAGCTACAACAAGTCTTTTGAGCAGCTCTCCGGTCCAGGTCCCCACCCTCCAGTCTAGATTGGTGAATTAAAGCATGGTAGAATGCAGGTACTGCAAATTTTCAGTAAGGAAACAGTCAAATTTCCAACTTAAAAATATTCCTTTTCCTATATGCCATTCATCAGGAAACATTTCTTTTACCCAGTCTTGTGTGTGCATGTGAGTGTGTGTGTGATAATTTTATTTTCTTTATTTTTTGTTTGTTGTTTACAATCCTTATATCACCCCCTCTTTGTCTCACCTCCCAGTTTCTGATCCCAATCTTCCTCTAACCTGTCTCCCAGAGGATGCTCTAGCACCACCTTTCCTCTCCACCCCCCGGGGCTTCAAGTCTCTGGAGGATTAGGCTCATCGTCTCCTGGTGAGGCTTGAGACCAGGCAGTCCTCTGCTGTATGTGTGCGGATACTGACCATCTCCTGTATGCTGCCTAACCTGTTGGTGGTTCAGTGTCTTGGAGCTCCCAATGGTCTAGGTTAGTTGAGACTGCTGGTTTTCCTATGGGGTCGCCCTCCTCTTCCTCTTCTTCAAACCTTCCCCTAATTCAGCAATAAGAGTCCCCGAATTCAGTTCTATGTTTGGGTGTAAGTAGCTGCTGGTAGGGCCTGGTAGGACAGTCATGCAAGGCTCTCGTCTGTAAACATGTCATAGCATCAGTAATAATGTCAGGCGTTGGTGTCTTCCTATGAGGTGGATCCTCAGTTAGGCTGGTCTCTGGATTGCCTTTTCCTCAGTCTCTTTTTCATTTTTGTCCTTGAAGTCCTTTTAAGTAGGAACACTTCTGGGTCAGAATTTTGACTGTGGGTTGGTAACACCATGCCTCCTCTTGAGGCCCTGTCTATTTACTGAAGGTAGAGTCTTCAAATTCCCTCTCCCTGCTGTTGGGCATTTCAAATAAGGTCATTCCCATAGAGTCCTGAGAGTCTCTCACCTCTCAGGTTTCTGGTACTTTCTATAGGGTCTCCCTACATCTTACCTTCTGAGGCTGCATATTGTTGATCTTCTGAGCTCTTCTGCCTCCTACACCTCTCCTGCCCAAATCCCAATCTTTCTAGTAATAGAGTAGGGGTTGATTTGTTTTTTTATTTTTTTAGTTAAAGAGACTATTAAAATTTCCAAGAACTTTAGGCCATTATTTGGTAGACTATCAATATTTGTTTCAGCTATTATGGCAATATACTGGGAGATAAATCTCGCCAGTGTGGTCTCCTTAGTGTGGTTTGAGAATGACATATAAGAATTTGTGATACCCAGGGAAGATCCTTCATCTAACATGGGCCACTAGTGATTTCCTGAGGAATCCCTTAAAGCATGACTTCTCCTTCATGGTGTGTCTGAAAAAAATCCAATCTGTTGGCTGCTGTGGTAGACTGAACTAAAAGCAGCTGAATGAAATGTTTAGTCACATAAATAAGAGCACCATGCTGCTTTCTTATGTAATTCATTCTCATGAGTCTGAAATAAGTACCCATTTTGTCAAAATATAGGAAAAAAGGTTTAAGTCTCATTTTTTTCATTTGTAAAACCAAACAGAAACAAAAAACAACCAAACAACAACAACAAAAAAAAAAACCTTCAGAAATAGAACAGGTATGTGACTCTGTGAAATGACTAAAAAGATGCATTTCTAAAACAAATAAAGAAAAAAAATAGTCCAGCTGAAAAAGGAAATATTTATAAAGCTTTAAGTGCCATGTCTGTCTTTGAAAATTAAAGAAAAAGAATGCTGAAAACTTGGGGCACATTATTGCAAAATCAACATTGTATTTATGCATCTTATATGTGCTCTGAGGTAAATGTATAGTTTAAATAGAAGTGCTTGAACATACACATAGCTTGCTCGAATGTGGCACTGGGAAGAAATGACATCAGCGCAACTTGTTACTCCTACTTTACATTTGGTTAATCTCTTATAGAACTTGTCACTTCTAAATCTATGTGAAGAACTTGGAATATTGGTAAATCAAAATGCAGCAAATGAATCGGATATTTCTGACTATTTCCAAAAAGCTGAAATAGTTATCAGTGCTGTCCTGTTCTGGTGCATCTTATCTCTGTGAGTGGCTTCAGGAGGAACCTTTGCAGGCTGAGTGACTGGTGTGCCTGATAACACTAAACACCTGACTCTCCTCATCAAACTATTTTATTTTCCTGGTTCAGGAAGATGTAAAATCTTCAGACTTTGTTTACTGAAAGTTTGATTTTCAGGAAATGAAAGGTTTCATTTTGATCCCGCACTGAATAATTTTCTCTGAGATTCCTTAATTTTATGACATTCTCCTGAGAATCCTTTGGATCCAGATGCTTTGGACTTTGTAGGAAAGTTAAAACTCACTTTAGACATAAAGTAGACTTGAGTTATGAATTTGTGAAGATGATATGCTATGTAATAGGATAAAATAAAAGTTAGTGTTCACACAATATCCTTTCTGTAAATGAATTTCTATAAATATGAAGCTAGCGTTGACTTTAGGAAATTGTGAACTTTACTTAAATATGACATTTTAGATTTAGCCGATGAAAGAATGTCTTAATTATGGAATCCACGATGTACTTCATTATCATGAAAATGTAGAAACTAATTCAAATCTATCAGCTATAATACCTTAAAACCCCAATTAGCTGGTTAAATTAGATAATACTAGGAAGAATTTTTTCCCTTCTCATTTTTGTTTCTTTTGAGTTATTGTTTTGGTTCTTCTAGAGAAAGAGTTTTATATAGCCTAGACTTTCCATTAGCTTTCTGTACAGCCCAACTGGGAAGCTCTGTAGCTAATCTCTCCAGGGGAATAAACCCACAGTGTGTGGAATTACATTCTGAAATTGTGCATTAGTGAACTGATCGGAGTCTCTGAACAAAGAATAGAATATGCTTGCTTCATGCAGGCATAGAGTTTTTGTTTTCTTTATTTCTCTATTTACAGACAGATGAAAGAAGACTTTCAGGTTTCATTTAAAATCTATCAATAAAATATGTATAATGTCAGTTCATCAGGGGAAATATTTTGCTGTTTTTGAAAAGAAAGTTTCTAAATATAATTCTAGATTTTTAATTTGTTTATAGTATTGTGGTTCATATTTTTATATGTGCTATAAATGATAAATGCATTAAACATTTAGTATTTGGGAAGATCATGAATCTGACAGGAACCAAGATTTTTGATAAAATAATTGAATTTTTCTTGAAAATATGACATTCTAGATTTATAATTAAATCTTTTACAATTAAAATTGTACTATATGCAGATTAAAATATACCTTTGACATTTATACTAATTGTTTTATATGTGTTCCAAAATTATTTAATCTGTGATGGAGTAAATTTACAGACATGCTGTATGAGCCACTTTGCTGGTTGCTCAGCTGGTCAATATCAGGTTTTCCTGCATTATTTTCTTCATAGTGATATTTTTTCCAAATGGCAAAGATTCTCTATTTACAACAAAAGTGTATTTATTTAGTGATTGAGAACACTGCTAATTTATCAAATAGATCACAGTGGTATCTATTAGATATACCTGACACATGAATCAGCTTACTGATATTGCCCCCTTAATCCCTTTCCTACTTGACAGTTAACTAAAGTATCCCCCCAGAATGTTTGTAAGATATCTCATGATCTTATACATTACTAGAGATATACATTACTAGATGTTTGTTCCTTTTCTCAATGTGGCACTGATGTCACAAATGTGTTATATGAACACAGGAAATGTGATTAATATTGTACATTAAGCAATTACTGAGCATATCACCATTATGCATACAAAACCCCAAGCTCACAAAATGGCTTTATTCATTTCCTTTTTTCTGTCTTACAAATTCAAATGTAGCTTATGTAGATCTAAAAGTTTCTAATAACAGTGTCATAAAGCTCGAGGAAAATATTATGAGTGGACACAGCGTGAAATCGTCCTGGGAAGGAATTGCTTTGTCAATATGCTTCTATAAATGGCATAAGCCACCAGCTAACTGCTGGGCTACTCTCTGGAGATCAAGCAGCTTGAGTGCAAATCGGTAGAGGCTGCAGGAAGAGGCCTGATTCTTTTCTATGGTTCTCTGGGGTCTGTTGCTTTGCTCTGTTGAACTCTAAAGGACTAATGTAGCAAGAACTGTTTTATTATTTGCTCACACAAATTAGCTGCTCTACCTCAGGGAATTTTTTAAGGAAAAAAATTAGCATTAAATGTGTATTATGATGGTAAGTTTTAAACAAGAAACTGTGTGTAAAAATTAAGTATAAACATATTGTGTGGATTTTCAAAAAACTGATTTAGAATTCTCAGTGCATTGTATATGATAAACAGAAAACTATGAAGACAAAAACAAACTACTGCTACTTGGTAATCTAATTTCATTGTCCATCTCTATAGTTCCATATTTTCATTGTAATTCCAAAAGAGATAAGTGTATTGTAAATTTTATGGGCCTAGGGTGTTTATAATGCTAGTCACCTGAGTTCACAAAAATAGATAAATATTTTCAGCTTGTCATTTTGGTTGGCTGAATGTGCCTGCACACCTTATAGCAAGTTTTCCAATCTTGGAATTGGTAATTGACTTTATTTTAAAAACAACATACCTGGAATAAATCTGAAATACTGAAGTGACAGAGCGGACCAGAGATCATCAAAGACATTCATTCTGACCTCTCATATACAAAGGAGTCATACTTACACATTTTCTCTGTATGAAAATTCATTGCATATGCATATATTTAATGATAAGTTGATGTTATTTGTCCTTTACAGCTGTTTCAAATCACATCCCTCAGTTAAAATTCTGACTGTCATTATACAAACTACTATCAAATGTGTACCTCAAACATTAATATGTCCTGAATATTTTAGAATGCATTTCCAAATAGGTCTAGACCCTGCCAGAGGTTTGTAATAGTATCAATTCAATCTTTGTGAATAAATCTAAACTCACTATCAATATCCCCCCGCCCAAGGCACCTTATTCTTACTTGATACTTTCCTTTAACATGTTTTATTTTTCACCTAGATTCGAAATCTGGTAATTTTCTCTACTAGTTACTAATTATGATTTTATCTTCTTTGTTAGTCTGCCTTCACATCTAATGCGGAACAACCAAGATGGTCAGTGTTCTGAATCATTTGGAATTTTCCTTTCGAACTCTATACTTCATGAAGACACTATTCTGGGTTGTTACAATGAATCTCTATTCATGTTTTCGTTTCCTATTTATTTTTCCCTAAACAAACACAACATGTATATAGTTATTCATATTTCACCAGAAGAGTCAAGACTATCCCTCACGGGCTACATGACTTTCTACATTTCTAGTTGACATGAATATTTTCAGTTTCTTTCAGCCAATGCCAAACTTTCTATATAGACAGTTCTTGCTAGAAAGTCTATTTCTATTTGTTGCAACTCCTATAAAATTCGTAGCCCATATTCGGGATCAATAACAGATGAATCTAAGGAGTTAACTATCTGAGCAGCCTGTGGACACAAGAAGGCTGGGAAAGACATACATTATTAGCAATCATGAGTAGCACTTTTACCATGAGTTAATTAAGAACACAAACTGACTAAAATATAAGTGTGCTTTACTGTATATGAATGTATAATTAACATGAATATGTTTATTTTTAATCCAAAATGATAAATAAGGCTATGAATTTCATAAAACGTATCCCAAATATTTTGTATTTACTTGTTAGCTTTAGCACAAATATGGCAGGATAGCTGAAAGTTAGTGAAATATCACCTTTTAATACTTTTATCATGTTTACTTGATGATTGGACTGTCTATCTCAGTTTCCTGATTTTGTCTTTTTAAGCGTATGATTTATTTCTGTGAGTTTGAGGTCAGCCTGGTCTACAGAGCTAGTTCAAGGACAGTCAAGACACAGAGAAACCTTGTTTCAAAAATCAAAACATAATGAATCATGATCTTGTTATTATTTGATACATAAAACTTATATGTTCTAGAGATAGCTAATATGTAGTAGCTAGATATAGAACTTTATAAAATATATGCATTTTCACGAACCCATACTATATATGGCTAGACTCCCTTAGAAGTATTTTAAAGTTTAAACTCATGCATTTTTAATCTTTTAATTCCAAAATTATAATAAAAACATCATTATAATTGTCTGTATAAAAAGCAATTTGTTATACAGATAAAACTAGAAAGTCGGCATAGATTCTAATTCAGATTAGTAGTAACCAATATCACTGTATTTCTAAATCTATAATATTATTTTAATATTGTATATGTTTAATTATATAAAAAATAACTCTTAAATTGATAAAAGTTCTCTTAAAAGTTGTCACACACAGGAATATCCCAAATACACAGAAATGACTGAATTTGCCTTTGATACCTATGTTGGCACAGAGGTATGTAATGAAGATCAATTATAACAGATTTTCATGATAGCACTTTGAGATTTGTTTTATCAAATGACAGTACAAAGTGAAATCTGCCTACTGGCTGGATTCCATCTAATTAGACCCTGGTTATTTTTATTTCCTTTAAGCAGGAACAACTGTCAGAGGTGCACATTAACAGTGAGATAAGAGAGGTTAGTTTTATTGCTCTTTCTAAGATATTTGGATGAGAAGCTGCCAGAGTAGATTTGTCTGTGAATGTTCAAGGTGGAAGGGGGAAAAAGGGGGGAGGGAGAATGTAAAAGCATCAAATGCGATGGGTCCTCTCCAGGACCCAGTCCTGACAGCTTGATTCATCTCTTCCATAAATGCTATCCTGAAAACTAATTACACAGCAAAAGAATCACTACGAATGGAGCACAGACCAGAATCACCGGTGTAGTAAGCACTGGATTATTACAGACCAGATTCTTTAGATGCATCTGCATAGGTGCAGGGACATTTTAGCAGTGTGATAAACAACAACATATAAACCGAATACTCTACACCAGTTTGTCAGTTTTAAACACTTTCTTTAGTTTTTATTTGATTCTGCCAACTGCATGGTGTGCAACAAGGTGCAATCAATAAAGAGCTGAATAATAAATGTATAAGTGAAGGACCAAATTAGTGCACAAAAGCCCAACAAAATAGGGAGTTGAACTGTGTGTATCTTGATTTTGTGAAAGTGGAGGCTGAATATCAGAGCAAGGTGAGGGTTTCCCAAGGCTTACTTTGCAAAATAAGTTGTCGAGTGAGAAGCAATACTCATGCCCCTGACGCCTAGAGCATGGGACTTTGGACTTCACCAGCCTTGCAACCTGCCACTTTTCACTCAGGTGTATATAATTGTGAATATCTCAATCTTTGTTCATAATTGCCTAGAGATGGGAAGATTGTACTTTGAGGCTAAATTGTTATCTATGAGTTTAGAATGTCAAAAAGGGAAAGAAAATCAAAACAAGGCAATATAAGACAAAAAGAAACTACCAGTTTGGGAGGTGGTTCTGGAGAGGAAGGGAAGCCTAAAGATTAAATACCAAATATAAAATGCAACCACACATCTAACACAAATAAGATAAAAATGAAGAGCGGGGCAGTGGTGGCGCATGCCTTTAATCCCAGCACTTGGGAGGCAGAGGCAGGCAGATTTCTGAGTTTGAGGCCAGCCTGGGCTACAGAGTGAGTTCCAGGACAGCCAGGGCTATACAGAGAAACCCTGTCTCAACCCCCCCTCAAAAAAAAGATAAAAATGAAGAAAAATGCAAGCATGTATGTTGTGTGCACAAAATAGCTTCTGCATGTCAACTCTCTATGGTCAACACTGGACCCTCTTCCATAAAGAAGTGTCAGATAAACTGTGCAGCTAAAATCACTTCCCATTTGCCACACATGCTCCTTCTGGGACATGAGTTTGAAAGCTCAGGTTCAGCATGTGACTGACAAGTCATTATTTTTAGATTACCATCTTGGGCATAGCTGTCCTATGCCCAGGGTAACAACATTGTAACAAAAAAATATTTTTTTTCAGACTTTTATTATAAAGATCTATTAAAACTTATAAAAATTCTAGTATTTTATTTATTTGGACAAAGCATTATAAAAACATGTCCTTACAATGCACATGTAGCCAAAAGTCTTATTGACAAATATCAATGAGTGGAGCTTCAGACCAAGCTTCAGAGCTCGCTGGGACTGGCAGCCATGCTTTCTTCTAACAACTGGAAAGGTCCAACTTCCAATATTTTTCTACAGTCCTAAATCACCTATTGAGTAATTTTAATTCTGTTTAATTATCCATGTATTTTCCCATTATTTATTTATTTATTTATTTATTTATTTATTTATTTATTTTACATCTTGCCCCACTCTTTACTCATCCACACCTCACATAGACTCTCTCTATACCCACTTCCTCATCACCTCTGAGAATGTAGAGACCCCTCATGGGTATCAACCCACCCTCACCCATCAAGTCACTCCAGAACTGGAGGCATCTTCTTTATTGATGCCAGACAAGGCAATACAATTAGGGGAATAGGATCTATAGCCAGGCAGCAGAATCAGGGACAACTCCAACTCCAGTTGTTGGGAGATTCACATAAAGACCAAGCTATATATATTTACATATGTATATGGCAGGGGTGGAGTGGGTAACTAGGTCAACCCCACTTATACTCTTTGGTTGATTGTTCAGCTCTCTTAGTCCCAAAGGTTCCAGGGTAGTTGACTCTGCAGGTCTTTCTATGTAGATTCTATCTCCTCCAGGTCCCTAACTCTTTCTTCCAAAATCGATCTTAAGACTTCCCAAGTTCTGTCTAATATTTGGCAATGGGCCTCTGCATCTTTTTCAGTCGGCCGTAAGGAGGAACCTCTCAGAGTACTGTTATACTAGGGTCCTACCTGCAAACAAACCAGAGTATCATTAATAGTCTCAGGGTCCTTGCTTATGGGAAGTATCTCAAGTTGGGCCAAACATTGGTTGGACATACCCTCCTTCCTTCTCTCCTCCATCTTTGTCCTTGTCCTTCTTGTAGGCAGGGCAAATTTTGGGTTGATGGTTTTTGGATAGGTTGGTGTCCTTCTTCCTCCCTTGTTAGTTTGCCTAGCTATAGGAGGTAGCCAATTTAGGCGAAATATCCCCCACTGTTAGGAGGCTCAGCTAGAAATAGCCCATTAGACTCCCTGGAGCCTTCCTATCCCTGGTCTTCAGCATGTCCTAGAGATGCTCCCAACCCCTACCCCCACCACTTGCCCATAGCTAATTTTCATTCACACTCCAGGCCCTCTCTCCCTGGCTATCCACACAACTGATTCCCCAAACAGTTCCCTTCCCCATCTCTTCTCCCGTGCAGTGCAGTACTGTCCTTCCATCCATCTCTGATGATTATTTTATTTCCCCTTTTGAGTATGATTCAATAAACCTCCTTTGGGCCCTCCTTGTTATTTAGCTTCTTTGGGTATGTGAATTTTAGTGTGGGTATCCTATACTTTATGGCTAATATTCACTTGTAAGTAAGTACATCTCATACATGTGCTTTTGAGACTGAGTTAGATCACTCAGTATGTTATTTTCATTTCCTTTATAAATAACACTCTCATTATTAGCACATGTTCTAAAGCTGTAACTTATCTCCATTTATTTCAGTCTAACTTTAATAGATTTTCTATTTATTTGAATGAATTTACATGGCTTATTTCTTTTCATAAGAATCTCTATGTACACAATTATGTTTTATTTTTTTATATCATGGTAATTAAAGGCAGTAGATATCATATTAATTGTACTACACATTTGTTAATAATATCTACCTTTCATTGATGTTTTATAATTTGCTACATATATCTAAACTCCATTTATATTTTCCATACATATAATAATAGGGTACAAATTACCTTAATAAAAATGTTACTGATATAATATTTAATAGAAAGATTTATGGCACCTGTCATTCTAGAAGGCAGGAAGTAGATAAAAATCAATGATCGCTCATGTTAAGTTCTCAAAAAATTCAAAATGATGTTGTCAAATATTCAATAGCCCCCCTCAAAAACAGAACGTAAACATTAATTTTTCTCGTTAAAATTCATATATATATGTATATATATGTAAATTTTTGATAGTTGATGCACTATCACAGTACTTTCTCATAGTGAAAATTAAGCAATATATGCCTGTAACCCCAGCTTTTGCTAGGCAGATGCTGTGGGATGTGAAATAAATCGTCCTTGGCTACACATTAAGATTGAGGATAACCTCAGATAAAACAGACCCCATAGCAAACAAAACACTATCACCAACCTAAGAAGATAAAAATAATAAGAAAAATCAAAACTCAATCTCATTTTCTGAACACTAATAACTGATTAAGTCGTTTTACGGTTCAAAATTATAATGCGTATGCTAAAGAGAATAAAACATTCAAATGCAGCAAATGGTTTTATTTTTATTTTGAAAATTCAGCTTATTATAAAGAAAATTACATAAGCATAAATTGCTATGAATAGATAATACCAATATCTAAAAAAATGTAATACCTAAGTGCATTAATCTGCTTATCATATCACATATTGTCTCCAAAAGAAATGACTGAGAGGTTAACTTGTGACAGAAGACATTAGTTTGGGATTCTGGTTTGGTGAGGAGAACACAAAATATTCTTATAAAACACTTATAAGCTCTCTCATTTATTAACTTAAATTTTATGAACCATTACCTGAAGAATGTTCACATTTTAGTTATTCAGTTTATCTATACTTATTACCTTATTATATACATATACGTCATATATTTTAATGTTATTTTAAAAAGACAAAAATATAGAGACATTGATTATGCAAGTTAAAATTATTTTCATTTAAAGCTTAACTGTCATAAAGTTTCTTTCTGAATATTTCATTAATAATTTTGTTTACTGGATGATTAACCAGCTGTGGACACAGACATAATGGAGTAGAAACACTTAAGATTATAAACACTTAAAATTGGTGTTGCTTCTGAGACAATAATCAATGTGCAGAACACAATGTGAAATATGTTGTCCCTTTAAACTTCTAAATATGAAGAAAATAGATCAGATTAGGATTATACTAAAACATGGAGCGTAACATAATATCTAGTTAGGAATAACTTATATATTAATAAATAGTAAGTAAGGCATCATTAATGAGAGGCTTAAACTATAAGAATCCATATGTAAGAAAAACCTCTGAAACATATTTTCCAACATTCTGATGTAATATTCTTTCTCCTTGGCGATGGGAGTATGCTCAGTCCTGGAGTGATCTACCTCCAACTGTCAAAAACAGCTGCTAAGACTTGAAAAGATTCCAACCCTCAGAAACAACCTTCTTCTCAGTTACCTAATGGGGCTGTTAGACACTATGGTGAGAATGCAATAGTTTGGAAAATGTGATGTTTATTTAGAATTCATATGTAAATTTTACTGCCAGTATGTCAGTCTTCCTTTCAAACATGGCCTTTACACAACCTATTAGACACATTTATATAGATAATTGCTTATTCAATGTCTTATTTATATATCTGGGGATTATAAATTCTAGAGAGATTAACATTGTTTCATAATGGTCTAGTGGTCTAAATAGATGGCTGAAACTGACACTCGTATATCCAGCTCCACAAGAAATCATCAATGGCCCATTTGCCACGGGAATTGGGTGTGATTCTTAGCACTCACATGGCAACTTAAAACTATATATAACCGCAGTTACAGTGGATCTGACCGCACATTTCTTATGTATGCCTGAACCAAACATATTCATGGTACACAGACATATAGGCTGGAAAACATTATACACATTAAGCAAATAAAAAATTATATATTATAAAATAATTAATATATTAATAATAATAATAAACCATAGCATGTAGGCATCAAAAATTTATTAAACATTTACTTCCTATAACTATTCTATATTCACCATTGTTATGAATAATTAACTTTAAACACTAACATATATTCTCTTTAATTTTTGATCTACAAATGAATAAGGTAAGCCATTGAATATTACAAGGTTATTGCCAATCAAGGTAGTGATCACAAGGGTGGATGATACAGGGTGTGATGGCACGTACCTTTAGTCATAGCAGTGGAAAGCAGAGGAAGGTGGATCTCTAGATTTGAGGCCAGCCTGGTCTAAAAGGCAAGTGTCATGACAGCCAGGGCTACACAGAGAAAACCTGCCTCACCCTCTCCAAAAGAAAAAAAAAGCAATGACAATACTGATCTTGATTTTTGCTTGTTAAATACACAATATTATTTAATACAAGGTTAAAATTACATGTCAATGTGAGAGAGTGCCTTGCAATGTCAGTGGTACATAATTGCATGGTGTGTCATTAGGACTGTACTCATGTGTTGTTCTAAATTTCATTGTTAACTTTGCTTGAAATAGGGCACCATTTTTGTGAAAAAAAAAAGGTTATTCCCTTAACATTGTCCGAATCATCAATTATATTTATTATGTAACAGCAATAGCTAAGTATAGCTGCCTAAAGAGAACAGCAATTAGAGATATAAAATGAGTGAATCTGAGAAATTTTAAAAATTCTAGTCTGTAAAAATTCTCTTTAAACTCCAACATATTCCTTTATCATTACTGGAAATTGAATTCTTGGCATTGGCAAGCACTGCATCTGTAATATAATTGGAATCCTTGAACTCTATCTTGGCAAATGGGCCTCACTCATTAGCAATGGCTGTTGCACTCTATATGAATATCAGAACCTGCAACCTGCTATTAAGTTTAAGGTTTTGGAAGATACAAACTTATACATATTTTAGAGCATGAGCAGTTACTTCATTTTCCTGGCTACCAGTCTATTGAGAACTATCACAGGAAAAAAAGAGAAAGAATATGTGGCTGGTTAAAAAGGATGAAATATAAATTCATGAGATTTGCATTCATTACTTTCCTTTTGCTGTAGGTCCTCCAATTTTAAAGGGCAAACTTAGCCTGCCATTTTCCATATTTTGCATATATTTTGGAACACTTGGAAGTGTTGCTATTTGCCTGATGTTCTGGATCATTGCATCTCTCCATGCAGGGCTTCTCTTGCCCTCCTTGGCTTTGGAATTCTGCCATAGGAAATGACAGCTGCACTAGAGAAGCCTTCCGCTGTGAAAGGCCTTTGGGAAATTCCATATTTCCATGTCTTCGATGTTTCCATATCCACACAGTAGAACTTCCAGAAATAAGCATTCAAGCAAATATTTGTCACATCATTTTGTAAGCCACTCTCCAGTCACTACAATGAAGGTGCTCAAATTAAGTCTTCATTTATCCATAACACATAGTCAATAACTGACATATTACCTATACTGGTAAAGAGTTACTGATTGACTTATGTATACATAGACTTAATAAGAAGTATGTATCAACAATTTGTATATTTGTAGAAAAACAAAAGCAATGTTATAGAGATGTGGCCATTTCAAACTCTCAATGCAATGTTACTAAGGAACTTGCTTTTTCTGCTGAGTAAATGTTTTCTGCAATAGAGAACTTGGTGCAAGGATAATATGTCCAAGTGCACACATCCTTGCTAGGTAGTTTGAGTGAGTTAGGGTTACTTTTACAGTGATAAAACATTAGGACCTAAAGCAACATATGGAGGGAAAAGTGTATTTTGTTTAGACTTCCATTTCATCCTTCATTATCAAAGAAATTCAGGATAGGAACTTATTTAAAGCAGGAATCTGGAGAGAGAGGATGATGCAGAGGGCATGAAGCAATGCCTTCTATTAGCTTGCACCTCATAGCTTTATCAGGTTGATCACCCAGAGCCACCAATCCATCAGTGACATCACTGGAAGTCATACTATGTGTCCAACAGACTGGTATGATAAAGGGAGAGAAACAATATCCTACGAAGATAGTAATTGTTCTACCTCATTATCTATCTATACCACCTTTGGGCATATATTCAAAAAATGCTTCATCCTACAACAGAGAAACTTGCCTACTTTCTCACCAGAACTGGATGATAATTCTGCTTATCTAAACCCTTGAAGGAATGAGCTTCCATTTATGTTATTGATCCTAGTCATTCTGACAGGAGTAATATGAAATCTTAAAGGAGCTTGATTTGCATGTTTGTTTCCTAATGCATTTAAACTTTTTTGTTTTGTTTTGTTTTGGTTTTGTTTTTGTTTTTTGAAACAGGGTTTCCTCCTGTAGCCCTGGTTGTCCTAAAACTCACTCTGTAAACAGACAAGGCTGCCCTCAAACTCATCAATCTGCCTGCCTCTGCCTTCCAAGTGCTGGGATTAAAGGCATATGCCACCACTGCCTAGCCAAAGATACATTCTGAACATTTTTAAATTGATATTCAGTCATTTTGTTTTTCTCTTGACAATATTATTTAAATCCATACTTATTTTTATACATATATTATTTTGCTTAATAGTACTCTATAAAATCTGTTGTTCATAAAATCTTTCCTATTCTGTTGGCTGCCTCATTTTAGGAATAACAGTGAGTTTTCATGTGTTGTTAATCTTAATGACTGTGCTGACACTGTTCTATTCAGAAAGTTATTTCCTGTGCCTATGCGTTCAGAACTACTCTCCAATTTCCCTTCTATCAGATTCAGTGTTTCTAGTTTTATATTGAAGTCTTTGATTAAATGGATTTGTGTTTTCTGCAGGATAATATGTATGGGTATACTTGGATTCTTCTAAATGTAGCTCTCCAGTTTGACCAGAATCATTTCTCAAAAATCCTGTCATTATTCCAGTGTGTATTTCTGACTCCTTTATAAAACATCAGGTATTCATATGTGTGTGGATATGTGTATAGGTTCAGTTCGATTCCATTGATCAATGAGTCTGTTTTGGAAAAAAAAATGTCATTTGAGAGAAGATGGTTCCTCTACAAATACTTCAATCATGATTTCTACAGAGATATTCAAACTTTTTTGTCAGTCTTACTTACATATGTCTGCATTTTTGTTTATCTACCTGGAGGTAGATTTTCTTTGACACTGTAGTTTATTTTCTGCTAATGTTGTCACTCAGTGATCTGACCTAGATTTTAACTGTTCTATCTTCCCAGTTAAACTCTCTTAAGTATAATGCCTTGGGAATATTAACATGGTAATGGATTATCTTACTATAATATGGCCACTAATTTTGGTAACATATGCAAAGTAACCAATGCTACACTACTCTGGACCCCTTTATTATGAGTGTATCAATTACACTATGAGTTACCAATGGCAGAAAGCTGGAAATAAGCAATAAAAATAAATGCAGTCCCTCTTCTATTCTCAGGGTTAACTTTACTATTACTTTCAATACTTTCTAAAGGCAAGCACAAGACAATGATCAGATTTTATTGATTTTATTTTATTTTATGTGTGTGGGTGTTTTACCTGCATTTTCATGCAAATCCCCAAAGACACAAGAATATGACATCAGTAGTCCTGTATCTGGAGTTATAGAAGTTTGTGAGCTTCTATGTGTGTTCTGAGAATTAAAGCCAGAAAATCTTGAAGAGCAGACAGTGTTCTTAATAGATACGCCCTCTCTCAGAATACTCATGCTTTAATTTCTTTTCCTTTGCCCACCTCTTTAGCTCAGGGAGAGAAACCTCTGTCTTCAAATGCTTATGAAATTGAACCTGACTAGATAAGGATATTGTGACCTTATCTTAAGGTCCACATTTAATTATACCTGCCAATCCCTTCTCCCACCAATCCCTTCCCTTTCCAATCCCTTCCCCATACAAAGGTTAACAAATCAAGGACCACATTAGTAAGCAAAAGATCAATGTAAACAAGTAAGCTCGTGAATAATAGTATGTGAAGACAATGAAGTCATAAAGAAAAACAATTCTAGTTCACCTATGCAGGAGGAAAAAAAATTTAGCCTTTTGGAAAACAGTGTCAAATGGCCAAAACAAGTAAAAGAGAATGGCATTCTGTTTTATCTAGTGATTAGAAATCTGGATGATCAATTTTATAGTTACAACTTTTATTCATGACTGGTTTTACTCTAGTCATTCAAAGAACTTAATAAAGAGTAGCTTTTAGTCAATCCAGTAGACACATTCCAGTTTGGTTTAGTTTTACTTTTGTTGAACAAAAATTATTGACCATTCTTTTGTTCCGTATAGTAGTAGTGGTAGGCTTCCTTTGTAGTTTGTCATTATGCTGCAGACATTCTTTCCAATTTTGAATGAAGTGGAAGATAAAGAGCTTAGGTGAAAGTGGAACATATACAATACTATCTTTCAACAATGAAATACATTATGTATATTTTATTAAATAAGCAAATAATAAAATATCCATTAGGATAAGCTTTTAGCATATATGTGTATATGTATGTATATATATGAATATATGTATATTTATTCCACAAAATATTTTAGACATTAGAAGCTAAAAGCTATACCTCAAAGGCCAAGGAGGCATAACAAATGGTAAAGCACTTACTTGGCTCTTATCTGTAAAGACTTGTTTTGATCTTTGGTATTCATGTAATCATGCTTTTAAATCAGACCTGGAGATTCTGGAATAAGAGATTCTTTGAGGTTCCTCTGCAAGTCAATCTAACCTAATTGGTCAGCTCTAGGACAATGAGAATTCCTGTGTGAGGAAAGGTGGTCACCCTTCTGGAAGACGACATCTGAGGTTGACATCTTTCTTTTGCACACATGTCTCTACTGACTGTACACTTGTACAGATACAGTCTCACACACAGAAGTATTAATATACACTTGAATATATCTATAAAAGTTAGACCTGATATTTACACAAACTGTTCTGAAACAGCACTGTTTAGTTAATACTTTAACAACAAAAGCTTCTACAGTGACAAATAATTTTAACGATGTAATTGTTGAACTTTGAAATACTGAAGGTTTTCTCTTTTATCAGAACACTTAATCAATTATGAATAAAGTGAAGTTATTCTTACTAGAATATACTTCCTCTTTTTCCTAGTATCTTAAGAAAGAAAATAAATGAAACAATTATACAATAAAC